>OU744316.1:56589221-56969206 GCA_916610145.1 Eristalis arbustorum | reverse complement strand
GGTCTCAGCACCTGTGTGGCGGATTCATTTGTTGGGTTTTCTGTTTGCTTTCGCCGCCCTTGGTATGCCCGTTTGGTCCTCCAATGCAAGGCGTTTCCACTTCATTCTGCGATTTTGAAACCACACTTTAACCTACAAATGAGAGAAAAGAAAATGGTATGACATAGGGGGAAATATGGCAAGAGTATCTATCAGGGGATGTAGCTCAGATGGTAGAGCGCTCGCTTAGCATGTGAGAGGTACGGGGATCGATGCCCCGCATCTCCAGAACACTATATTTTTTTGCTTTTTTTTTATTTTTATGTTAGGTGTTGAAAGAAAACGCAGTCTAAGCCGATGGGTCTAAAATAATGACATATTTGGTGAAAAAGAAAGGTAGGCTATAACGATCGATGATTCCAATCATTGGGAATTAACCTAAAATTCACATGTTAGTACGGTTTGCGCTTTGATGTAGTGACCAAACGTCGCGCATTTAGCGAGACAGACTTGATTTCAGTGTCCATAACTGTCTTGATATTGTGAGTGGTTGTAATCTAACATAGTTCGGACAACTAGATAAGCAGATATTTAGGTTGCATGTACGATTGTTTTACAAAATCTGTCAGCACCTTAGAGAAATGGACATCTCAGTCAAATCCGCCAAACTTGTCTAAAAACAGACATTAGATCGAAAGATATTGCAAAATGTTCGGAACTGACAGGATAGGAATAAGGGGTAGAAAGTTGGTGAGAAGGGATAGTCCAAACGAGTTTACTCAAACTCCAATGTTGACGACAATGGGCAAGAATATGAAATCCAGACATGATCTTAAGAAGTTCATTCAATCACTACTCAAGCTCTTCAAATAGTTACCACAGCCGATGAACATATGAGCAAGGTACTTATGGGAATACATATGCAACCAACACCCACTGTATGCTGCTCGTAGAGTCGTAGTACCTAAAAACGTCGGGCTTACTAAGCGCATCGTTGTTGAAATATTCAGAGGGTGTCTGTCATTTTGAGACATTTTTTAAAATCTACATACGTTTGCCACATTTCTTATATAATACCCGTGCTCTCACCTTACTTATGGTGAATTCCTTTAAGATTAAAACATTGCACAAGGAGGATTTAATATTTTAATCAGGATTGAGACTGTTTTTGTTCGGTGGTTGAATGTTAGCATTCAACGCCACTGCCCAGTGAAAGAAGATTTTTACTAATTTTTACTCAATAGGTACAGAAGAAAAATATATGGAGTATAGAAAAATTATTGATGGAGGAGTAGAACGACGGATTATGCGCTGAAATTTTAAAGGTTGGATATGTTCTGATCGGAGAAAAGCTTACGACGAGTTAGAGCACTCGTTTGTCTGATCCACGAGAAAGGACACCTTTTCAACTGTGCAAAACTACTGTAGGATAAGCCTTCTCCCTGCGGCAAGATGCTTTCTGCCTGTAATCGCCTCAAGCTGTTCATTAACAATCTGAAAGGTCACGATCAGTGTGCTTCCAGGCTAGGGGAGTCCAAAATATACCAGATCTTTACATTAAGGTAGGTCCTGGAGTATAGGGAAATAGTTCCAACAAGTGCAAATCAACACTCATCACCTATTTTCATATGACAGCTTCCATAGTGACGAGCTATACAACGTCATGTCTGGTCATGACTTTCCAACGAAACTCGTCAGCTTGTGCAGTATGACGATAGAGAATTCTCGTAGCTCCATCTAGGTCGGTAAGCTCTTACCGAGGTCTTAAATATCAATAAAGGTTTGAGACAAGGCACTAAACGGAAGCGGCTTAGATGGGTGTGGGGGTAAACGAGTACGAAACAAAGAACATGCTATCATTGCGAAAGAATGCGCAACATGGACGACACGAACAGAACGCCGCCGTAGGCAGCTATAACTTTGACTTCGTCTATCTCGACTTCGCGATAAACCATACGAACATCGGATGGGCCATGTAGAACGTATGGACAACTCAGATCCAGTCTGAAGAGTTTTCGACTCTGAACGTATGGGACAACTCAACAGAGGACACTCGCGTCTGAAGTGGCGCACCAGAACTGAATAGCCTTAACCAACTTGGTGAGGCTTGGACAAACTAGTTACGAAAATTATGAAAATGAAAATGTGAAATAGAATTACTTTTGACCTTTGACTGTCAAACAAAATTGTTTCATTGGTAGTGTGAATACTTTAGGCGATGTCGAAATTGTGCAATTTCATGTCTAGTGGAAACAAAGTATAAGGTATTCAAAATTTTGTTCTTGAAAAAATAAGTCAAATCGAAACATTATGTGTTAAGTTAAAAAATCAGTCCTTTTGACTCCATAGAGTCCCTGTGGTAACATTGTTACAATCTCTCATAGAACAAAACGATGCCAATTCCACCAGTTATTGACAGTAGAAATTCAATAGAGAGTTTGGAATTATTATAGGAGTATTATAGAATGCAGAGAACGAGAGTCGCATTCGACGCATGTACACATATTATATCAAGGATTCTTTACTAGTGACTTTGTAATCACAAAATGAAGCTGTCATCGTCTAACACCTTTCATATTCATTATAGTACACAAAAAAACATTTACACTCCAGACTCTATAAAGCACCTTCACGAATAAATTTACACACAATTTCAAAAACAAAGATATTTCATAGCTCATTGCAATTCAAAACCAACCTGTCTCTCTGATAAATCCAATGCTACAGCTATTTCGTATCGCCTTAGCCTCGTTAAATAATTCGAATGCAGAAATTCAGCCTCGAGTTCTGTGATCTGGTCCTTGGTGAAAGTGGTTCGTTCCTTCCGGTTCGCAGATGTTGAACATTTATGCTCTCCCTTTGGTGCCAATGGTTCTGGTATTGTTGTGGCTATGGTGGTTGAAAAGAAAACAAAAACAAGAAATAGTTTATAATTTATGACACTTATGACTTGCAATATGTCTTAATTATGATGCATCCGCACTTCACTTGAGAATATGAAGAGAATAGGAAGTGAGAACTATTGCTGGGTGGTAAGGTGTCACACTTCCTGTTGTGTGTGGCCGAAGATTAAGTGATCATGCAGGAATTGTGAATTATTACAATCATAAGTGGTTTAAGGACACAAGAGTAGTCTATGTTTGCGGAAATGATTTCTGTTTTATTTGGAAACATCTGTGTAAGAACGGACAAAAGGAATAGGAAACATAATTGTGCAATCAAAGAAATTGATGCGTCATTTATATATAATCGTTGGCTGAAAGGATTTTCGAAAGTATCTTGGTTCGAAAAGAATGAGTTTAAAGAGTTTGCGATGCGAGATGGCAGCGTCGGTCTCATTCTCATAGGCACTTTGTATATTTCACGACTTTTGAATCGTAGAAAATGTGCAAATTCACGCGAAATCTCTCTAGTATCAGCTGGACAGCTTAGGTTGTTGAGTGCATGCCAACGGTTAATATGCTTTATCCAAAGCAGGTTTTCTCAGCCACTATTTGTTCGGATAATATAAACGGCGCTATCATTGGAGTTTTCGATCAGTGGTAGGAGCTTGACTATGGGTATCACAGTGAACCAATGTGATCGAAGTATTCTTGCGATTTTCTGGCAGTCCATTCCCCCAACTTAACCTAACCTAACCTAAGCTCTAGTAAAACAAACCTTGTGTCACAGTTCGTTTTTGTACATGAAACATTTTTAAAAAATAAGTACACCAAAAGCTATCTTAATTGAGAATTCTTCTTCTTTCTTCTTTGTATAGCGATACAGTTCTGGGTGGACCTGGGCCTCAACCAACAACCCTCTCCAACTAGTGCGATATCTGGCTAGCTGGTCTTTCTCCACTTGTGTGCACTGCCTTAAACGCGCGCGTCCTCCGTTGCGTTGCCTCACACGTTCGGGTTCGATTATTCTTCGGGACAAGCTGAGGTGTCCATACGCTGTACATGGATGATGATCTATTCAGCCCAAGGTCTAGTTTGGGCATCCCTATCAAACTCGTCCGTTTGTGTAGAGAATGAACGCTGCTCCATCAAGGTTGGTAAAGACCTAACCGAGACAATTGAAGTAAAAAAGGATGTAGATAAGACGAGGAACTGTCATGCGACTTCTTCAACATCATTCTTAAAAGAATTGTTTAAAACTCGCACGCCAACACTCGAGGAACAATTTTTCAGAAGTCTGTCCAACTAGTTGCATATGCCAACGATATTGACAATTGACATTATTGGAAGAACACAGCGTGATGTCAATAGCGCTTTTGTGAGGATTGTGCCAGAGATTGCGAAGATGGGTTTAGCTTTAAATGAGGGCAAGACCAGGTATATGCTGTCAACGACAAAGGACTCTCAATATAGGCGTCTCGGACAGAGTGTCGCGATACACAGATATTGCTTTGAGGCAGTCAGAGAAATTGAGGCAGCTAGCTAAAAATCGAGGTGTCTAGAGACCCTTGTTGGTTGTGGCCCAGGTGCATCCAGGACTGTTGCCCCACCTTAAGTAAGTAAGCAAGTAAGGAAATCAGGGATGGTGGACAGCTTGTCAAAACCTCCATCGTTTTGTTATGTGGCGTCACTTAGGATCTGTTTTTAGCACTGGATTAGTAAAAACTGGTGGTTTTCTCTTGTAAAGTTTACATTTGTTTTCGGTTTTAAGTTTCCGCGATGATGTCACGCACATAATTTATAGAACTATGCACCACACCCTATTTTCCTTACAATATGCTAGGAAATAAAAGCCAGTCTTTTTATCGGCTCCGGGACCTGCGGAAGAATGTGATGCGATGTTAGAATTCGGTCAGTTTGAAGCCTAAGATGACATGTCATGTGAATTCTTCGAACTGAAACTTATGAAGGCAATGCTGCGACACTGACACATGTCAGTACGTGAACTTTGGTTTAACCACGTTACTGGGATGAGCAGATAGTCTGCACTTCAATTCGTGTTCCTGTGTGGTGGTAGACGATTCGACCCGATTGAAGAATGAGAAACATGCCGTCGCTATAACTTTGAAGAAGTTCATAGAATGGGTTGCAAAACTCTGTCTAAATTCAAAAATTGAAAACAATGCCAGCAATCGCATTTGTTGAAGCTCAATTTCAGCATCTTTGTTCGAATAACAATTCAGGTTTATTGAAAATACGTGAACAAGTTAAAATGATTGGTTTATTCGGATAGGTTTGGAGTGGTAAAGACGGGCAGCCATCTGAAATATAAACAATTCCTAGTCAAAACTACGTCGTTCATCTTCATCTCTTATAAAAGGCGCCGCGAAACACACACACATGTTTTCTATCAAAGCGAAATAGTATTTCCTTAAAACGTTCTTTCAAAATCAAATGCATGGTGCAAGTACCTCGTATACACTTAAACTTCTAACCATCGTTTGACTCAAAATAAATTATCCAATTCAAACCTTTTGAAAAATGTCTGTCCATATTCGCGTCATTTTCAGTCCACTGAATCCTCTCCGACTCGTTAAAGTTCCGTGAGCTGCTTTCGAGTTCACAGTTGTCCAAGCCACCGCCAGCGTTTAGGAACTCCCACTGTCCTGCCGAAAGACGACAACAGTTCACGTTCACATCTCCAAATTGTGATGCATTTTCATGGCAATCCTTCAGACAATCCTCGCTACCAGCAGTACTCTCATCACTGGTGTGCCTCAGGGAGTAGTTATTACTGCCTTGGAAAAAGTCCAAGTAGTTCCTTAGCGTGGGTGTATCCGCGTACATGTAGCCCTGATTCGCGTTATAATGCGGCAATTGCTGTTCGTCAGAGTATCCACATTGATTGGGCAAATTTGTCGAAGGATAACACGAATATTCACTGGCACTGGGGTAAAAATTGCCAACACACTTGCGCTGTGCTTGCAGGCCGTTCTCGAGATCATTTTCAACGAACTTCTGATTGGCACGCAGGTAATAGTCAAGAGTATCGAACTTAAAATTGTGATGACTCGTAGTGGTTGAATACATTTTGAACTAAGGTCAATGTAGCACTTGTCCGACAATTAGCAGAGGAACACGTCCACTTGAAGGCACAACCGAAACTGTAAGATTACTCGGAATCGAATCTGCAGATACCATCGCCGGCAAGTGCTCGTACTCGTTGCTTGTGCTTGTTGTTTTTTCCTGATCGCATTTGGATGCGCACCCTCGCAGCCAATTGGCTGTGATCTATCTCGTGCGGCGGGCAGTTTGTTTTGCTTGGACTGGCTGCTGATTGGTCCATCTGGTTTTTCGATCGAGATCTTTGGGCTGGCATACGTGGATGTTATCATTTGTCAGTGTGTTTGGTATTTATGATCCACTGGGAGAAGATTGGATTTCTTTATTTTCTTGGTAAAAATCGTTTTTATTTCACTTGATTGAGGGGAAGATTCTTAGTCAAAATCAGAGATCTGAACTTTGGGGTACAAAAGCTGTCAGTGTATTATTTTCTTTAGTTTCCCTTGGCTAAAAAACGTCTGAGAAGAATAAGATTAGTATCGCGATTCGTGATTATATTTTATAGCTGGCATACAGCAAGGTGATTTTCAAAAATTGAACATTTAAAGATCTGCAAGAAACAAATAAGGTCGAGGTGCAATTATTTTGTTGCAGCATGACTTTGATAACTTCAGACGACTGAAACTGGATTATCAATTTCATTTTTTCATAATAAACTGACGTACTAGACGAAAATGCATAAAACTAGTTTGACGTACAGTGTTACTACTTCTGACTTACTGGCCCTCGGCGAACACTCTAAGCTAAACTTAATCTAACACTCATGCCGATTATGGAATCCGGCTGATCGACTGCAGAAGGAGTAACTCAAATCCGCAATCGTCGTTCGTCCCTATATTCGTTAGAAAATCAGAAGTAGAGCGAAGGATTCTTAAACAGTACCGGGCAGCCAGTAAGTCAAAAGAAGTTCTTTTGTAATCAACACTCATTTATGTACCTTTCTTTTACATTCGTAAAATTATTCAGACTGACTAAAGCAGCATTTAGATATGTTATATTGAGCATGCACTAACTCATCTATGGTCAGAGGAAAACATGCCCGATGAATGGAACCTCAGCATTGTTTGCCCGATCGACAAGAAAGGTGACCCCTTTGACTGCGCCAACTATCGGGGGATAAGTCTCCTTGGCATCGCCTATAAGATCTTATCTGCCGTACTGTGTGAACGCCCAATGCCATTCGTCAACAACTTGGTCAGTCCATACCAGTGTGGATTTAGGCCAGAAAAATCCACCATCGACCAAATATTCACACTTCGGCAGATTTTGGAGAAAACCCAGGAGCAACAAATCGATACCCACCACCTGTTCATCGATTTTAAGGCCGCGTATGATAGCATTTATAGAGACGAGCTATACAGAGCAACGTCTAGTTTTGGCATCCCTACCGAACTCGTCCGTTTGTGTAGGATGACGATGGAGAATGCACGCTGCTCCATCAAGGTTGGTAAAGACCTAACCGAGACCTTTGATGTCAAAAAAGGATACAGACAAGGCGACGCGCTGTCATGCGACTTTTTCAACGTCGTTCTTGAAAGAATTGTTCAAAACTCGAACGCCAACAGAAGAGGAACAATCTTTCAAAAGTCCGTCCAACTACTCGCATATGCCGACGATATTGACATTATCGGAAGAACGCAGAGTGATGTCAAAGGCGCCTTTGTGAGTATTGCAACGGAGGCTGCGAAGATGGGCTTAGTTTAAGTTTAGTAAGACTAAATATATGCTGTCAACGAGAAAGGACACCCAACACCGAGGTCTCGGTCAGAACGTCACGGCAGACAGATATAACTTTGAGGTAGTCAAAAACTTTGTCTACCTAGGAACCGCTACCAACTCAGGCAATGACACCAGTGCTGAAATTAAATGAAGAATAGCTCTTGCCAATCGGTGCAATTGGTAAACAAAGCTCTCTCTCGAACAACCAAGGTAACGCTTTACAAGACTTTAATCGTCCCAGTCCTGCTATATGGCGCGGAGGCATGAACTCTGTCAAAAGCGGATGAAGGAGCTCTTGGTTGCTTCGAGAGGAAAATTCTTCTTGTGATTTTCGGTCCCGTCTGCATATATGGTGAGTTGAGGAGGAGATATAACGACGAACTATACGGGCTGTTCAGCGACATCGACTTAGCCAGAAGAGTAAAGATCCAACGATTGAGATGGCCAGGTCATGAAGAGCGGATGGAAACCAATGCTCAGGCCCGAAAAGTCTTCGAATCCACCCCCGAGGGACGGCGCAGTAGAGGAAGTCCGCTACTCAGGTGGCGCACGCAAGTGGAAAGGGACCTCAACCAACTATGCGTGCGAAACTGGAGACAGCTAGCTAAAGATCGAGCTGGCTGGAGACGCTTGTTGGTTGAGGCCCAGGTCCACCCGGACTGTAGCGCCACTTTAAGTAAGTAAGTAAGTAATAAGTATATTGAAGAAAATACTGCCACCAGTGGTAAGAGCCACATCTTTGACTCCTAAAGAAGGTGGCAGCATGTTTAATATTCCTGGCTGAGGTTGGATAGCAGACCGGTACTGGTTTGGTCTTTGGAGTTGGAATGGCATAACTGACAGTTTCAGTTGTTCTTCCCGAGGTTTTCAGAAAAAGAATATTTATGTCCAATGTGAATAAATTTAAGCATGTGCGAAAAAGGCTGGAAGCAACATTATGTTTGTCCTTTATATTAATTCTCATTTGTTTCTTGTCCTAAGATTTACTTTCGTTGCAACTTATTTATCCTTTTTCCTCCAAAATTGTAACTCACTTGGTTCAATTGAAAACGTTGCCAAATGTATGAAATGCGGATGAGCTGCGGTTTCTATAATAGCTTTTTTTCACACTACATCACCGACATCCGCTCACTTTCTGGATTGCGTTTTCTATAAAAGGCAAATGTGCGGATGCGAAAGTGTTCACTCCCCAGTCAATACGCCGATTTCAATAATCGGCATGACTACATATGTTTAAATAAATTAATTAACTGCATAGTTTCACATTAAGACACATTTTAAGAGACTTAATTACCGAACAGGTTTTACTTAAAACGTATGCACTAACTTATAAACTACCTTAAAAAAACATAAAACTACATTGACTGAACAGGTACATTATGTACCTAATTCTGTTTTTACACGGTATATTGGTTCTAGAAAGAACCGTGTAAAAAAGACATTGAGAATTCTCCGAAAATTGTGCTATTTACATTTGCTTTGACCAGTAAATTTGCTTGTACGCGTAAAAAGGGAATTCCCTTAAACTTGTGATATGAACATACTTCGCAAAAATTAAATTTGACAAGAAAATTTAAGCACAAAACATTTTAAATCGTGTTAAATGGAATAAAAACGTGTAAAAAATTAAAAATAGTTTATTTTAAACCTGTGTTATATCAAAACCGTGTAAAAATAGAATTAGGTATATTTATTTATATATATATATATATATACGCACATATATTTATGATGTGAGCATGTATTTGATTATTTAATGATTACTTACTTGCTAGACAAACATACTGACTCTCTTCCGGCACTCTAAGCTAATCTAATAATATGTAATCGTGCCTTTCGGCTTACACTACGTTGTTTTATAGTCTTGACAGACAATCGCTTGTTAAATTTTTAATTACCAAGAAAACCTCGAAAAACTTGGTTGAACTAAACTAATCTAAAAATCTTAAACCTAACCTGAACTACCATAGCTTATAACTAATCTAATACAAACCTTAAACTAACTTAACTAACTTAACCCGTTGAGATAGACGCGTGTACCAGGGCATATATATTATATACGCCTTGGTGCAATGGATAATAGCATTTGATTTTTTTGTTTTTTTGTTCTATTTTAAGATCTTTACTGAAGGTTTTTAGTGGCTTCTCGTCCAAATTCATATGTGATATATTTTTTTAAAATTTTTATAAATATTTCGGTAGTAAGGTAATAGTTTCGGTAGCCAGGCCGAGATCTATCTCGAACAGATATCGCTTTACTGAACCGGAGGAGATCCTCATGACTACGGGAGACATTCCGTTCGTATCGGAGTTGTATCCCCACTGATCGTCGTAGAACATGGTAGATAATAGAACATGCTTCCTCATCCTGTATCACGCCAATGGTATCGAGGTATAGTAGTGCTTAGTTAATTTATTAATTATTGGAAATGCAAAACTACCCTTTACTACTGGATTTGGTATGGGCACCTCTTTTGCAAGAAGAGCAAATCCCAGCCTAGCTAATTCATCAGCCGTCTCATTACCGGGAATGCCACTGTCACCTGAAACCCAGATAAGGGAGATTTTGAGATGATCTTTTAGATGGTAGCTCAGCTTGGCATTGCTTTATTATTTAGCTTTGAGTATGTAACATGTAATAGCAATTGATGGCTGTTTGGCTATAACAGAATACAGATGACCACCTTCTGCCAGAGCATGATTTTTGGGTGTATTTTGATTTGATGTCATGCTTGCGTGAGTGCAAACAGTTCCGCTTGTAGAGTTCTCCTGGGTCTGGCGACGATCATGTTCCACTCTAACTTCAAGCAGAGGCGATATCGTAATCAATGAGGTCCATATATATATATATATATATATATATATATATATATATATATATATATATATCTATGCGCATTTGTATACACAAAAACACACTTAGTGTTGTACAAATGTGTTTAATTACATTTTTTGTATATACATACATACAACTTAGAAACTACCTTAAAACTACCCTACGACATGTAAGTCGGGTTGTGGTAGCTAGTATTGAATCCAATCCACCGCAAGATAGAGACCGACTGTGCTCCATAAGGGGTACGCACTACTCGTTCTACCCTGGGTCGACGATGAGGTTCCTTCGCTCCCCAGTCACCAAAACTAACAATGGTGCAATGCAACATCTCGCACATCCTGACTCGAGATCGCTGTATTAAACCGAAGAAGACTCTCCTCATATCGTTGTACGATGGAACTGTCGTGGTTGAGTGGCCCATACACAGTTGACCTGGTTATGTGAAAGAGGAGCGGTACCGCATTCTTGTCTTGTATCAGACCATGCTTGTCAAAGTGGAGAAATGCTTCTGGAGGGACGTGGTACTGTGGGTTGGGGTAGTAAGTTCCGGAGATCAAGTTATTAAGCGAGTTCATCACTCTCGCAGTATGGCCTCGAATCAGCTTCACCAGGAAATTGTCCACTCGTATCAGGTTCGCCCTGTTGTATAAAACCTCATTGGAGTAGAATATTATGTACTGGGACTCTGGTGTTCTGTAGAGTACCCGAATCTCGAATCTTACATGTCGTAGGGTAGTTTCCATCAAGCTTGCACTCACGTTGAACCACACGAGACAGCCATAGGTGAACATTGGCCGTATGAGGGCCATGCAGGAGATTAGCTTCACGCTCGCATCGAGTTGGCTGTTGTAAAATAGTCTCTTTGTAAGAGCGAACATTGCTACTGATCTAACCAGATCCCCAGGTATCTGACTACAACATATTGCACCAGTGGTTGCCCGTGTCGTCGAACAATTGAGAATTTTACATAGTTCCTTCAAGTCATGGACGATTTCCTAAATGGAGTCTTCCGAAATTCTGTACATGATTTGTAACATGCTTCCTTTCCATCAGCTCGAAAGAGGTCTGATTGAAAACCTTCTTCAGCTCCTTGATGACAGTGTCGATTTCTTGAAAGGTAATCTTCTGAATTCATAGTCCATTATATATCGATATAAAATGTCCTTCACTTTAAGGCTGACCGCACATTCATAGTGGCCTTCATAGAAAATGCCTATTTGGTACCTGTTTTACCTTATCGAGTCATTTATCAACTCTTTTTGACTATCATCTCTTCTAAATGGTAAGGTAAAAATGTATCAAGCCCATATACATAATAAGCCGTGTACATTTAAACACATCCTTTTGATTCATCATGACACTCTTGCACTCTGCATGCATTCAAACACAAGGAGGTGGATCTCTTCTATGCATTGTCACAGTTTTTGTTTACACTGATACATCCCGTAGCGACTGTCACTCAAGCTCGTGACAATCTTTGGCACTTGCACTTCTCTTCACTGCTCGATGCATGAATTCTATCAACTTTGCGCCAAAGTAAATATCCCGCGGCCGGCAAGATGATACACATCCGATTAAGAAAACACGATGCAAAATGAATGATTTGTTTTGTCCAAAGTCACACGACCGCCCGAAGACATCTTCCATATGGCACCGATGTCTTCTGAGGTGGAGCCAGTGCCCTTAATACTGGCGAATGTGGAACAAAAGGGCGTTGAGTCGGGGCATACACACACGAGCGCGCGGCTGAAAATCTGACATGGAAATCTTAACGTAATTCACAGACTACAAGTGATGATGAGAATGGCAAATGAAGCCGACGACTAGCGCGTACGCGAATGCAGCGACCGACAGTAAGTCTAGGAGGATTCACATGCTTTGACCGGGTTTTAATGGGTGAGTAAGTGTTTACAGTGATTTCATTTCAGCGCGCCGCTGTTGGGAACCATGGTAGTTGAACACAGCTGCAGCGGAAATGGTAAATAGTGGAAGAGTGGTTGATGAGGAACTCGGAAGGAGGAAGCAGTTGAGTACTTCTCACTCGTGAAAATGTGTGCTCAGTGGAAATGTGGTGGGAAGCATTGCATAAGCAAAGTTGCTGCAATTAAATATGCTCTCTGGGGTATGCATTAAAAAAGAGTGATGAGTTTCTGAATCAATTTTTATAGCATACATTTTGGAGAAGGTGAAAAAATCCAAAGAGCAGTAATTAGAACTCTGACATAACGGTTGACATGCCCGGCTAGCTCAGTCGGTAGAGCATGAGACTCTTAATCTCAGGGTCGTGGGTTCGAGCCCCACGTTGGGCGAGTACTTTTTTTCTTATTTTAGTTTTTGTTTTATTAGCAAGGCGACGAGTGAGAGTGCGAGATTCGAGACGGGAAGGAATATCAATCGCTAGCGAGTCGTTTAATGACTCAGAAGTCTGGTTTTGCTATTTGGACGTCTTTCTCCTTGAATTTTTTCATGGATGGATGGGTAACATAATTGAAGAAAATTTGAGTTCAAAGTCTCATCCAGTTAATTTTTTGTGGTTGCTTATTGAAAGATTGAGAGAGTTCTTAAGTGAGTGTCTGCTGAGAGGCGATCTTTGCTTATGCTTCTCAGAGTAAGAGTGTTTGAAAAGCCGATGCAGTATAATTGGAGGGCCTATACCTGAAGTTGGTCAAGCCGGGAATTAGTAGGGCAGTGTAGTTTTTGTGTATGCACGTGTATGTACATACTACAATTCTTCTAGTAGTGTATGCCGACTATTTACTAAATAGTACCTATGACTGGTGATAGGATATCCTCTCATGAACTTTACAAAGAAGCGTATATTAGAAAGAACAAACATATCTTCGCAGTAGCAGCATTATGTCACCACAATTTTCCAATATTTTGTTGAGGCTTTCGGGCTGTAGCTTACGGATGGCTTGGATGATGTTGGCGTGCTAGAATCTATTACAGCTTTACTACTTCTTTCTTCACTTCCAGTATTAGCTGAAGAAATTTCAATATTTCTAACTGATCGTCATTGACTCTTCTGACTAGAAGGACCAAAGTCATGCTCTACAAAACTCTTATTCTGCTAGTCCTGCTTGATGGAGCCGAAAGCTGGACACTAAGCAAGACTGCAAAGCTGACTCTTTATACCTTCGAAAGAAAAATTCTACGTCGGATATATGGTCCCGTTTGCGAGGAAGACGAACGGAGAGGAGACACAACCGCGAACTCTACGAGCTGTACAAGGATGTACATGTAGTCTGGAAGGCAAAAATCCGTCGACTTCACTGGCTCGGCCACATCGAGCGAATGGACAACAACGCTCCAGCAAAGTGGGTCTTCGACTTCGGGAATCCTGGTTCGAGAAGGAGAGGAAGACCGAACCTCCGGTACTGATACCAAGTCATCGCGGATGTAAGACAGCTTGGCCTTGATGACTGGAAGCTGCGTGCCCAGGATCGTCATAGATGGAAGACTGCAATTGCTCAGGCTCGGACCCTTCATGGCTCGTCTGTCTGATAAGTAAGTAAGTAAGCAAGATCGTCCTTGACATCGCCAAGACGCCTGATAACACGATTTGAGGATTTGTTGCGTGTGCCATCCATGCTGTTTCAACCAGAGGTCATACAAAAACAGTTCTTCAATGTCAGTAAGAAAAATGTAGGTATATCGGTTAACATGTCTGTGTGACGCCCACCGTCTACCAAAACGTTGTTTCTAGCCTCATTTTCATCACTCTCAGCCACAGCAGCCACATTCTCATCTGCGGCTACCACAACGGGGACCATGAGTGTTGTCACTAGCTGGTATGTTAGTGCCTCATGAACTTTATGCACAAACTAGTACAGCAGCACTGTGGGTGCTTTATTTCGACCACAACTTCTTCCAAAAAACGCACTGTTTCGACTACGATACCACTCACTTTTCACGGTAGGTTTAGCAAGGCCAGAATGGATCCAACACGTTGGTCTAAGTGAACCAAAAGATCGCCAACAGACCCAATTACGTACCTTAGATATGAGACATAATACAAAAAAGAGAAAAAAATAAAGGAAAACAACCACTTACTTTATAGGTCCCATATTAGCTGAACTATGTGTATGTAGTTAAACTTGATATATCCTACTTTTGGGCGTTCAATATGCAGACGTAAGCGGACAAGTGTACATTACATCAGCTCAGCCAATTGCAAATGCGTGAAAAGTACCGAATAACCCAACCCAATCGCAATAGGTCTCACGGGCAATGATTTTTCCGTCGTTGCCTACAGACTTTAGTGAACACATGGAGCTGTATAATACATTGTTATAATCCAACATGCTTTCGAAAAGTGGAGACTTGTCTGGATTTAAAAATGCAAATCTGTCGAAAATAGCTCTCTGACTTTACTGTCGCATTTGTCACAATGGGAAATTTTCGGAGGCAAAATGATCTTCAAAACCGTACTAAAACTCAAACCGTTTAATACATCTTTGAACATACAATTTCAACAAATGTTTAGATTCGTCAGTAGCAATGTCTAAGACCGCCTCGGTTTACTACAGCCAACCTGACAGTTGATGCCAGTGTAATCTCAAGCGTCTATAACCGGAGACTGTGGCATAACGTGACATCTTGTGTTTTCCGCCTGTATTGTTCATCTATCTACGTCTAAATTGTCTGATCATTCATTGCGTAGCATGCTTCACTTGTTCCGCTTTTGAATAACCATATTTAGGTTTGCCTCCCTTTTCTGATAAGGAACTCTACCAATCGAAGTAAATAACCGTCAATATTTTTCTTTTGTTAATAGTCAAGAATTCTGTAGACGTGGGCTGTGGGGTGATACTACTCTTAAATCTGCATCACATCCAAGTAGCACTTAAGCCTTAAGTTCAACTTTAGCTATTCTTCGTAGCTCGTAAATACTTAAGCCAAGCTTAAATATGATTTAAACAAAGTTCAAATGATATTCGTTGTTTTCATGTGGGTTGATGGCGTCAATCCGTGATGTGAAAGAAACTCCTTGAAAAAAATAATTCTTGTCACTTGCAATTTCGATAGTTGTCTTCGGTAATTTTATATGTTGCACAATGGATGGAAAACGTGCACTTCTCCAAAATCAACAACGTTTTGTAACTCAGACCAGTCACACAAAACTGCAATGTGACAGTAATTTATTGACGTACACCTAATTCTGTTTTTACACGGTTTTGATATAACACGGTTTAAAAATAAAATATTTTTAATTTTTTACACGATTTTATTCCATTTAGTAAGATTTAAAATTTGATGTGCTTACATTGTTTTTTGTCAAATTTAATTCTTTCGAAGTATGTTCATATCACAAATTTAAGGAAATTCCCTTTTTGTGCGAACATACAAATTTACTGGCCAAAGCAGATTTAAATAGCACAAAATTAGGGGGATTCCCAATGTCCCTTTTACACGGCTTTTTCTGGAACCAATCCACCGTGTAAAAAGAGAATTAGGTGTATTTCAATCCTGTGCATTTTCAAATGAATATGGCAAAAAATGCGTATCTTTTGAAAGCATATTTCAGAGTAGACGGTTGGTTATGTGCTTGATAAGCGGAAAATATTTACAAGCGAAAGTTTCGTCAAGAAAATGAAAACATTCAATTCAACAAAAGACAGAAGGTGAGACTTAACTTTCTAAAACTCAATCACGTCCGCGTCATCTCCAGATAAATCAAGTAATTTTAACTCCTTACTATAATTTTAAAATTCGCCCACTGAATGTAAAAAACAACTTCCGAATCTTATGTCAGTCAGTATTTAAGTACAACTTAAAGTCTTATGATCCACTATTTCTTCGGCTTAAGTTGTACTTAGCTGTTTTAACGATCGACTTTTCGAATCGTGCAAACCGGTAAATATAACTTAGATTGTTAAGAGGAGCTTGAGTGTGGAGAGGTGTATCAGCAAACGGCTCTAAGAGAGAATTCACTTCTTACCTATGCCTATACCATGTCACTATTTAAATGTCGTACTATTCCTAATCTTCATGCGACATCCAAACCCCTCCTTTGAAGACACTCAACGTCCCGATAATAATAGTCCACACATTGTCAACCGCTGAAGCTAAATGGAGAAAAAACTAGCGGTTTTTTTCTGGCTGACGGCTTCATTATGAATAGCAACAATCTGTTTTAATCGCAAGTAACTTCTCAAACAACATACATACGCACATTGCCACTGAATGACTGACAGTTCTATAAAATATCAGTAGAAATAAAAATCAAGTAGAATTCATTCATCGCTATTGTGCCATACAAGGCCAAGCTACTTGTTTTGCTAACAAGGATTAAGTACCTCACTTTCTCGCATGACTAACCGGAATAATAAATTGGGTTTACAATTAAAGCAAAGGTTGCGTATGTAAATCACAATATATCCGGTGGTATTTTTAGTGAAGTTAAACTCAATGGTGAAACTCATAAATCAGCAGTTTAGCTGAGATAAGAGACTTCAAAGTCGGCAGTGGTCAGCCATGTGCTTCTTGAATTCACGGAGAACAAAAGACTTAAAAAAAGTAATTATAATACAAGCCGCACCTTGGACCCCCTTTTTACACTCTTATTCATTCCTCAATTTCTTAGCTTACATATCGAAATGGATGCATGAATGCCCGACCTTACGATCGGCTGGACAAAACTTAAATAGGCCAAACACGATTGTCTGTTGGCACAACCTGACTCCAGTAACGAAGATAAATATGAAGGAGTCATTTTTAACAGAAAACTGTGTTCTAATAATTTGCTGTTGCAGCATCCAGCGATACAGTTGTTATTAGACCCACAATTACCTACGGGACAATACCAAACCGGTCAAAGCTAGGGAGACACTCAACAATGTTTCAAGGGCGGCATGGTCTGTGTTACATGCACTATGACAACTTTCCCAATTGATGCCACGGAGGTTCTACTGGAGCTGACTTTCTTGCATCTAGTGGCTGTGCATGAGAAAGGAAAAAGATGGGATATGAAATAAGGAGGTGAATTACTTCGAGATAATTCGATACACTAGACAAAAAGCTACCACTCTTGTCCAAAGGATGGTGTGACCAGGACATCCAATCCAAAAAAAGCAATGAATCCATAATCCACAGACGCAATCGTTAAAATGGTATACAGAAGGATTAAGAACCGATGAAGGAACTGAAACTGGAGTATTCAAAACCCTAAACAAAATACTTACAATCTTTAATTACATTGGCAAACAAAATCCAGCCGCTATCTAGACTCTTACATCATTAAATCTAAGCTTCTGTGGGAATGCCTACAGAAGTACAGCTGATTGACACACACAGAATTAGGAGAGTACATTGTCTCGAAAGAATATTGAGAGATCGACCTGCTGAATCGATCCATGCAACATCCCATGCGAAGTAGAGTTGCTTATCCACTGTACAGGATGAAATCAAACCGACGCCAGGCTTTTCAGACGATTTAGTAAAGCGGACTAGATAGTAATGATAGTTTGTCCAATTGTCATTTTTATCCCTGAATTAAGAAAGCGGACTTTCTGTGCATTTCAATGCACATTGTGAAGTCCCGGGTAATAATGGGAATGCCGACGACCTTTCTAGGTTTTACACAACCTCTTCTCTAAACTGAGGCACCACTTGCCTTAAAACAAAGCATACATGGCCGTCACTTAATCTAAACGGTTCTCAGTCTGCTTAGACTCAGCAGAGCCTAAGACTCTCATCGGAATTATAATCGGAAACTGCGCAATTAGCTTTCATGTCCGCATTATGAATGTCCAATAGTCCATACAATGATTTCTGCCGAAGCTGTTTGGTTAAAGATGATCATTCATGATCCATCAAGATGATCACCACCTGAGGATCTGCTCGTGTGGATCACTACTCTGTAAAAAAATCTCAAGGAGTTCAACAGCGCAAGCATACATACGCCAACTTAATAGCTTCATTACAAGCACAAACTGGTCTACCCAGCGTCCCAGCCTACTTTACCTTGAGTGTGAGTGCCTTCTGCAGTTATATACTTTTACTAAGCCTAATCTGCTCTTCAGCAGGTAACAAGCAGTTTGGTTTGCCGTTTGATAACATCCGTGCAGTCTTAGAGTATGGCGTGAGATCGTTAATTAGGCATCGTTGGACATTCGGTGCTGACCGAAGCTGTTTTTTGTGACCACATCTCATAATCTTCTCTATTTGTGTTTTTAATAATACAGCAGGCGTTCTTTAATTAGCCGCCGAGAAAGGGATATGACACCTTCTTCTTTCTTCTTCTCAGAATTAATGGCACTAGAGCCCGGGCTCAACCTTAGTTTAAGCTTACACGCTCCACCAGCTGGCTTTTTTAACAAACGCTGTCACGTGAGCTAGCTTATTGCATTCATCCTCCCCAGAATGCCCATCAGTTTACCCTTTAACCTGCTTGCAGACGAAGACTTAAATTTAAAGATTCGCTTTTCGGCCGCACGACGATTTCGATGTTCTTCCCAGTCCAATATTTACCACACACAATCCGCAGATATTTCAGATCAATGTGCCCACCCAGGCACATCCACTCTCATGCTACCTTTATAATCTACGCCTCGGCCTCTGTCTTGACCCCGGACACTTAAGGGTGCTTACAACACCTTCAGCACGCGCAATTAAAAAAATCATACGTTGAACCACAATGGATCGGGCAGTGGGCTATGAGGTTGATGTAGCAGATAACTTCACTCTTACTACTCTGCTTTCGTCAGAAGAATACTGACGTTGATACAACCTTGATATATTGAAGAGATATAGGCCTCCCAACCGGCTGTTGCCTTCTTCAGTTCCAGTTAGTGCAACAAGGTGACAGAGCATGGGTCTAATTTGCGTTTGACATCTAGGGCAATTCTGCTTCCACTCTGATTCGCAGGAGAGATCGACGTGACATGCAATATGAGGTCATAAAGGCTCCTGTTCAAAATTCAATCGACTAAACAATATTCTCCCAGTTTAATGCACAACAGTTCTTGAATTTTTAAAACAACCCAGTCTTCCAGGAAGTGCCAGTATGTACGAACCCATACACACACGCTATCACTGAAAATGACGACAGCATAATTTATGAGCAACTCCAAGTTTGCCAATTAAAACAAAAAGTTCCAGACTTCGGTTCACAACACAATGTCAGCTAGACCATGAGCAGACCAACCTCTAATGATTCTCGTACTCGGCAGCGTAACCCAGTTATTGATTTAGTCTGTCCCCATGGCTATGGCGAGAGAAGTTCATTTAAAATACAATTTCACACACTGGGGGGTTGGCTGATATCACACAAGTTTGACCCAAATACACGGCATGACAAATTGTCCTTCCCCCTGCCTCGACTCCACACACACCACTCATTGAGACACACGAAAAGGAAGCCCTTCTTGGATTACAGCCATCAAGTAATTGCATTATCCTGGTTCAGGACTTCTTTGACCCAGTTTCGCCAAGCTTCCAGCAGTAATTTCGTTTTTCACTCGAAGAGCCCAACGACCCCAACATTGTTTGTTGGCTGGAAACATAGCAGTCTCTGCCTGCCACTGGTTATGGATATGCTTTATACAGCGGCGCCGAACAGACTCAGTCCATGTACGAGTGACTTTAACCGCTTTTCGTGACCTTTCCTCGTTCGCGTTCATGGTGGTTGGAATGACAGCGGTGTCGGTGATGGTGTTTCCTATCCCATCGGATTTATTCAAATGACATCGCCTCACCGATTCGTCAGAGTGATAATCCAGCGATTGAAGTACCCGGTGCCCGATGATGACCACCATAAACATGACAAATTGTCGTCAACGGCAGGCTTGTGCATCCCCATTCTTGTCTATTTGCCCATTGATTGCCGACAATTAAGTCAATTCAATGGATATTTCGGCGGCTGACATTTGGGAGCGAATCAGCGCTGGCTAACGTACATAGATATTGATTTTCGATTTCGAGACTGGTTAGTGGTTGCAAAAGCGCTGACGCATTCGATTTATGACAGACAACCCTGAAAGCCAATTCAGTCGGTCTCTTCGTGGGGAAAGTGGAGGGCAATTAAGAAAAATGAAAACAAACATTGATTGGGCGGAGTTGAAATGTCACCTTGATCGATATCAATCGAGGCGAGATGATGACAAATATTGTGAAAATTCGAAAACAAACAACGGCGCCCGGGATGAATTGTCATAGAACCTGCTAGACATTCACGTGCACTGGGAGTTCGCTGAACTCACTCAATTTGAATTCGATTTTGATTAATTTTTAATTTTCTTTCGAAACGAAAAAAACGTCTTTAATTTGTAAGCTCCTTTGATTTGGCGAATTTAAATTGGAGCGCGTACCCTCTGTCAAGATTATTTGGAAACAAAATATGTGTGAGAGGTTGTTGAGATTTGACCATGAACCTTTAGTGATGAACAATTTTGTTTAATATGAATTTAGCATGCATTGCTTGCGAATTGTGTTCACGACTTTCGTGCCCGATGAGGTCATAATTTTGTCACGCAAGTGCTAATTCATGCGGACACACGTATGTAGGCCATTCCATAAGCATGCATCGATTTTTAGCGAAGTTCAGTACCTACTTTAATAAAAGTAAAATCGGAAGGATGGCGATATTAAACTATTACTGCTTCACCAAGGTCGGTGATTAATTCCGTGAGTGCTTTTATTGCTTCCATATGAGTCTTTCTAGTGCTCCTACCACTGCAAGCTCATTCAACAAGTTGTGCCATTTGAATCCGCAAGGTAATATTGTACATTGTAAACTACGAACTGTGAGGCTAGTAATAGAATGGGGGCAACTTTCCATCTGCCAGGAGTCCACCTTTAAGTAGTCATTCGTTTTAGAGAAACTTGCATGACTTTAACCAGCTCAGGGACTTTCAGACAGTTTATGAATCGTTGCTGGAACACTGGCGTTTATTTATGTACCATGTACTATGTCTGGTACATTGTCCTTAGCTCCAAAGAAAACAAAGTTGAGTTGCATTTCAGAAACCGCTTCCCAGAAGAAAAAAGAAAGAGCAGGAGAAGCGCGCGATCGAGGAAATGGAGATGTGGTACGGCAGAAATAATGTCCGAAAGTTTTACCAGCGGGTGAAACAACTTTCCAAAGGGTACAGAAGCCTGTCGGAACTAAGAAGGACAACTCGTAGTAGAGTCGCAGTCGATATTGAGAACCTGGAAAGATCACTTTGCAGACTGTAAAACGGCGTAAGGACCAAAATACAGCCGTCAGGCAGAATGTTCCACTCAATCTGGACAATGACTGACGAGAACTCCGCCCCCCAGACTTAGACGGGGTCAAGATAGCGATATCTAGACTGAAGTCTAACACGGAAGTTGGAGCGGACGCTGAAATCTTTAAGGCAGTTGGAGATGATCTAGTAAGGCAAGGCACCAGCTCATCTGTAAGATACGGAGGAAAGCATGCTCGACGAGTGGAGTCTTAGTATCGTTTGCGTGTTCCACAAGAAAGGAGACCCCTTTGGTGGGATCAACTCCTTAATATCGCGTATAAGACCTTCTCTGCCGTTTTGTGTACCCGCCTAAAGCTGTTCATAAACAATCTGATAGGTCTTTATCACCGTGGCTTCAGGCCAGGAAAGTGCACTATAGACCAGATCTTCACCTTGCCGCAGATCCTGGAAAAGATCCAAGAAGTGCACCCACCACCTATTCATCGATTTCAAGGCCGGATGTGACAGCTTGCATAGAGACGAGCTATAAAGCGCTTTGTCTTGTTTTGACATTCCTGTCACACTCGACAGGTTGTGCACAATGACGATGGAGAACTCTCGCTACTCCATCAACGTCGGTAACGAACTTACTGAGACCTTTAATGTCAAAAAAGGCAGGCTACACGCTGTCATGGATAATCTCAAAAAGGATAAAGAAGTCTTTGGTTTCTACGAGATAAAAGTTCTGCGTGCGATCTTCAGTCCTGTTTTTTTTTGACGTAGCCCGAACTGTTCGGCCCGAAGAATCTTCGAATCCGAACCTGTGTGGGCAGCGCAATAGCGCCTGTGTTTAAGGTGGCACCCAAGTAAAGAAGGATCTCAACAAACTGGAGACAGCTGGCGCCGTACAATGAAGAAGAAAAAAGTTGTGTGTAATAGGGTTTAGTTAGTTTTAATGGGAATACAGCATAAATCAAGGAAATAGGATCTCGAGCGGTGTGGGTATGATTTAAGCGTGAATGTTTGTCTTGACTACCTCAATGGACTCATACTTGTTGGCGTTGCTGGCTTTTCCAATAACTGTAGAGTTAGTCATATTTTGAGATCCGCGTGCCAGTCAGTGTCACCCCTATTCTGACAGCACACGTCTAAGGAATCTTCATTGCGGAATGGCTCAAATACCCCAATGATAGGTTTCATGGATCTCGTGCGGATTCTTCTTCAATCAAATGTGGCATCGTTAACGTCGTCAGAGAGAGTGTCGTGTCAACTCTCGTGGGTCATAACAATTTAATTTCAAAATCCACGGTCAGTGTTTAACATTCAGGATATTTCTGAGCACTATTTTATACGTGAATCATTAAAAATGGACTGCGTGGTGGTCGCACTGATGATTCTACACGTGTGAGTTCTCGGCAACACTCTCTCTTACCGCTTCAACGAGCTCAATGGAACATCTGGAGCGTTGATGTTCAGCGGCAACACATCCGTAATAATATGGAGATCGCCAATGCCAAAGTTTGCCGGTGTGAATTTGGTCTAACCATCACGTCCAATACGGTTACTCGGCATTCAAGGCAGATTTTGAAAGTCGCGATTTTTGGGACATTCTAAACCTACCTGCCCATGGTCAGTGGAGTCCCCAGTTCGAATCCCAGCAAAAGCAAGATTACTACTGTTTCATTTAGTTGTTTTAATCAGGTTCCGGTCCCCATTTGAAATTTCCATCAAATTGACGGCACTATCACTGACGCTATCGGTCAGTGGTAGTAGTATTATGGCCATCTCGCTGGTTGGCAATTTCGCTGGCAGCCTAATAGCTTAACCCGATCTACGAGTAGAGTGTAATGATCGTGAAGCGTTGTTGAAATTACCATTACCTTTGATTTGCAACAAACTTGTTGAGTGCGGGCTGCAGCTCCGTCTGGGAGAATGTGAGAGTAAAAGGTGAAGATGACTTACCCTCAACTTTTGCAATGTGAAACATTCATCTCTGTGAATTAGCCAAAACGAACTCCTTTACAGTTGAGCTATTTTTCGCCTTCCTCAAAATATTCAGTGCCCTGTTCAGAGCTGCAGCAGCAGCTCTGCAAAGTGGTCACTCCATCTTCGCAAAATGAATTGCGAGCAACACTTGAGAGCAACACACGATCTTTGAAATTACCTCCATCGGTCGATGATTTCTTCCTCTGAGTTGGCGAATCCAATTCAATTTCTTATCTAATTTGTGAGAAAAATCTTGTTGGGTGCCATCTACAGTAAAGCCTTCAGCCTGTTAGTTCAATTACAGAACCACCCTCTTAGTACTACAGATTGTGGAACGATTATTTGTGGGGCCGCAGAAATGTTCATCATCATCAGTTCCTATTGCATTTCTTGCCCACCTGAGTTCAATAAAGACTAACTCTTCGCGTTGAAAGAATCTGACATTTAAAATACCATTAATCACCTTTTAGTTGGATTACCCGACCCTCTCGGCAATACACAGAGTGCCTACAGAATTATCAAGTGTCAGAACAAAGGGAGCCAACAAAACGTTGTATTTAGACACGAAGTGATATCATCATCACACAATCTCTTGCCCTGTTTCACCTTGATCTGACAGAAGGAGGAACAAGAATGCGATACCCCCGTAGCGATGCTAAAAACAACATAACCGATAATATTCCAAGATAACACGATATCATGCGCAAACACATTAAAATCATAAGACTTAATTTTGGGAACTAGTGTGAATGACAGTGTGCAGAGCACAAGATGCAGACGCCACTGACGTCAATCGAGTTACTGAAAGGCTTTCACTGACATTGCCACTCGCGTCAGGGTCAATTTTTGCAAAAACACGAAATAGGCCTGACTCACGAGTGTAAAAGTAAATTAACCCCACCACATCCGTCGAGCTGCGGTATGGTTCACGGTTTAGATTACTCATGGACCTCATGGTGTCATCTAATATTTCTGCGAGACGTATTCAAATTCACTCCACAGTAATAATTCCGTCAGCCATAAGAAGTCATCTCGGTCTGACGTTTGGGAATTCTTCGAAGCACAACTTTGGAGGGATTAGCTCACGATTGTCGGCTCAATGATTCATGGCCGTGCAGCTGCAGTTAAGTCCGTCGGTTGCATATTCAAGTGGGGCTCATGCGGTGCGAACAGCTCATTTAGCAGTTTACGATTTTGTCATCTTGCATGACACCTACAATGAGGTCATCTCGCTGCGATTCGATAAGACCGCTCGAGGTGTTTGCTTCGAGCTAATAAACTTGCGTGGTCTCGCCTGATTTATAACTTCCCGCAGAAAGCAACGAGGTAAACAACCGGACTCTGTTTGGATTCGTTGTTTGCAAATAAATAGTGCTTGTAAATAGACCGAAGGGAATGGAGACTGCGGAGCTCGTATTTCATGGCCTGGTCTAGTGAGTAATTTGATTTAAAGCAAGTCGCTGTGATTCGTGGAAATGGTGGCTGTTTCAACCCGACTCTAGAGCTCCGCCACAAAAAAAAAAGGTGTTCCTTTGTTATTTTGCATCATTTTCGGGGCAGTCACTAGGACAAAGACAACACTCGCCAGTGTGTCTACACACCTGACAGGCCGTTATCTCAAAAATCATATTCTGTCTCAGGCGGAAATGCTGCTGGTGTCATCATTATTTCAAGCTCGCCGTAACAAGTAAAGTGGTGGTGGGACAGTGTGATGTCACTTTCATTGCACAACCGGCAGCTTGTTGCACTAAAGCCAGATGCATATATTTCTTCCAATTAAACGCGAGCTCAAGTACTGATCAGATTATTGATAAAATGCCAGCATGTGACTTCGATTGTAGCGGTTGTCAGTCGGCTTTCTCGCTTAAAACTGTTTTGCGAGCACTACAGGCAATTAGTCAGTCTTGAGTTGACGTGCTTCAGATACATTTTTAGAAGTTATTTATGTACTCCTATCGCATGGCGCTTCGTCAGAATCTGCATTCATAATGCTCGCAATGATTAGGTTTTTTATTTTTATTTCAAGACCATAACCGAATTATTTTGCGGTCGCTTTCTGTTTAATTTGGTATTTTGATAATTTTGGGACAAGTGCAGAGAAATGCTCCTTCGTTGAATGTGCAGTGAGTAAACGATCGTTTTTGGATAACATTTCAAATGAAATGGTCTCTCGGCTGGCGTCACGTCGAATGTGAAAGAACTCACACTTGCATTGGTTTGTGTCACAGAGGTTTAAAGTCAGTTAAAGAGTGTTTGAATCCGGTTGCTTCCATTGTTGGATCGGTCAAGATTCTTCCACTAACATTGATAAATGATCTGCATATGTATCAATTGTGTTTCAACGGACATGTAAAGGGCCAATGTTGAATGTGAACCACACCTAAACGTCAAGTTTTTTTTTGCGTTTCATTTGACATTTCTCAATTTCAGACTAACTCAGTTTGAACCATGGAAAGATACACAAACAAACAACGCGTTAAAGTTATTCATTCTTATTATGAAAATTGGCATTCAAATCAAAATGCATACGTGATTTTTTCGGTCAATTCAATCGTCCAAATATCCGTACAATCGTAAAAATCGTGCAAATTTGAGCAAACCGGGTCAGTAGGAGATGTGAAAACACCAGTGCATGCTCGTACAGCTCGTAATGCAGAAAATATTGCTGTTGTTCGCGATAGTGTGGCTGACGAGCCGTCCACCTCAACTCGTCGTCGTGTCCAACAATTGCACCTCTCATGCTCGTCGTTGATGAACACTATTCATAAAGACTTGCATTTACACGCTTACAAGATGCAATGGACCCAAGAAGTAAAGCCTCTTGACCATTTCAAGCGTTGTCAATGGTCAGAATGGTGGCAAGAAATGGCAACAAAGGATGATCAATTTTCGAAGAAAATCACCTTCAGTGATGAGGCACATTTTCACCTCAGTGGATTCGTCAACAAGCAGAATTGCCGCATTTGGGCGAATGATGATTGTCGAAAAACCAATGCACCTACAAAGAGTGACTGTTTGGTGCGGTTTATGGGCTGGCGGCTACAAATTCAATGGCCGTGTTATCTCACGTGGTGGCGATGTCAATTGGCAGCCAAGATCATGTGATTTGATGCCGTTGGATTTAGGGTTTATTTGAAAGAAAAGGTGAACGTCGATAAGCCCGTAACAATTCAAGAGCTAATGGATAAGATAATTCTACACAATAGCAGCATAGAACCTCAATTATGCTTCAGCGTCATCGAATATTGTTACCATCGGATGGAGATGTGCCGCCGAGGTCGCGGCGGCCATTTGACCGATATTTTGATCCATACATAATCAAACCATGCCAATATTATCATAATAAAAAGAAATGACAGTAATTTCCTAAATAATTTGTGTTTTAATCAAAATCAACAACGGTCCTTAAAATTTAACCACCCTTTATAAGGACCGTTTGATAAGTCAATTATGAACACGAAAGTCCACAGAATTGCCTTACTAACCACTGTCAATTTTTTTAAGTGAAAATTTGGATGTCGACGGATGCTTGTCATCGTTTCAAAATCGTTAAATACAAGTGAGACAACATGAAAAACGTTGTACAGAGGTCACAGAAAGGCTCGCTGTGTTCGACCAACCACGTCATTATCGTCCGCGTATGCTAGCAATTGCATGCATTTAGGAAAATTGTGCCTCTAGTGTTGGTGTGTGCCTCTCCAACCAGCACGTTCTTTTGCCAGCTGCGCACACCAAGTTGCTTGAGGTCCTTTTCCACTTGTGGGCACAATTTCGTGCGAGGACGTCCTCTAAGATTCTTCGGGCCGGAGCTGTGGTGTTGATCCGCTCTACATAACCTACCCATCTTAAGCGTTGGATCCGAAGACGCTTAACTAGGTAATGCCGCTGTACAGCCCGTACAGTTCGTGCTTGAATCTTCTCCTCTAGACGCCATGAACACAAACAGGACCAAAGATCGCCCGCAGAAATTTTCTCTCAAAACGATCAACAGCTTTCAATAGCGTCAATGTCTTTGCGCCATAGAGCAGGACTGGGATGATCAGGCTTTTATACAAAGTCGATTTGGTGTTTCGAGAGATGGCTCTGTTACTCAATTGCCTCTTGAGCCCGAAGAAGCAGCGATTGGCAAGAATAATTCTGCGCTTGATCTCGGTACTGGTGTTGTTGTCCCTATTTACTCCAGAGCCTAGGTAGACGAAGTTCTTGACTACCTCAAAGTTTCTGCTGCCCATTATGACGCTCTGTCCGAGACGTTGATGTTGTGCGTCCTTTCGTAATGAAAACATGTACTTTGATTGCCCTGGCTTACCGCTAGACCCATTTTAGCCGCTTCCGCTTTGTGTTCGTCCAATCACGTCAATGTCGCCCCCGTAAGGAAGGAGTTGAACGGACTTTTGGAAGATCGTGCCTCGGGTGTTTACGTTTGAGTATCGCACGATCTCAAGAATGATGTTGAAGAAGTCACATGACAGCGTGTCGCCTTGCCTAAAACCTTTTTTGTCATTAAAGGTCTCGTGAGTTTGTTACATAACTTAATGGAGCAGCGAGAGCTCTCCATCGTCATCCTGCGCAACCTGACGAGTTTGGCAGAAATGTCAAAACTAGACATGGCGCCGTATAGCTCGTCTCTATGCACGTTGTCATATGCGGCCTCGAAATCGACGATGTGGTGGGCGTCGATCTGCATCTCTTGAGTCTTTTCCAGTATTTGTCGATGGTGGACTCCCCAGGACTGAAACGGCACTGATAAGGACCTATCACGTTGTTGACAAATGCTGCTTTAATCAGTTCCGCGGAGAGTCCTTCCCATTTCAGTCTAGATATCGCTATCTTGACTTCGTCTAAGTTGGAGCGACGGAATTCTTGTTCATCATCGTCCAATCGGCAGCGGAATTTTGTCGACAATGCCGTTTAACAGTGTGCAGAAGTGATTTCTCCGAATTCTCAGCATCGACTGCGATTCGAGTGATATTTGTCCATATTCATCCACGCAGGCTTAGGTCCGAGGTCTATACCCCCCGGATATTTGTTTTACCTTTTGGTAAGGCTTTCGAAACTCATTCCCGTCGTAAAACCTCTCCCTCTCCACAACAGCGCGCTTCTCATGCTCTTTCTTTTTCGTTTCGAGAAGCCAGTACTCTGTTCTGTTCTTAGAGCTCACGAACAGCTCTCGTTGTTCGACGCAACGCTGCCTTGTAATCTTTCTGTTTGGCTGCATGTACTTGCCTGCACTTGTCGTCAAAATGTTTCTATTCCAGTTAATTATGTTGTCAAAATCCGTATTCGATGAACCGAAAATACAATGTGTTTCCAATCCTCCTCGAAGGAAATGCTGAGAGTGCTGTTATCAGCGAAGCAGTAAAGGAGACAAGACATAGCAGAGATTATGCATTTGGTGGGTATCAGACTTGAACACATTGAAACCAACTAAAATCGATCTGAGCGAAAGGTTACCTGTAGAAGGATAGATTTATAAATATGGAAGGCACCGGTTCATCGACAAAAGAGCGAGTTTGATGCCAAACCATTCGAAATCTAAAATACAACGATCTTGCATTCGCCTGTATTTCATTGTGTTATACATTTACAATGCGACTCATGAAGCCTTGAAACAGTGAATATTCCATTCTAGTGGCGAAGGGACTCCGTCTGGTTCCACATGTCCAACAACTTAATGGCTGTTTTAGTATTTCCCGTTCATACAACTCTGTTGTGGTCAGCAACTTTTACATTTAATTGGCATAACACAATAACCAGCACTCATTACACTTGCCATTCTGTGTACATGCTTTGTTCAACCTTTTCTTTTAACGGGCAAACGTGCGAACATCGATAACACCACGATATCGCAATAAGTCAATAATTAAATAAGACAATACAAGAGTGCATTTTGCTGTCTTGTTGGAAAGATAACAAACATCTAGACAGAACGAACCATTTTCCATCGACTAAGGGAAAGTACAAGACTATGTCCACGACACATGATCATGCTTACCTATTTTGGACGTCATGACTGCATTTATTTCTCGCCAAGTGGATTGAACGTGGGAATATTCGCACGCTAGTCACTAAGTGATATCATATTCTCAGACTTATTTTTGAAAAATTCAACTGGATGCTGGCTGTGATTTAGATGAAATGCGCGGGTGATATGGTTGACCTCCAAAAATGTGTAGGATCGGGGGATTTTAACTCGAACTCGGTGATTTTTAATTTTGCCTTGCCACGCTCGGAGCGGCTTGTGGTTATAAACATATCAGAAGCTCAAACCCTTGCGTTATTTTGGTACATTTTAGCGGAGCCATCATTTTCTCTTTTGTTTTCGCAGATTGAAAATTAAAATTTTATTTAGAACTAATTCTTGCGGAATGCCTGCATTTGGGTATGAGTCAGCACAGCTCACTTGCATCGGTGTTCTGTCTGTGGTCTAGTTGCTCGCTTATATAGTAAATAGCGATCGTAGTTTATCGTTGTGACGAAGTGTGGAAAGGAACTAAGGAATTTACAATTTTACTTAATTAGAGGCATGAACTCTGGATATAATTATTATTGATGTATGAAATATGCAGGAGACGTAAATGGCTCATAATTGAAGCGTATAGAGTTCTATACCTGAGGCCTACCAATGACTTGCGCACACCGTTTTGCATGTTCTGTGGTGTGTATTAATGGGTCCTGAGAGTTTGGGGTGCATCCGGCAACATTGAGATTTTGACCACAAAATCCAAGCAGTGGTTAGTAAGGCTTTTCTGATGGATTTCACGGGTCATCTTCCAACTGCCACAGCGGCCCTCTGAGGCCTACCAATGACTTGCGCACACCGTTTTGCATGTTCTGGGGTGTGTATAAATGGATCCTGAGAGTTTGGAGTGCATCCGGCAACATTGAGATTTTGACCCCAAAATCCAAGCAGTGGTTAGTAAGGCTTTTCTGAGGGATTTCACGGCTCATCTTCCAACTGCCACAGCGGCCCTACTAGGCCTACCAATGACTTGCGCACACCGTTTTGCATGCTCTGGGGTGTGTATTAATGGATCCGGAGAGTTTGGAGTGCATCCGGCAACATTGAGATTTTGACCCCAAAATCCAAGCAGTGGTTAGTAAGGATTTTCTGATGGATTGCAAGGCTCATCTTTCAACTGCCACAGCGGCCCTTCTAGGCCTACCAATAACTTGCGCACACCGTTTTGCATGCTCTGGGGTGTGTATTAATGGATCCGGAGAGTTTGGAGTGCATCCGGCAACATTGAGATTTTGACCCCAAAATCCAAGCAGTGGTTAGTAAGGCTTTTCTGATGGATTTCACGGGTCATCTTCCAACTGCCACAGCGGACCTACTAGGCCCACCAATGACTTGCGCACACCGTTTTGCATGTTCTGGGGTGTGTATTAATGGATCCTGAGAGTTTGGAGTGCATCCGGCAACATTGAGATTTTGACCCCAAAATCCAAGCAGTGGTTAGTAAGGCTTTTCTGATGGATTTCACGGGTCATCTTCCAACTGCCACAGCGGACCTACTAGGCCCACCAATGACTTGCGCACACCGTTTTGCATGTTCTGGGGTGTGTATTAATGGATCATGAGAGTTTGGAGGGCATCCGGCAACATTGACACTTTGAACCCAAAATCATAGCAGTGGTTAGTACGGCTTTTCTAATGGATTTCACGGGTCAGCTAACAACTGCCACAGCGGCCCTCTGAGGCCTACCAATGACTTGCGCACACCGTTTTGCATGCTCTGGGGTGTGTATTAATGGATCCTGAGAGTTTGGAGTGCATCCGGCAACATTGAGATTTTGACCCCAAAATCCAAGCAGTGGTTAGTAAGGCTTTTCTGATGGATTTCACGGGTCATCTTCCAACTGCCACAGCGGACCTACTAGGCCCACCAATGACTTGCGCACACCGTTTTGCATGTTCTGGGGTGTGTATTAATGGATCATGAGAGTTTGGAGGGCATCCGGCAACATTCACACTTTGAACCCAAAATCATAGCAGTGGTTAGTACGGCTTTTCTAATGGATTTCACGGGTCAGCTAACAACTGCCACAGCGGCCCTCTGAGGCCTACCAATGACTTGCGCACACTGTTCTGCATGTTCTGGGGTGTGTATTAATGGATCTGGAGAGTTTGGAGTGCATCCGGCAACATTGAGATTTTGACCCCAAAATCCAAGCAGTGGTTAGTAAGGATTTTCTGATGGATTTCACGGGTAATCTTCCAATTGCCACAGCGGTCCTTCTAGGCCTACCAATGACTTGCGCACACCGTTCTGCTTGCTCTGGGGCGTGTATTAATGGATCCGGAGAGTTTGGAGTGCATCCGGCAACATTGAGATTTTGACCCCAAAATCCAAGCAGTGGTTAGTAAGGCTTTTCTGATGGACTTCACGGCTCATATTCCAACTGCCACAGCGGCCCTTCTAGGCCTACCAATGACTTGCGCACACTGTTCTGCATGTTCTGGGGTGTGTATTAATGGATCCTGAGAGTTTGGAGTGCATCCGTCAACATTGAGATTTTGACCCCAAAATCCAAGCAGTGGTTAGTAAGGCTTTTCTGATGGATTTCACGGGTCATCTTCCAACTGCCACAGCGGCCCTCTGAGGCCTACCAATGACTTGCGCACACCGTTTTGCATGTTCTGTGGTGTGTATTAATGGATCCTGAGAGTTTGGAGTGCATCCGGCAACATTGAGATTTTGACCCCAAAATCCAAGCAGTGGTTAGTAAGGCTTTTCTGATGGATTTCACGCGTCATCTTCCAACTGCCACAGCGGGCCTACTAGGCCTACCAATGACTTGCGCACACCGTTCTGCATGCTCTGGGGTGTGTATTAATGGATCCGGAGTGTTTGGATGGCATCCGGCAACATTGAGATTTTGACCCCAAAATCCAAGCAGTGGTTAGTAAGGCCTTTCTGATGGATTTCACGGGCCATCTTCCAACGGCCACAGCTGCCCTTCTAGGCCTACCAATGACTTGCGCACACTGTTCTGCATGTTCTGGGGTGTGTATTAATGGATCCTGAGAGTTTGGAGTGCATCCGTCAACATTGAGATTTTGACCCCAAAATCCAAGCAGTGGTTAGTAAGGCTTTTCTGATGGATTTCACGGGTCATCTTCCAACTGCCACAGCGGCCCTCTGAGGCCTACCAATGACTTGCGCACACCGTTTTGCATGTTCTGTGGTGTGTATTAATGGATCCTGAGAGTTTGGAGTGCATCCGGCAACATTGAGGTTTTGACTCCAAAATCCAAGCAGTGGTTAGTAAGGCTTTTCTGATGGATTTCACGGCTCATCTTCCAACTGCCACAGCGGCCCTCTGAGGCCTACCAATGACTTGCGCACACTGTTCTGCATGTTCTGGGGTGTGTATTAATGGATCCTGAGAGTTTGGAGTGCATCCGGCAACATTGAGATTTTGACCCCAAAATCCAAGCAGTGGTTAGTAAGGCTTTTCTGATGGATTTCACGGGTCATCTTCCAACTGCCACAGCGGGCCTACTAGGCCTACCAATGACTTGCGCACACTTTTCTGCATGCTCTGGGGTGTGTATTAATGGATCCGGAGAGTTTGGAGTGCATCCGGCAACATTGAGATTTTGACCCCAAAATCCAAGCAGTGTTAGTATGGCTTTTCTGATGGATTTCACGGGTCATCTTCCAACTGCCACAGCGGCCCTCTGAGGCCTACCAATGACTTGCGCACACTGTTCTGCATGTTCTGGGGTGTGTATTAATGGATCCTGAGAGTTTGGAGTGCATCCGGCAACATTGAGATTTTGACCCCAAAATCCAAGCAGTGGTTAGTAAGGCTTTTCTGATGGATTTCACGGCTCATCTTCCAACTGCCACAGCGGCCCTCTGAGGCCTACCAATGACTTGCGCACACTGTTCTGCATGTTCTGGGGTGTGTATTAATGGATCCTGAGAGTTTGGAGTGCATCCGGCAACATTGAGATTTTGACCCCAAAATCCAAGCAGTGGTTAGTAAGGCTTTTCTGATGGATTTCACGGGTCATCTTCCAACTGCCACAGCGGACCTACTAGGCCCACAAATGACTTGCGCACACCGTTTTGCATGTTCTGGGGTGTGTATTAATGGATCCTGAGAGTTTGGAGTGCATCCGGCAACATTGAGATTTTGACCCCAAAATCCAAGCAGTGGTTAGTAAGGCTTTTCTGATGGATTTCACGGGTCATCTTCCAACTGCCACAGCGGACGTACTAGGCCCACCAATGACTTGCGCACACCGTTTTGCATGTTCTGGGGTGTGTATTAATGGATCATGAGAGTTTGGAGGGCATCCGGCAACATTGACACTTTGAACCCAAAATCATAGCAGTGGTTAGTACGGCTTTTCTAATGGATTTCACGGGTCAGCTAACAACTGCCACAGCGGCCCTCTGAGGCCTACCAATGACTTGCGCACACCGTTTTGCATGCTCTGGGGTGTGTATTAATGGATCCTGAGAGTTTGGAGTGCATCCGGCAACATTGAGATTTTGACCCCAAAATCCAAGCAGTGGTTAGTAAGGCTTTTCTGATGGATTTTACGGGTCATCTTCCAACTGCCACAGCGGACCTACTAGGCCCACCAATGACTTGCGGACACCGTTTTGCATGTTCTGGGGTGTGTATTAATGGATCATGAGAGTTTGGAGGGCATCCGGCAACATTGACACTTTGAACCCAAAATCATAGCAGTGGTTAGTACGGCTTTTCTAATGGATTTCACGGGTCAGCTAACAACTGCCACAGCGGCCCTCTGAGGCCTACCAATGACTTGCGCACACTGTTCTGCATGTTCTGGGGTGTGTATTAATGGATCTGGAGAGTTTGGAGTGCATCCGGCAACATTGAGATTTTGACCCCAAAATCCAAGCAGTGGTTAGTAAGGCCTTTCTGATGGATTTCACTGGCCATCTTCCAACTGCCACAGCGGCCCTCTGAGGCCTACCAATGACTTGCGCACACCGTTCTGCATGCTCTGGGGTGTGTATTAATGGATCCTGAGAGTTTGGAGTGCATTCGGCAACATTGCGATTTTGACCCCAAAATCCAAGCAGTGGTTAGTAAGGCTTTTCTGATGGATTTCACGGGCCATCTTCCAACTGCCACAGCGGCCCTTCTAGGCCTACCAATGACTTGCGCACACCGTTCTGCATGCTCTGGGGTGTGTATTAATGGATCCGGAGAGTTTGGAGTGCATCCGGCAACATTGAGATTTTGACCCTAAAATCCAAGCGGTGGTTAGCCACAGCGGCCCTCTGAGGCCTACCAATGACTTGCGCACACTGTTCTGCATGTTCTGGGGTGTGTATTAATGGATCCTGAGAGTTTGGAGTGCATCCGTCAACATTGAGATTTTGACCCCAAAATCCAAGCAGTGGTTAGTAAGGCTTTTCTGATGGATTTCACGGGTCATCTTCCAACTGCCACAGCGGCCCTCTGAGGCCTACCAATGACTTGCGCACACCGTTTTGCATGTTCTGTGGTGTGTATTAATGGATCCTGAGAGTTTGGAGTGCATCCGGCAACATTGAGATTTTGACCCCAAAATCCAAGCAGTGGTTAGTAAGGCTTTTCTGATGGATTTCACGGGTCATCTTCCAACTGCCACAGCGGGCCTACTAGGCCTACCAATGACTTGCGCACACCGTTCTGCATGCTCTGGGGTGTGTATTAATGGATCCGGAGAGTTTGGTGTGCATTCGGCAACATTGATATTTCGACCCCAAAATCCAAGCAGTGGTTAGTAAGGCTTTTCTGATGGATTTCACGGGCCATCTTCCAACTGCCACAGCGGCCCTTCTAGGCCTACCAATGACTTGCGCACACCGTTCTGCATGTTCTGTGGTGTGTATCAATGGATCCTGAGAGTTTGGAGTGCATTCGGCAACATTGCGATTTTGACCACAATATCCAAGCAGTGGTTAGTAAGGCTTTTCTGATGGATTTCACGGGTCATCTTCCAACTGCCACAGCGGGCCTACTAGGCCTACCAATGACTTGCGCACACCGTTTTGCATGTTCTGGGGTGTGTATTAATGGATCCTGAGAGTTTGGAGTGCATTCGGCAACATTGATATTTTGACCCCAAAATCCAAGCAGTGGTTAGTAAGGCTTTTCTAATGGATTTCACGGGTCAGCTACCAACTGCCACAGCGGGCCTACTAGGCCTACCAATGACTTACGCACACCGTTCTGCATGCTCTGGGGTGTGTATTAATGGATCCGAAGAGTTTGGAGTGCATCCGGCAACATTGAGATTTTGACCCCAAAATCCAAGCAGTGGTTAGTAAGGCTTTTCTGATGGATTTCACGGGCCATCTTCCAACTGCCACAGCGGCCCTTCTAGGCCTACCAATGACTTGCGCACACCGTTTTGCATGTTCTGGGGTGTGTATTAATGGATCCTGAGAGTTTGGTGTGCATTCGGCAACATTGATATTTTGACCCCAAAATCCAAGCAGTGGTTAGTAAGGCTTTTCTAATGGATTTCACGGGTCAGCTACCAACTGCCACAGCGGGCCTACTAGGCCTACCAATGACTTGCGCACACCGTTCTGCATGTTCTGTGGTGTGTATCAATGGATCCTGAGAGTTTGGAGTGCATTCGGCAACATTGATATTTTGACCCCAAAATCCAAGCAGTGGAGGAGTTAGTAAGGCTTTTCTGATGGATTTCACGGGTCATCTTCTAACTGCGACAGCGGGCCTACTAGGCCTACCAATGACTTGCGCACACCGTTCTGCATGCTCTGGGGTGTGTATTAATGGATCCGGAGAGTTTGGAGTGCATCCGGCAACATTGAGATTTTGACCCCAAAATCCAAGCAGTGGTTAGTAAGGCTTTTCTTGCGCACACCGTTTTGCATGTTCTGGGGTGTGTATTAATTGATCCTGAGAGTTTGGAGTGCATTCGGCAACATTGCGATTTTGACCACAAAATCCAAGCAGTGGTTAGTAAGGCTTTTCTGATGGATTTCACGGGTCATCTTCCAACTGCCACAGCGGGCCTACTAGGCCTACCAATGACTTGCGCACACCGTTCTGCATGCGCTGGGGTGTGTATTAATGGATCCGAAGAGTTTGGAGTGCATCCGGCAACATTGAGATTTTGACCCCAAAATCCAAGCAGTGGTTAGTAAGGCTTTTCTGATGGATTTCACGGGTCATCTTCCAACTGCCACAGCGGCCCTACTAGGCCTACCAATGACTTGCGCACACCGTTCTGCATGTTCTGGGCTGTGTATTAATGGATCCTGAGAGTTTGGAGTGCATCCGGCAACATTGATATTTTGACCCCAAAAACCAAGCAGTGGTTAGTAAGGCTTTTCTGATGGATTTCACGGCTCATCTTCCACCTGCCACAGCGGACCTACTAGGCCCACCAATGACTTGCGCACACCGTTTTGCATGTTCTGGGGTGTGTATTAGTGGGTCCTGAGAGTTTGGAGTGCATTCGGCAACATTGCGATTTTGACCACAAAATCCAAGCAGTGGTTAGTAAGGCTTTTCTGATGGATTTCACGGCTCATCTTCCAACTGCCACAGCGGACCTACTAGGCCTACCAATGACTTGCGCACACCGTTTTGCATGTTCTGGGGTGTGTATTAGTGGGTCCTGAGAGTTTGGAGTGCATCCGGCAACATTGAGATTTTGACCCCAAAAACCAAGCAGTGGTTAGTAAGGCTTTTCTGATGGATTTCACGGCTCATCTTCCAACTGCCACAGCGGACCTACTAGGCCTACCAATGACTTACGCACACCCTTCTGCATGCTCTGGGGTGTGTATTAATGGATCCGAAGAGTTTGGATTGCATCCGGCAACATTGAGATTTTGACCCCAAAATCCAAGCAGTGGTTAGTAAGGCTTTTCTGATGGATTTCACGGGCCATCTTCCAACTGCCACAGCGGCCCTTCTAGGCCTACCAATGACTTGCGCACACCGTTTTGCATGTTCTGGGGTGTGTATTAATGGATCCTGAGAGTTTGGTGTGCATTCGGCAACATTGATATTTTGACCCCAAAATCCAAGCAGTGGTTAGTAAGGCTTTTCTAATGGATTTCACGGGTCAGCTACCAACTGCCACAGCGGGCCTACTAGGCCTACCAATGACTTGCGCACACCGTTCTGCATGTTCTGGGGTGTGTATTAATGGATCCTGAGAGTTTGGAGTGCATTCGGCAACATTGCGATTTTGACCACAAAATCCAAGCAGTGGTTAGTAAGGCTTTTCTGATAGATTTCACGGGTCATCTTCCAACTGCCACAGCGGCCCTCTGAGGCCTACCAATGACTTGCGCACACCGTTTTGCATGTTCTGGGGTGTGTATTAATGGATCCTGAGAGTTTGGTGTGCATTCGGCAACATTGATATTTTGACCCCAAAATCCAAGCAGTGGTTAGTAAGGCTTTTCTAATGGATTTCACGGGTCAGCTACCAACTGCCACAGCGGGCCTACTAGGCCAACCAATGACTTGCGCACACCGTTCTGCATGTTCTGTGGTGTGTATCAATGGATCCTGAGAGTTTGGAGTGCATTCGGCAACATTGATATTTTGACCCCAAAATCCAAGCAGTGGTTAGTAAGGCTTTTCTGATGGATTTCACGGGTCATCTTCCAACTGCGACAGCGGGCCTACTAGGCCTACCAATGACTTGCGCACACCGTTCTGCATGTTCTGGGCTGTGTATTAATGGATCCTGAGAGTTTGGAGTGCATCCGGCAACATTGATATTTTGACCCCAAAAACCAAGCAGTGGTTAGTAAGGCTTTTCTGATGGATTTCACGGCTCATCTTCCAACTGCCACAGCGGACCTACTAGGCCTACCAATGACTTGCGCACACCGTTTTGCATGTTCTGGGGTGTGTATTAGTGGGTCCTGAGAGTTTGGAGTGCATCCGGCAACATTGAGATTTTGACCCCAAAATCCAAGCAGTGGTTAGTAAGGCTTTTCTGATGGATTTCACGGGCCATCTTCCAACTGCCACAGCGGCCCTTCTAGGCCTACCAATGACTTACGCACACCGTTCTGCATGTTCTGTGGTGTGTATCAATGGATCCTGAGAGTTTGGAGTGCATTCGGCAACATTGATATTTTGACCCCAAAATCCAAGCAGTGGTTAGTAAGGCTTTTCTGATGGATTTCACGGGTCATCTTCCAACTGCGACAGCGGGCCTACTAGGCCTACCAATGACTTGCGCACACCGTTCTGCATGCGCTGGGGTGTGTATTAATGGATCCGGAGAGTTTGGAGTGCATCCGGCAACATTGAGATTTTGACCCCAAAATCCAAGCAGTGGTTAGTAAGGCTTTTCTTGCGCACACCGTTTTGCATGTTCTGGGGTGTGTATTAATTGATCCTGAGAGTTTGGAGTGCATTCGGCAACATTGCGATTTTGACCACAAATTCCAAGCAGTGGTTAGTAAGGCTTTTCTGATGGATTTCACGGGTCATCTTCCAACTGCCACAGCGGGCCTACTAGGCCTACCAATGACTTGCGCACACCGTTCTGCATGCGCTGGGGTGTGTATTAATGGATCCGAAGAGTTTGGAGTGCATCCGGCAACATTGAGATTTTGACCCCAAAATCCAAGCAGTGGTTAGTAAGGCTTTTCTGATGGATTTCACGGCTCAACTTCCAACTGCCACAGCGGCCCTCTGAGGCCTACCAATGACTTGCGCACACCGTTCTGCATGTTCTGTGGTGTGTATCAATGGATCCTGAGAGTTTGGAGTGCATTCGGCAACATTGCGATTTTGACCACAAAATCCAAGCAGTGGTTAGTAAGGCTTTTCTGATGGATTTCACGGCTCATCTTCCAACTGCCACAGCGGGCCTACTAGGCCTACCAATGACTTGCGCACGCCGTTTTGCATGTTCTGGGGTGTGTATTAATGGATCCTGAGAGTTTGGAGTGCATCCAGCAACATTGAGATTTTGACCCCAAAATCCAAGCAGTGGTTAGTAAGGCTTTTCTGATGGATTTCACGGGTCAACTTTCAACTGCCACAGCGGCTCTCAGAGGCCTCCCAATGACTTGCGCACACCGTTCTGCATGTTCTGTGGTGTGTATCAATGGATCCTGAGAGTTTGGAGTGCATTCGGCAACATTGCGATTTTGACCACAAAATCCAAGCAGTGGTTAGTAAGGCTTTTCTGATGGATTTTACGGGTCATCTTCCAACTGCCACAGCGGGCCTACTAGGCCTACCAATGACTTGCGCACGCCGTTTTGCATGTTCTGGGGTGTGTATTAATGGATCCTGAGAGTTTGGAGTGCATCCAGCAACATTGAGATTTTGACCCCAAAATCCAAGCAGTGGTTAGTAAGGCTTTTCTGATGGATTTCACGGGTCATCTTCCAACTGCCACAGCGGCCCTCTGAGGCCTACCAATGACTTGCGCACACCGTTCTGCATGTTCTGTGGTGTGTATCAATGGATCCTGAGAGTTTGGAGTGCATTCGGCAACATTGCGATTTTGACCACAAAATCCAAGCAGTGGTTAGTAAGGCTTTTCTGATGGATTTTACGGGTCATCTTCCAACTGCCACAGCGGGCCTACTAGGCCTACCAATGACTTGCGCACGCCGTTTTGCATGTTCTGGGGTGTGTATTAATGGATCCTGAGAGTTTGGAGTGCATCCAGCAACATTGAGATTTTGACCCCAAAATCCAAGCAGTGGTTAGTAAGGCTTTTCTGATGGATTTCACGGGTCAACTTTCAACTGCCACAGCGGCTCTCTGAGGCCTACCAATGACTTGCGCACACCGTTCTGCATGTTCTGTGGTGTGTATCAATGGATCCTGAGAGTTTGGAGTGCATTCGGCAACATTGCGATTTTGACCACAAAATCCAAGCAGTGGTTAGTAAGGCTTTTCTGATGGATTTCACGGGTCATCTTCCAACTGCCACAGCGGGCCTACTAGGCCTACCAATGACTTGCGCACGCCGTTTTGCATGTTCTGGGGTGTGTATTAATGGATCCTGAGAGTTTGGAGTGCATCCAGCAACATTGAGATTTTGACCCCAAAATCCAAGCAGTGGTTAGTAAGGCTTTTCTGATGGATTTCACGGGTCATCTTCCAACTGCCACAGCGGCCCTCTGAGGCCTACCAATGACTTGCGCACACCGTTTTGCATGTTCTGGGGTGTGTATTAGTGGGTCTTGAGAGTTTTGAGTGCATCCGGCAACATTGAGATTTTGACCCCAAAATCCAAGCAGTGGTTAGTAAGGCTTTTCTGATGGATTTCACAGGTCAGCTACCAACTGCCACAGCGGGCCTACTAGGCCTACCAATGACTTGCGCACACCGTTTTGCATGTTCTGGGGTGTGTATTAAAGGATCCTGAGAGTCTTTAGTGCATCCGGCAACATTGCGATTTTGACCCCAAAATCCAAGCAGTGGTTAGTAAGGCTTTTCTGATGGATTTCACGGGTCATCTTCCAACTGCCACAGCGGCCCTCTGAGGCCTACCAATGACCTGCGCACACCGTTCTGCATGTTCTGTGGTGTGTATCAATGGATCCTGAGAGTTTGGAGTGCATTCGGCAACATTGCGATTTTGACCCCAAAATCCAAGCAGTGGTTAGTAAGGCTTTTCTGATGGATTTCACGGCTCATCTTCCAACTGCCACAGCGGGCCTACTAGGCCTACCAATGACTTGCGCACGCCGTTTTGCATGTTCTGGGGTGTGTATTAATGGATCCTGAGAGTTTGGAGTGCATCCAGCAACATTGAGATTTTGACCCCAAAATCCAAGCAGTGGTTAGTAAGGCTTTTCTGATGGATTTCACGGGTCAACTTTCAACTGCCACAGCGGCTCTCTGAGGCCTACCAATGACTTGCGCACACCGTTCTGCATGTTCTGTGGTGTGTATCAATGGATCCTGAGAGTTTGGAGTGCATTCGGCAACATTGCGATTTTGACCCCAAAATCCAAGCAGTGGTTAGTAAGGCTTTTCTGATGGATTTCACGGCTCATCTTCCAACTGCCACAGCGGACCTACTAGGCCCACCAATGACTTGCGCACACCGTTTTGCATGTTCTGGGCTGTGTATTAATGGATCCTGAGAGTTTGGAGTGCATCCGGCAACATTGATATTTTGACCCCAAAAACCAAGCAGTGGTTAGTAAGGCTTTTCTGATGGATTTCACCACTCAACTTCCAACTGCCACAGCGGCCCTCTGAGGCCTACCAATGACTTGCGCACGCCGTTTTGCATGTTCTGGGGTGTGTATTAATGGATCCTGAGAGTTTGGAGTGCATCCAGCAACATTGAGATTTTGACCCCAAAATCCAAGCAGTGGTTAGTAAGGCTTTTCTGATGGATTTCACGGGTCAACTTTCAACTGCCACAGCGGCTCTCTGAGGCCTACCAATGACTTGCGCACACCGTTCTGCATGTTCTGTGGTGTGTATCAATGGATCCTGAGAGTTTGGAGTGCATTCGGCAACATTGCGATTTTGACCACAAAATCCAAGCAGTGGTTAGTAAGGCTTTTCTGATGGATTTCACGGGTCATCTTCCAACTGCCACAGCGGGCCTACTAGGCCTACCAATGACTTGCGCACGCCGTTTTGCATGTTCTGGGGTGTGTATTAATGGATCCTGAGAGTTTGGAGTGCATCCAGCAACATTGAGATTTTGACCCCAAAATCCAAGCAGTGGTTAGTAAGGCTTTTCTGATGGATTTCACGGGTCAACTTTCAACTGCCACAGCGGCTCTCTGAGGCCTACCAATGACTTGCGCACACCGTTCTGCATGTTCTGTGGTGTGTATCAATGGATCCTGAGAGTTTGGAGTGCATTCGGCAACATTGCGATTTTGACCACAAAATCCAAGCAGTGGTTAGTAAGGCTTTTCTGATGGATTTCACGGGTCATCTTCCAACTGCCACAGCGGCCCTCTGAGGCCTACCAATGACTTGCGCACACCGTTTTGCATGTTCTGGGGTGTGTATTAGTGGGTCTTGAGAGTTTTGAGTGCATCCGGCAACATTGAGATTTTGACCCCAAAATCCAAGCAGTGGTTAGTAAGGCTTTTCTGATGGATTTCACAGGTCAGCTACCAACTGCCACAGCGGGCCTACTAGGCCTACCAATGACTTGCGCACACCGTTTTGCATGTTCTGGGGTGTGTATTAAAGGATCCTGAGAGTCTTTAGTGCATCCGGCAACATTGCGATTTTGACCCCAAAATCCAAGCAGTGGTTAGTAAGGCTTTTCTGATGGATTTCACGGGTCATCTTCCAACTGCCACAGCGGCCCTCTGAGGCCTACCAATGACCTGCGCACACCGTTTTGCATGTTCTGGGGTGTGTATTAATTGATCCTGAGAGTTTGGAGTGCATTCGGCAACATTGCGATTTTGACCACAAAATCCAAGCAGTGGTTAGTAAGGCTTTTCTGATGGATTTCACGGCTCATCTTCCAACTGCCACAGCGGACCTACTAGGCCCACCAATGACTTGCGCACACCGTTTTGCATGTTCTGGGGTGTGTATTAGTGGGTCCTGAGAGTTTGGAGTGCATCCGGCAACATTGAGATTTTGACCCCAAAATCCAAGCAGTGGTTAGTAAGGCTTTTCTGATGGATTTCACGGGTCATCTTCCAACTGCCACAGCGGCCCTACTAGGCCTACCAATGACTTGCGCACACCATTCTGCATGTTCTGGGCTGTGTATTAATGGATCCTGAGAGTTTGGAGTGCATCCGGCAACATTGATATTTTGACCCCAAAAACCAAGCAGTGGTTAGTAAGGCTTTTCTGATGGATTTCACCACTCAACTTCCAACTGCCACAGCGGCCCTCTGAGGCCTACCAATGACTTGCGCACACCGTTTTGCATGTTCTGGGGTGTGTATTAATGGATCCTGAGAGTTTGGAGTGCATTCGGCAACATTGCGATTTTGACCACAAAATCCAAGCAGTGGTTAGTAAGGCTTTTCTGATGGATTTCACGGGTCATTTTCCAACTGCCACAGCGGGCCTACTAGGCCTACCAATGACTTGCGCACACCGTTCTGCATGTTCTGGGCTGTGTATCAATGGATCCTGAGAGTTTGGAGTGCATTCGGCAACATTGATATTTTGACCCCAAAATCCAAGCAGTGGTTAGTAAGGCTTTTCTGATGGATTTCACGGCTCATCTTCCAACTGCCACAGCGGACCTACTAGGCCCACCAATGACTTGCGCACACCGTTTTGCATGTTCTGGGGTGTGTATTAGTGGGTCCTGAGAGTTTGGAGTGCATCCGGCAACATTGAGATTTTGACCCCAAAATCCAAGCAGTGGTTAGTAAGGCTTTTCTGATGGATTTCACGGGCCATCTTCCAACTGCCACAGCGGCACTTCTAGGCCTACCAATTACTTGCGCACACCGTTCTGCATGTTCTGTGGTGTGTATCAATGGATCCTGAGAGTTTGGAGTGCATTCGGCAACATTGATATTTTGACCCCAAAATCCAAGCAGTGGTTAGTAAGGCTTTTCTGATGGATTTCACGGGTCAACTTTCAACTGCCACAGCGGCTCTCTGAGGCCTACCAATGACTTGCGCACACCGTTCTGCATGTTCTGCGGTGTGTATCAATGGATCCTGAGAGTTTGGAGTGCATCCGGCAACATTGATATTTTGACCCCAAAATCCAAGCAGTGTTAGTATGGCTTTTCTGGTGGATTTCACGGGTCATCTTCCAACTGCCACAGCGGCCCTCTGAGGCCTACCAATGACTTGCGCACACCGTTCTGCATGTTCTGGGGTATGTATTAATGGATCCTGAGAGTTTGGAGTGCATCCAGCAACATTGAGATTTTGACCCCAAAATCCAAGCAGTGTTAGTATGGCTTTTCTGGTGGATTTCACGGGTCATCTTCCAACTGCCACAGCGGCCCTCTGAGGCCTACTAATGACTTGCGCACACCGTTTTGCATGATCTGGGGTGTGTATTAATGGATCCTGAGAGTTTGGAGTGCATCCGGCAACATTGATATTTTGACCCCAAAATCCAAGCAGTGGTTAGTAAGGCTTTTCTGATGGATTTCACGGGCCATCTTCCAACTGCCACAGCGGCCCTACTAGGCCTACCAATGACTTGCGCACACCGTTTTGCATGTTCTGGGGTGTGTATTAATGGATCCTGAGAGTTTGGAGTGCATCTACTAGGCCTACCAATGACTTGCACACGCCGTTTTGCATGTTCTGGGGTGTGTATTAATGGATCCTGAGAGTTTGGAGTGCATCCGGCAACATTGAGATTTTGACCCCAAAATCCAAGCAGTGGTTAGTAAGGCTTTTCTGATGGATTTCACGGGTCATCTTCCAACTGCCACAGCGGCCCTCTGAGGCCTACCAATGACTTGCGCACACCGTTCTGCATGTTCTGGGGTATGTATTAATGGATCCTGAGAGTTTGGAGTGCATCCAGCAACATTGCGATTTTGACCCCAAAATCCAAGCAGTGGTTAGTAAGGCTTTTCTGATGGATTTCACGGGCCATCTTCCAACTGCCACAGCGGCCCTACTAGGCCTACCAATGACTTGCGCACACCGTTTTGCATGTTCTGGGGTGTGTATTAATGGATCCTGAGAGTTTGGAGTGCATCCAGCAACATTGAGATTTTGACCCCAAAATCCAAGCAGTGTTAGTATGGCTTTTCTGGTGGATTTCACGGGTCATCTTCCAACTGCCACAGCGGCCCTCTGAGGCCTACCAATGACTTGCGCACACCGTTTTGCATGTTCTGGGGTGTGTATTAATGGATCCTGAGAGTTTGGAGTGCATCCGGCAACATTGCGATTTTGACCCCAAAATCCAAGCAGTGGTTAGTAAGGCTTTTCTGATGGATTTCACGGCTCATCTTCCAACTGTCACAGCGGCCCTTCTTGGCCTACCAACGACTTGCGCACACCGTTTTGCATGATCTGGGGTGTGTAGTAATGGATCCTGAGAGTTTGGAGTGCATCCGGCAACATTGAGATTTTGACCCCAAAATCCAAGCAGTGGTTAGTAAGGCTTTTCTGATGGATTTCACAGGTCAGCTACCAACTGCCACAGCGGGCCTACTAGGCCTACCAATGACTTGCGCACACCGTTCTGCATGATCTGGGGTGTGTATTAAAGGATCCTGAGAGTCTTTAGTGCATCCGGCAACATTGCGATTTTGACCCCAAAATCCAAGCAGTGGTTAGTAAGGCTTTTCTGATGGATTTCACGGCTCATCTTCCAACTGCCACAGCGGCCCTCTGAGGCCTACCAATGACTTGCGCACACCGTTTTTTAATGGATCCTGAGAGTTTGGAGTGCATCCGGCAACATTGCGATTTTGACCCCAAAATCCAAGCAGTGGTTAGTAAGGCTTTTCTGATGGATTTCACAGGTCAGCTACCAACTGCCACAGCGGGCCTACTAGGCCTACCAATGACTTGCGCACACCGTTCTGCATGATCTGGAGTGTGTATTAAAGGATCCTGAGAGTCTTTAGTGCATCCGGCAACATTGCGATTTTGACCCCAAAATCCCAGCAGTGGTTAGTAAGGCTTTTCTGATCTTTTCTCGGGCCATCTTCCAGCTGCCACAGCGGCCCTCTGAGGCCTACCAATGACTTGCGCCCACCGTTCTGCATGATCTGGGGTGTGTATTAAAGGATCCTGAGAGTCTTTAGTGCATCCGGCAACATTGCGATTTTGACCCCAAAATCCAAGCAGTGGTTAGTAAGGCTTTTCTGATGGATTTCACGGCTCATCTTCCAACTGCCACAGCGGCCCTCTGAGGCCTACCAATGACTTGCGCACACCGTTTTGCATGATCTGGGGTGTGTAGTAATGGATCGTGAGAGTTTGGAGTGCATCCGGCAACATTGAGATTTTGACCCCAAAATCCAAGCAGTGGTTAGTAAGGCTTTTCTGATGGATTTCACAGGTCAGCTACCAACTGCCACAGCGGGCCTACTAGGCCTACCAATGACTTGCGCACACCGTTCTGCATGATCTGGGGTGTGTATTAAAGGATCCTGAGAGTTTTTAGTGCATCCGGCAACATTGCGATTTTGACCCCAAAATCCAAGCAGTGGTTAGTAAGGCTTTTCTGATGGATTTCACAGCTCATCTTCCAACTGCCACAGCGGCCCTTCTAGGCCTACAAATGACTTGCGCACACCGTTTTGCATGATCTGGGGTGTGTAGTAATGGATCCTGAGAGTTTGGAGTGCATCCGGCAACATTGAGATTTTGACCCCAAAATCCAAGCAGTGGTTAGTAAGGCTTTTCTGATCTTTTCTCGGGCCATCTTGCAGCTGCCACAGCGGCCCTTCTAGGCCTTCCAATGACTTGCGCACACCGTTTTGCTTGTTCTGGGGTGTGTATTAATGGATCCTGAGAGCTTGGAGTGCATCCAGCAACATTGAGATTTTGACCCCAAAATCCAAGCAGTGGTTAGTAAGGCTTTTCTGATCTTTTCTCGGGCCATCTTGCAGCTGCCACAGCGGCCCTTCTAGGCCTTCCAATGACTTGCGCACACCGTTCTGCATGTTCTGGGGTATGTATTAATGGATCCTGAGAGTTTGGAGTGCATCCAGCAACATTGCGATTTTGACCCCAAAATCCAAGCAGTGGTTAGTAAGGCTTTTCTGATGGATTTCACGGGCCATCTTCCAACTGCCACAGCGGCCCTACTAGGCCTACCAATGACTTGCGCACACCGTTTTGCATGTTCTGGGGTGTGTATTAATGGATCCTGAGAGTTTGGAGTGCATCCAGCAACATTGAGATTTTGACCCCAAAATCCAAGCAGTGTTAGTATGGCTTTTCTGGTGGATTTCACGGGTCATCTTCCAACTGCCACAGCGGCCCTCTGAGGCCTACCAATGACTTGCGCACACCGTTTTGCATGTTCTGGGGTGTGTATTAATGGATCCTGAGAGTTTGGAGTGCATCCGGCAACATTGCGATTTTGACCCCAAAATCCAAGCAGTGGTTAGTAAGGCTTTTCTGATGGATTTCACGGCTCATCTTCCAACTGTCACAGCGGCCCTTCTTGGCCTACCAACGACTTGCGCACACCGTTTTGCATGATCTGGGGTGTGTAGTAATGGATCCTGAGAGTTTGGAGTGCATCCGGCAACATTGAGATTTTGACCCCAAAATCCAAGCAGTGGTTAGTAAGGCTTTTCTGATGGATTTCACAGGTCAGCTACCAACTGCCACAGCGGGCCTACTAGGCCTACCAATGACTTGCGCACACCGTTCTGCATGATCTGGGGTGTGTATTAAAGGATCCTGAGAGTCTTTAGTGCATCCGGCAACATTGCGATTTTGACCCCAAAATCCAAGCAGTGGTTAGTAAGGCTTTTCTGATGGATTTCACGGCTCATCTTCCAACTGCCACAGCGGCCCTCTGAGGCCTACCAATGACTTGCGCACACCGTTTTGCATGATCTGGGGTGTGTAGTAATGGATCGTGAGAGTTTGGAGTGCATCCGGCAACATTGAGATTTTGACCCCAAAATCCAAGCAGTGGTTAGTAAGGCTTTTCTGATGGATTTCACAGGTCAGCTACCAACTGCCACAGCGGGCCTACTAGGCCTACCAATGACTTGCGCACACCGTTTTTTAATGGATCCTGAGAGTTTGGAGTGCATCCGGCAACATTGCGATTTTGACCCCAAAATCCAAGCAGTGGTTAGTAAGGCTTTTCTGATGGATTTCACAGGTCAGCTACCAACTGCCACAGCGGGCCTACTAGGCCTACCAATGACTTGCGCACACCGTTCTGCATGATCTGGAGTGTGTATTAAAGGATCCTGAGAGTCTTTAGTGCATCCGGCAACATTGCGATTTTGACCCCAAAATCCCAGCAGTGGTTAGTAAGGCTTTTCTGATCTTTTCTCGGGCCATCTTCCAGCTGCCACAGCGGCCCTCTGAGGCCTACCAATGACTTGCGCCCACCGTTCTGCATGATCTGGGGTGTGTATTAAAGGATCCTGAGAGTCTTTAGTGCATCCGGCAACATTGCGATTTTGACCCCAAAATCCAAGCAGTGGTTAGTAAGGCTTTTCTGATGGATTTCACGGCTCATCTTCCAACTGCCACAGCGGCCCTCTGAGGCCTACCAATGACTTGCGCACACCGTTTTGCATGATCTGGGGTGTGTAGTAATGGATCGTGAGAGTTTGGAGTGCATCCGGCAACATTGAGATTTTGACCCCAAAATCCAAGCAGTGGTTAGTAAGGCTTTTCTGATGGATTTCACAGGTCAGCTACCAACTGCCACAGCGGGCCTACTAGGCCTACCAATGACTTGCGCACACCGTTCTGCATGATCTGGGGTGTGTATTAAAGGATCCTGAGAGTTTTTAGTGCATCCGGCAACATTGCGATTTTGACCCCAAAATCCAAGCAGTGGTTAGTAAGGCTTTTCTGATGGATTTCACAGCTCATCTTCCAAATGCCACAGCGGCCCTTCTAGGCCTACAAATGACTTGCGCACACCGTTTTGCATGATCTGGGGTGTGTAGTAATGGATCCTGAGAGTTTGGAGTGCATCCGGCAACATTGAGATTTTGACCCCAAAATCCAAGCAGTGGTTAGTAAGGCTTTTCTGATCTTTTCTCGGGCCATCTTGCAGCTGCCACAGCGGCCCTTCTAGGCCTTCCAATGACTTGCGCACACCGTTTTGCTTGTTCTGGGGTGTGTATTAATGGATCCTGAGAGCTTGGAGTGCATCCAGCAACATTGAGATTTTGACCCCAAAATCCAAGCAGTGGTTAGTAAGGCTTTTCTGATCTTTTCTCGGGCCATCTTGCAGCTGCCACAGCGGCCCTTCTAGGCCTTCCAATGACTTGCGCACACCGTTTTGCTTGTTCTGGGGTGTGTATTAATGGATCCTGAGAGTTTGGAGTGCATCCGGCAACATTGAGATTTTGACCCCAAAATCCAAGCAGTGGTTAGTAAGGCTTTTCTGATCTTTTCTCGGGCCATCTTGCAGCTGCCACAGCGGCCCTTCTAGGCCTTCCAATGACTTGCGCACACCGTTTTGCTTGTTCTGGGGTGTGTATTAATGGATCCTGAGAGTTTGGAGTGCATCCAGCAACATTGAGATTTTGACCCCAAAATCCAAGCAGTGGTTAGTAAGGCTTTTCTGATGGATTTCACGGCTCATGTTCCAACTGCCACAGCGGCCCTTCTAGGCCTACCAATGACTTGCGCACACCGTTTTGCATGATCTGGGGTGTGTAGTAATGGATCCTGAGAGTTTGGAGTGCATCCGGCAACATTGAGATTTTGACCCCAAAATCCAAGCAGTGGTTAGTAAGGCTTTTCTGATGGATTTCACGGCACATCTTCCAACTGCCACAGCGGCCCTCTGAGGCCTACCAATGACTTGCGCACACTGTTCTGCATGTTCTGGGGTGTGTATTAATGGATCCTGAGAGTTTGGAGTGCATTCGGCAACATTGCGATTTTGACCCCAAAATCCAAGCAGTGGTTAGTAAGGCTTTTCTGATGGATTTCACGGCTCATCTTCCAACTGCCACAGCGGCCCTCTGAGGCCTACCAATGACTTGCGCACACCGTTTTGCATGATCTGGGGTGTGTATTAATGGATCCTGAGAGTTTGGAGTGCATCCGGCAACATTGAGATTTTGACCCCAAAATCCAAGCAGTGGTTAGTAAGGCTTTTCTGATGGATTTCTCGGGCCATCTTGCAGCTGCCACAGCGGCCCTTCTAGGCCTTCCAATGACTTGCGCACACCGTTTTGCTTGTTCTGGGGTGTGTATTAATGGATCCTGAGAGTTTGGAGTGCATCCAGCAACATTGAGATTTTGACCCCAAAATCCAAGCAGTGGTTAGTAAGGCTTTTCTGATGGATTTCTCGGCCCATCTTGCAGCTGACACAGCGGCCCTTCTAGGCCTTCCAATGACTTGCGCACACCGTTTTGCTTGTTCTGGGGTGTGTATTAATGGATCCTGAGAGTTTGGAGTGCATCCAGCAACATTGAGATTTTGACCCCAAAATCCCAGCAGTGGTTAGTAAGGCTTTTCTGATGGATTTCACGGCTCATCTTCCAACTGCCACAGCGGCCCTCTGAGGCCTACCAATGACTTGCGCACACCGTTTTGCATGATCTGGGGTGTGTATTAATGGATCCTGAGAGTTTGGAGTGCATCCGGCAACATTGAGATTTTGACCCCAAAATCCAAGCAGTGGTTAGTAAGGCTTTTCTGATGGATTTCACGGCTCATCTTCCAACTGCCACAGCGGCCCTCTGAGGCCTACCAATGACTTGCGCACACCGTTTTGCGTGCTCTGGGGTGTGTATTAATGGATCCTGAGAGTTTGGAGTGCATCCGGCAACATTGAGATTTTGACCCCAAAATCCAAGCAGTGGTTAGTAAGGCTTTTCTGATGGATTTCACGGCTCATCTTCCAACTGCCACAGCGGCCCTCTGAGGCCTACCAATGACTTGCGCACACCGTTTTGGATGTTCTGTGGTGTGTATTAATGGATCCTGAGACTTTGGAGTGCATCCGGCAACATTGAGATTTTGACCCCAAAATCCAAGCAGTGGTTAGTAAGGCTTTTCTGATGGATTTCACGGGTCATCTTCCAACTGCCACAGCGGCACTCTGAGGCCTACCAATGACTTGCGCACACCGTTTTGCATGATCTGGGGTGTGTATTAATGGATCCTGAGAGTTTGGAGTGCATCCGGCAACATTGAGATTTTGACCCCAAAATCCAAGCAGTGGTTAGTAAGGCTTTTCTGATGGATTTCACGGCTCATCTTCCAACTGCCACAGCGGCCCTTCTAGGCCTACCAATGACTTGCGCACACTGTTCTGCATGTTCTGGGGTGTGTATTAATGGATCCTGAGAGTTTGGAGTGCATCCGGCAACATTGAGATTTTGACCCCAAAATCGAAGCAGTGGTTAGTAAGGCTTTTCTGATGGATTTCACGGCTCATCTTCCAACTGCCACAGCGGCCCTTCTAGGTCTACCAATGACTTGCGCACACCGTTTTGCATGATCTGGGGTGTGTAGTAATGGATCCTGAGAGTTTGGAGTGCATCCGGCAACATTGAGATTTTTACCCCAAAATCCAAGCAGTGGTTAGTAAGGCTTTTCTGATGGATTTCACGGCTCATCTTCCAACTGCCACAGCGGCCCTTCTAGGCCTACCAATGACTTGCGCACACTGTTCTGCATGTTCTGGGGTGTGTATTAATGGATCCTGAGAGTTTGGAGTGCATCCGGCAACATTGAGATTTTGACCCCAAAATCGAAGCAGTGGTTAGTAAGGCTTTTCTGATGGATTTCACGGCTCATCTTCCAACTGCCACAGCGGCCCTTCTAGGTCTACCAATGACTTGCGCACACCGTTTTGCATGATCTGGGGTGTGTAGTAATGGATCCTGAGAGTTTGGAGTGCATCCGGCAACATTGAGATTTTGACCCCAAAATCCAAGCAGTGGTTAGTAAGGCTTTTCTGATGGATTTCACGGCTCATCTTCCAACTGCCACAGCGGCCCTCTGAGGCCTACCAATGACTTGCGCACACCGTTTTGCATGATCTGTGGTGTGTATTAATGGATCCTGAGAGTTTGGAGTGCATCCGGCAACATTGAGATTTTGACCACAAAATCCAAGCAGTGGTTAGTAAGGCTCTTCTGATGGATTTCACAGGTCAGCTACCAGCTGCCACAGCGGGCCTACTAGGCCTACCAATGACTTGCGCACACCGTTCTGCATGATCTGGGGTGTGTATTAAAGGATCCTGAGAGTTTTTAGTGCATCCGGCAACATTGCGATTTTGACCCCAAAATCCAAGCAGTGGTTAGTAAGGCTTTTCTGATGGATTTCACGGGCCATCTTCCAACTGCCACAGCGGCCCTCTGAGGCCTACCAATGACTTGCGCACACCGTTCTGCATGATCTGGGGTGTGTATTAAAGGATCCTGAGAGTTTTTAGTGCATCCGGCAACATTGCGATTTTGACCCCAAAATCCAAGCAGTGGTTAGTAAGGCTTTTCTGATGGATTTCACGGCCCATCTTCCAACTGCCACAGCGGCCCTCTGAGGCCTATCAATGACTTGCGCACACCGTTTTGCATGATCTGGGGTGTGTATTAATGGATCCTGAGAGTTTGGAGTGCATCCGGCAACTTTGAGATTTTGACCCCAAAATCCAAGTATTGGTTAGTAAGGCTTTTCTGATGGATTTCACGGGCCATCTTCCAACTGCCACAGCGGCCCTCTGGGGCCTACCAATGACTTGCGCACACCGTTTTGCATGATCTGGGGTGTGTATTAATGGATCCTGAGAGTTTGGAGTGCATCCGGCAACATTGAGATTTTGACCACAAAATCCAAGCAGTGGTTAGTAAGGAATTTCTGGTGGATTTCACGGGTCATCTTCCAACTGCCACAGCGGCCCTCTGAGGCCTACCAATGACTTGCGCACACCGTTTTGCATGTACCGGGGTGTGTATCAATGGATCCTGAGAGTTTGGAGTGCATCCGGCAACATTGAGATTTTGACCACAAAATCCAAGCAGTGGTTAGTAAGGGTTTTCTGGTGGATTTAACGGGTCATCTTCCAACTGCCACAGCGGCCCTCTGAGGCCTACCAATGACTTGCGCACACCGTTTTGCATGATCTGGGGTGTGTATTAATGGATCCTGAGAGTTTGGAGTGCATCCGGCAACATTGAGATTTTGACCCCAAAATCCAAGCAGTGGTTAGTAAGGCTTTTCTGATCTTTTCTCGGGCCATCTTCCAGCTGCCACAGCGTCCCTTCTAGGCCTACCAATGACTTGCGCACACCGTTTTGCATGTTCTGGGGTGTGTATTAATGGATCCTGAGAGTTTGGAGTGCATCCAGCAATATTGAGATTTTGACTCCAAAATCCAAGCAGTGTTAGTATGGCTTTTCTGATCTTTTCTCGGGCCATCTTCCAGCTGCCACAGCGTCCCTTCTAGGCCTACCAATGACTTGCGCACACCGTTTTGCATGTTCTGGGGTGTGTATTAATGGATCCTGAGAGTTTGGAGTGCATCCGGCAACTTTGAGATTTTGACCCCAAAATCCAAGTATTGGTTAGTAAGGCTTTTCTGATGGATTTCACGGGCCATCTTCCAACTGCCACAGCGGCCCTCTGGGGCCTACCAATGACTTGCGCACACCGTTTTGCATGATCTGGGGTGTGTATTAATGGATCCTGAGAGTTTGGAGTTCATCCGGCAACATTGAGATTTTGACCCCAAGATCCAAGCAGTGGTTAGTAAGGCTTTTCTGATGGATTATACGGGTCAACTTTCAACTGCCACAGCGGCCCTATTAGACCTGCCAATGACTTGCGCACACCCTTTTGCATGTTCTGGGGTGTGTATTAATGGGTCCTGAGAGTTTGGAGTGCATCCGGCAACATTGAGATTTTGACCCCGGAATATGATTTGATTTGTTCTGGGTTAGACACTCCGAGAACACCAGCTCCCCTCTTGGATCCATGTCTATAAGAGAGAATGGCCTTATTAATGTATTCTTCAAATGGAAGTTTTTTTCTCAAAGTTTTCTTCCAAAATCACGTTGATTGAAAACACAACGTATTGTCATTTAGAAATTGTATTTTCAGCGGTAAGGTTATTCACAACTGTATCTCTGTGCAAGCTAGAACAATTAGTACTAATATTGTTAAAACATTTTTAACCTATGAAATAAATATAATATCGATTCCTTAAGAGGTTGGGTGTAGGCCTACGACAGGCCTCTTTTCAGGATTTGGTCAAATTTTGGAAAGATGCTTTTTATGCTTCCAAAAGTGAATTTGACTTGGTCTGGCTACTCGCGGACGGTCAGAAATAGAAAGTGAGTAAGATTTTGCTGTACACCACAAAATTTGACAATAAACACTCGAATTGCGAATAACTAAATAAAAATATATCGACAGTCATCAGCGACCAGCTCAATTACTCACAACAAATTTGTGGTTTTGTACAAGCAATAGAATATAGACAAATGTAGTCATCAGAATATCCGCTCTGGCAACGCCGTTCAACAACTCACTCAAAGCAATTCTAACTCCTCTCCCATTAGCACTCACTCCCTGGTGATAGCGGCATCGGCATGGAATTCCACTCAACAAAATGTAAACAAACCGCCCGCATCTTTTGCAGACGTCGAGGCACACCACTCAAGTTGGTCTCCCCGAACCCGGCACTCGGCAGCGGCGAACAAACTCAAAATCTTAATGCACTGAGCTTCGGCATTGCGCATCCGATCCAACACGAATTCACATCCAACGCCAACCAGCAAGCGAAGGCGACGCGACGACTAGAACAACTTCGTTCGGCGCTGGTATCCACTCGAACCGAACCAATTGAAATCAGTCTGCAGCCAGACTTTGCGTCCGTCGGTCGTGTGTGCGCAGCAAAGTGTCTGTGTGTGTGTCGCTCTCTCATTCGTGTGTATCTTTCAACTCGAACAAAATTGTATCTCTCATCGCTCAGTTGAATGTGAATCGGTTTTGTTTTGAATCGCGTCAAACTTGAAATACCTCTTCGTGCGGAAAGTTCAGCCAATTGACGCATCCTTCTGTCAACTGTCATTGCCACTGGTGCAAGTGTCCTCAAAGAAGTGTGCTTCCAAAGCCAAGAGTCCTTGGCACAGCTCAGAATCCTTAACAGTTCTCGTTCCGTTCGATTCTGCTGGCATATCGCGTGTGTTCACTGTGCACTCGTGGTCTGGTGTGAATAGCAACTGTGTGCGTTCAGGTTGGTTAATTTTTATTTTTCAGCTAACAAAAAAAAGAGAAAAGTTAATTACCTTAACTTCGGTGTATCGTTATCGTAGTCGTATCTCCGTGCTGCATCATTCGTGATTCGATTTCATGGTCATTTCCGATGGGTTTATCATTTCTTTTTTGTTACTTTTCAATTTTATGGGAATGCTACTGCACAGGTGAGGTAATTATTGTGACTACTGCATGGGGGGCGTACGCGCATACAGAATCAGAAGAAGAAATTCAACCTAGGATTAGGGTGCCACACGCACTGGCAGTAAAGTTGATTGAACGTGCCCACCTCCGGGCCGGTGCGGCACTTTTTAACAGTTCACCCCACCCGCTCTCGGAGTGAATGAGGAAAATTCAATAAACTAGTGGACTACTTATCGATTTGTGAAGGGGCAAGGACATCGTGCTGCTGGTGTGTTATTGCAGCAGTTGCTCTATTGTTGTTGTGGCTGCAGAACTCATGCGAGGGCGATGTGTTCGTGTTTTACGTAAACAAGTGCCACAAGTTCTTCGTTTTATTTTTCTCGTCTGCAGCTAGCCTTGCGGATGCGGGATTCCGGTGATTTTGTTACCTTTTGTGTGAAGTTTTGCATCTATCCTGTTTCGTAAGATTCGGATTTTTATCAGTGTTGCCGATGTGTGAGTGGTGAGTTGAAGGAAGTGCTGTGGCGTTTGGGAAACACAATTTGGTCTTTGACTTTGTTTTGCTTCTCGTGAAGGTACAGCTGGCGAAAAATATCGGGCAGTGCTTAATTGATGTCATGGCCAGAGCTTGGAAATCATCGGAGTGTATTTCGTTTGAAGAAGACAGCTCTCGAAGTGTCAAAATTGGTTCGCGTTAGGGGAACTTCGACTACAAAAATTTCGAGAAGAAAATCTAAGAAGAATAATGTGCAGATTCGAATTATTAACTTGGTGAAATCAATACGAGAAGATGTGACGCATATCTCTCGGTTTTCCGACAGGACCTTGGGTTTTCCTTTCCTTTTCGACTCGTTAACCGAGTCAGTAGAGTTGAACTTTCTGTTAAGGTCAAGTCATTTTGTCCCCGTATTCACAAGTGAACAACTATTAAATGTATTGTGCTTTGCTGCGATGTAAAATGCATCTCCATCAAAAGTGCAACCCCTTGGCTGAGGAAAGGCGAGGTTGTCGGACCAAGTGCAAAAACTCATTTGGTTGTGCCTGAGCATAAGTCATGATAAGTTGGAGTCGATGGCGGAGGATCGAGTGGCCTGGAAATCTGTAATGGGTGCCTTAGGCCCGCGACGTATTTATTGGATCGTGCAGGTCTACCAATGATCATGTTTTGATCTCGATGCTACCTCTTCTTTAATTATTAGGAACTCGCCGCGAATGCCAGTTTCGGCAATTAATTGATTCTTGACCTAGTCCAATATGCAATCTCCACTCATGAAAAAATCTTTCTTATTCAAATTGAACTCATTGACTTATGCACAACCCGAGTACTTGTCCTTGTGTTTTTTGATCTGATCACAACTCCACTGGGACATCATTGCAGCATTTCGGTCTGTGATTGTCCCCGTCTTTCCGGTCTCTTGGGTGCCTTAGTCTGCCACATTGCAGCCTGTAATGTGAATGATGTAAAATATTCTCTGATTTAAATTTCCCCATAAATTATTGCGTTACTTGTGTGATCTGGTGCGGTTTTGTATTTCGTTGCGTCGTTCTCTTAGGAACTACTCTGCACGCAGAGAGATGTGTTTTGTAAGGTGTGGTACCAGTGTTCTCAAAACCATCGTTCACAGTGAGAGCTCAGCTGATTCTATCCACAAGGAGACCTTGACTCCTGTCGGTAGTTGATAAAATTTCGTTCCTGGGTTGAATAAGTGCGGCCGGTGATATCAGATATACATGTTTTTCTGTCAATTTTAATTTGTTTTTTGTGTTTATGTGACATGTGTATACATACTAGGTAAAGTGCTTAAACTGAATGAAGTAACTGAACGAAACTACTAGTCATCGGCTGGCACTCTAGGCTGAAATTGATCAATGACTCAGAGCGTTCTTTGATCACCTTTGCGTTTTCAAGTACAAGTTTCATTTTAAGCTTCTATTTGAGGTTCAATCTGAAGGCAACTTTTTTTTAAAGGTTCCTCCACAGTCTGATTGGATGCCTAGCTTCTACAGCAGTCATTGATATTGTACGTACCTACCAGTGCAGTGGACTGACGACTCCGACAATCGGTCAAATATCAGGCACTCCTTTTGTGAGTGTGAACTGTGAATGTTGTTAATGTGTTCATTCTTTAAACCTAATCAAAAATCGATAGTTGTTTTTGATTTTTTGCAGCTTTTCAGAGCAAATTTGGATCAAATGGCTCAGGTCTCTGAACGTATGTCGAAATTGTTCAGAGGGTCGTTATTGGGCTACATTTTTTCAGTAATTTTTGCCTTCTAAGTCCCGAATAACGCCTCATTTTTGGTTGTGTTTCTGGCTCATGAGTCAGATTAGGGTGAGTCGTAGACGCTTGACGTAGACGCTTGACTGGGAGCGCTCGAACGTATAGCATACGTGTAGTGTTTTTCGTTAAATCTTCTCCATCCGACGCCATCAACGAAAACATGAAAAAAATGGCACGCAAAAAGACCAGGAGCCACATTTAATAGTTTCAATGCCGCTGTACCGTGGAGCAGGACTGCTATGATCAGGGTGTTATACAAAACCAACTTGATCCTACGAGATAGGGCTCTATTACTCAATTGCTTCTTGAGCCCACAGGATCCTCGATTAGCAAGAGTAATTCTGAGTTCGCTTGTATAATGGAAGATAATATGAATTTGTTGTCAACATTTTGCTATCATCATAAACATAAGACATTGAATGATATCTGGTCGAACAACCAGCCGTATAGTCCACTAGCCAATCGACACATCCTACCAAATGTTTAAAGAAAAAGTTGAACTGGGTGTCACAGGCGCAGAAGGTTCATGAGTGAGTGTATATTCCGAAATAGTGCTGGGCGTTCGAGTTTGCTTTATATGGCAAAGGCCCAGCTTTAAGTTCACAAGCCACGAATGGTTACACATTCTCTGGCTAACTGCTTCCAAATGTGCTCAGAAAGTTGGTTGCGGTATTTTTCCTCTTATGTGTGCCACCTCAAAGAGATGTGTTGTTCCACAGTCGGAGGAGTTGACTTTTGGGACAAGGTGCCCATGTTCTTTAGATCATTTAGCGACATCTGTAGATGAACAAGTATAAAGACGACATATGCTTGCCTGGACTCATGTCGCTATACAGCTCTTTCTAGATTTTTTCAAAGTAAGCAGACATAATTTTTCTCTCGAGACATGCCTAGGAGCTTCCTCATCTTCGTTCTAAATTACCCATACCACTGAGCGATAGAGTATGATTGCGATGATCAATGTATACAGTCTGTTGAGAATTGTCATTTGTCATATACATTTTGAATCATTTCAGTTAATTATGTTTTGTTGCCGCCCAGTCAAGACCTCAATTTTCTGAATTCAAGTCAATATAAGTTATTCCGTTGTCGACTTGGTTGTTTTCGTCATTCAACAACTGCAACACATTTTTAATACAGCCATCTTCATCCTCGAAGATTTTGCTTGAAGACAAGGCGCAATTGAATGCGATTTTCAACAGGAACCATACTTATTCTGTGTTTGTTCTCTGTACTGATGTTGCTTCACCCCATAGCCGCTATAGGTCAAATCTCCTCATTGTGAAGCTTTCTCAAAGACGGTCCTCCCTTTAAGACAGCATATGCTTCAATATCCCATATTACCCCATCGTGCTGGTTCACAAATCATAAATTAGCTTCGCCCATGAACACAAATTGATGTCCTATTGCAAGTGACTTCAAACAAGACACTTTAGAACGATAATTCCATCTCATCCCCCAAGCTTCCGGTTTCGAGCTCATAACCAAGTGAAGCCATTATATTTTATTTCTCTGCAAATAGAGCATATTTGACACGGAAATAGGTTATGAATCGAACCCCAAATATTGAATACCCGTATTCTGACTCGTTGCATGACTCGCAGTCATTATTTTCACATTTGAAGTGCTCAAGCGTTCATGTCAAAAATGTTATGAAACTGATTCTGGTTGTGCGTTGAAGCAGTATTGAGGGAGTGCTTGGTACTTCGTGTTGCAAAGTGGTCACATGGAAGTGAGACAAAAGTGAATTGAAATTTCTCTCGAACTTCATGATGTTGTGGACATAAGAGAGCGCAGGATTAAGTTCAGAGTGCAGCACAGTTCGTTGTCAAATGATGAGAGGTGATTGAAACTTTTAAGGCAGGTAGTTTATGCGAAAGAAAAGAAGTGAAATTTGATGTCAATTTAAGCAGTATTTCCCAAAATGCCTCCTCTTGTAGACAGACATTATCGAACGACCTCTTTTCTGGTTGAATTGCCTCTGACATGCAGATCTTGGGCTTATCTTCCAATTTCTGAAAACGCCCGCTTTGAAATTCAGTAGACTCTCCCTAAGTTAAATTTCTCTCTAACTCGAATTTCTCGTTTGCCATATGTTGGCATTCTTAACAATTTTCTATGCAAGAATCCATTTTCTAATTCGAATCAATTTTTACATCACGTGACAATTCGACTTAGGGAGAGTCCACTGCATGTTTGAACATTTATTCATGCACTCCGACGGTTTTATTGCATTTTCACACGATTTGTGTGAGAAATTGTCAAGAGATAGCTCTGAATTCAACGAGTCAAGAGATGAATCTTTTTTCCCTCTTAAACCACAAGCCAGTCCGTTCTTGATTCACTTTCCGGCTTTATATGCCTATCATGTTCATCAAACATCCCGTTGTCCAAACAAGGAAGCACAACTGCCAATACCTTCCCCGGTTCAAGCAGTGAAGTGGATTTGAAATCATTTAGCGATCCACCCCTTCCGCATGTGGTTACAAATTTATCGCATCATCTTGCTAAATCAGATCTTATCCTCCACATCGTCCCCTAGTGACATTTCATTCATGAACAACTGTCAGTTCTTCACAAAAATGAAATTGTTCCCTCTACAATGGCAACTGTGCAGCAGGCACACACTCCCCGCTTGTGGATGTTGCCGCTACAATGAAACGGAAGTACCTTTGTATCCTTTTGTCGTCCCGCTGCTCCTCCATCCGCCGGCCACCACCCGCTCCTTCATCTCGCATCGGCTGATTCTGTTTGCTCTCTGCACATAGTCGGAGTCCTTTTTCTCTTGTTGTTCTCGTCGGAATTTTATTGTGTCTAGTGACATTGGTGTGCGAGACTACCGCATTGAAGGCGACATGGCGTGTGCTGCACAGTCAGCGATTTGACGCAGTATTCCTGGGCGAGTGTGTGTGGCAAGCTGGCGCGTGTGTGATGTGCGTATACAATGCGAAAAGATGGTACCCTGTCAGAGAGGCGAACGCCATTAACAATTACCATTTGTCCATCATGATAATGTCGGTTGGTCCTTTACGGCCATTACTTCCACCCTGGCGTGTTGTGTGGAATTTTGGATTTGCGAAATTGCCGAATAGCCTCCCCCATTAGGTTTGCTGAGCTGGTTTTCAAGTGGCTCACGGCTGAGATGACGAGGGCGAAACACCATGCGAGTGTTTATGACTCAAGAAATTGATTCAGATGGGGTCACAGTGAGGGACGACGTGAATGGCAACTGGGATGCTGTCGCTCGCAATCAAAGCCCAAGTTAAACACGGCGAATGTAAAGGGCATAAGGTGAAGGACGCCGTTCACATTTACAACCTCCCTCGAAGGCTTCAGCTCTTAATTGGTTCGCAAAGCACAAAAATTAGTACGATTCAGTACAGAAATGAAGCCATAATCGTGGCGCGTATAGTTTTAATGGTTTCCTCGAACATTACCCGCCAAGTGCAGGGAACAATTACTGAATTGTACTAACCGCACAGAATCTGTAATTTAAATTGAGAGAGAGATGAACAAAATTCAAGGGCCCTTTTCGGTTAACCTCCTCAATGTGAATTGCAAACGCAAAGCAAAGAGAAGACGAGCAGTAAAAGAGAAGAAACTAATAAAAAGCAAAAAGATACGCACTTTTGAGCACGCCCGTACGCATGAATAGGGCGCACAAAAAAGCACTTATCTCTTCAAGTATCTGCAGTTAATGGCTTTATCTGATACTGACTGCTGACGAGTGCCGAAAACAACCATAAACATATTTCTTTACGGCTCTCGCTCTGTCTCGTGTGTGTGTTGTGTGTGAATATGTTTAAATTTACAGTGACTTTTGGCTAATTAAGACTTAATTTGATGTTCATGTGAATATTGACACACTTCACGAGGCGGTTTTTGAATATGTGGGCACTGTAGTTTATGCGTGAACGCACCCCTTGACAGTGGTATTGACAGTTCAGTTCGAGTGACTGGGCGATTGTTAAGGGGTGTGTTCACGTATGTACTGTGGGTACTGTTGGGAAAAGCCCTCCGAACCATTGTAGACGAGACGTCAAATAATACTGACACAAAATAGGGGAGTTGAGTGAGAACAATTACCTTTGGAACGTTTTTCTACACACTGGCGAAGATTTCGGAGTGCTGACAGAGTGCAAATTGATCTGACAACCTTTTAGTGAAATGTGTGAAGTATGAGAGCACTGATGTCATGTTGCCCTCTGTTGAACTCAAAGTGTATACAAAATAAAGGGAAAAACGACATCATGCTGTTGGATCAACTAAGGAGGTCATCAATGGCAGTACGAAATATGATAACTCTGTTCTTTCATGAGGCGAGTACTCCGAACATGCTCGCCAACAACGGGTAACAATTTGCACATCAAGTTCGTATATTTCCCACTACCTTTGTCACTTTGCATATTGACACCGAGAACACTCGCAGGTTTCTTCTTCCAAAACCGCCATGATATAGCAACATAGCGCGAGTCGTTTGTGGGCCTAATATGACCGCTGTGGCAGTCGCAAGATGAGTCGTGAAATCCATCAGAAAAGCCAAACTCTCAGGATCCATTAACACAAGCACTAGAACATGCAAACATCCCATTAAACTCTACTTGCGGTTTTTAAAGACCACCGGATGGCTGGATTGGACAGCGCACTGCAGCAAAACATTTGTAAATCGGAGCTCCCATGACAATCAACGAGTAGGACAGAGGGTTACATCCCCATGAGCATCATAACGGGTCCAAAAAAACCTAAGTCAGACGTGTCCACACTGCGTCTACCCACTTACCTAACCTCCGATATCTCCGTTAGCCATTGTAATGTCTGTCTAAATGTCGTTCAACAATCCTCAGGACGTCTCTCCATCCTACTGCAGACTCGGTTCTTGATCAGACTCCGCAGAGTGTAATACCTTGTTTCCACCGAACTGAAATCGGTGGCTTGGATGAATTCTTACTGAATTTTCAATAGGTCCTTGCCACAGAGTTGAAGTGTTTTCAAATGTCATTGGCTATCAACAGTTATGTGCCCGTACAACAGCTGTTTGTTGACAGAAAGTAGTACCTAGCAATATTTACTCTGTCCCATTGCCACACTTGTCTTGATAGCTAAAAACGACTTTAAGCGGTTAACACGGGCAGATTAACTCAAAGGGGTTTCAACTAGATTTCAAAGGAATCGCGAGGTTACAAAAGCCTGATCATCAAAACGTCCAAGATATGGACAAATATTATGAAATCTCGTGACTTCGAGCGCCAGTCATCAAATCTTCTCTGGATGTAATGGCGGTGTGTATCCTTTTGTCCCTTTGCCCTGGGTTTAGAGAGGACTTCACATAAGAAACAAGTCGGATGATCTCAGTCTAATCACTGTGGAGGCTAACACTTACACGCTACCATTGAACCTTTGGATCATTTTGCTTGATCAGGAATGTTAAGTACAAATTTTGGTTTAGCTGCTTATAGGCACCGCTAGATGACGCTGTTGGGTGATTGCCTGTAATTGCCTATAGGTGTCTCCGATTCAAATCCCTCTGCTTCAGTCACCAAATGCCTTTGAGACCAAGAGTGTTCTAAGTGCGATGTCAGCCCAATAACCTAACCTAATTTATGGGCGCTCTCTTCCACCGTCGTGAAATGTGAGGTCGATCCTCACCGTATTTCTCCTAGCAGCACAGATTTGAACCGTAGACCTTTCACGTCTCGTGATCGCACAGGCTACCCTCATTAGTCGTGATTAACTCTCTAACATTTCAGGTAATAAACCACATATACCAAGATGTTCCCTCTTAGCCATCCTCATCTGATTCCGTTAAAATTGATGTAGGTCTCAGGGTCTTTCTTGATCATCCGAAAAATCGCGGTATAGGCTCTAGTCTAATTGAATGATTACTACCAGCAAGATAATGTAACGAATGACCGTCTGCTAGGTACAAGGGCACACTGGACTCGAAGTAAACTTAATGGCGGACAGTCGCGCAAAAAAGTTCTCGAAGCTGGGAAAATCTTAAGCAATTCTACACTCGTACCCACAGCTCAATTTCAGACGCTTCATTCTGTGTCTTAATTGGTTCCTGACAGACAGCCCGTAGAGGACCAGAGCCTAGCTTCTTTTCAATAGTATACCTACAGTCTTATGTCGACACCGACCAAGTTTGAGAAGCTTTTTCTAATCGAAGGTAGTCTTTGAGAATTGTCAGTGACTCTAAAGACGTGGGAACCGTGACATTTCATCGTTCAGACCAGGGATAGAACACACAATGGGACCCAGGTTCAAGTGCGTTGGAGTCGACCGACAACGCCACGGGCCACCACAATTCAAATTGTGAATAGTTTAGTTTATTTTCATCATTGGAGTAGGAACTTATTCTAAAGCAGTTGCTCTTAGCTCAGATTTTCATTCGCCGTTTACGACAGGTATGTCTTCGATTAGATTGGGTAGAAATAACCATCACAGCTGACTTAGGTGTGATCTACTGGTACCCTGTTTGGATACTTCGTCAGGCAGGGGAACTGAGTTACAATTAGATGTGATCTGCTGGTAACAACGCGGTCTCTGCATTAGATTGTCCACTTCATTACTGGGTTATGGCCAGTTTGCTAACTAGATGAATTTTGCTATGCTCTGAATATTAATGTTTGACATTTCTTATATGCTGTTGAATGAGTTTCTAGGTGTCGACATAGTGTAGTGTGATTTCTATTTCTTCTTCATCCCTGCAGAAGTTGTTTAATCCATTCTTCTTGCTTGTGAATCCACGAGACAGTGATCTGTGGTAATTCCTTCGACCTTATTGACTGTAAGGCTTAGGAGTGTTCTTGTACAGGCATGCCTTACCTCGCATATGTTTTAAGCCCGTAACCGAAGGGAGAGCCTGTCCAGCACAGAAGATGAGAACAGTTCTCAATATTCCTCTGATACATGTCAATTTTAAAACCAAACTATCCAGAAAGCCACTCATCAGTACGAGCGCTGGTGTAGGCCTAATGATTAATATTTGCACTCGTAACTTGTGGAGACGGGCTGAACAACAACTACGGACCCAATGGCTTTTTAGCACCAAGGAGAGACCGAAGTATCTTAGATTCCCGCGGAATATGAGAGCCCACTAAGAATTCTAGCCATTTAATAGGCAGGTGTACAAGTAAGTTGTCCTCGACAAGCCTCGTTGTTCATTCTTATTCTTAATCCGACATCATTTTGACGTGTCGATGTACGGATACCTTAAGCCGACACATAATGCGCGCATTACAATCCGTACATCTTTGAAGTGTCATTTTCTCAACACCGTACCGAGGTCGGCCCAGGTGACAAGCCATTCCATTCGTTTGGCACACCTTTCCATTCCCATTGCTCAAAAGCACATTCGAACGTGATCTGTCATCTTTCTGTCGAAAGTAATCAACATTTTTCTATCAGACGCCATCTGGCTCCAGCTAGCTTCCCGATCGATTGGAAGGGAATTGGAATTATTTATATTCATAACATATTCTTTCGAACTATGTACACCACCGGAGGGGAGGGGAACGTCAAGGCTGGCTCCGAGATTTACCTGACTTACTTTTATGTGTGCAAACTGGGGTTCACTGAGATCATGAAATACAATCGGATTAGCATTATTTATTACCGTACGTGTTCCTGTTTCTTTTGGGAAACAAAAAAAATTAGAAAAACAATCCGCTGGCATTTGATATAGGTTTGCAGTCGATGCGAAACCCCGAAGACTCACCCCAAAGCCATTAGCAACCACACATCATATCGATTCGCATTATCATTAATTAAAAGAAATGCATAGCGACCACGGCATTTTGGCCACGCTTGGGGGTTTTAAGTTTCAAACCAAATTATCGACCAGGTGGAACGAAGTCCAGCTACAATAGTGTTCCGCATGGCGTTCCTGTCACCCGAATCAGTCAATGAAGCGTAAAAAACCTTTTCTCCCTCGGACTTGACTGAAGTTGTGTTTTCTTTGTTATTTGCTATAAAAGCACAAATAAAAATAACGACGGTATAAAAACTGTGATATGACCGGAATCCTTAGAACTTAAGGATTTATTTTGACAGGAACATACACATTGTTGTGTCATCGTGTCCTTGTCGCGTGTACACTGGCACAGGGAGTCTGTTGTGCGGTGGCTTCGCCACGTGGTGGTGAATTTTGTGTTAATGTCAAAAGTTTGACTTTGATTTTGAGCGAAGGGGGATCTACAGCAGCAACTCTTACAATTTTCCACCGCAATTCGTTTGCCAGCGAAATGATTCAGTTTACGAGAATAGACACACACGCTAATTATAACGACATTTTCGCGGAACAGCGGCGATGTTTGTGTTGCCGCGTAGCGTATAATATTTTACCACAGGCCTACCGAAATGACCCAGTTTTTTGTTTTGTTGTTTTGTTTTTCTCGCTCAACAAGAGTCGCCGACGACGCCCCCCCAGTGGGATTTGTAAGTGTAAAGTGCAGGGAGTGGAGACACAGAATGTGACACATGACACATCTGGTTGAATGTCAAAAGGCACACGTCACATTTCTGCACAGGCCAGCCGAACTGTCAGCCGATGTGTGCAGAAGGAGTGAATGAAAATGCGAGCAGCCGAGATTTGTTTACTTTGCCAGATTTTTCACAAGAGAGGAAAAAGCACTCAAGCAGCAGCCGGGTCGATGTGGAAAGAAAGCGTCTGAAGCGTGCGGAGACAAAACTGAAAATAAGCCACTCAGTTGCAGAGCATCTCGGTGTGATTTGCTTTTGTTTATAAGTTCTATAAATAATTGTGATCTTATTATCAGAAGAAGTTATCACCTAAATGAAATTCGATGTGGTTTCTATCGAGTGTGCGGCCGATGTGTGTGTTCAGGGTGTAATTGGGCGAGATATCGTGGTCAGAATGGAATTGAAAATTGCCAGCAACAATGAGGCATGATTGATGTGACAGGTGCCTTCACAGTAATCATAATTCCATTGTGTGGCGCAATGCGACTGCCGGGGTGTGATGCAATCGAATTACATGGATGCGCTGGCCATGAGACTCGGAGTTGGAAATCGTGCATACATGTGCGCATTACGAGCGAGAATCATAAAATTTAACGAGTGTAGAAGTTTTAAAATTGAACTTAATGGGCTTTCAATGACCTCTTATTTGTCATCTTGACAAATTGTAAACTACTGCTGGTGCATCTGTCAAAGGGGACTGGGAGAGTTCATTACTTCGAACTTTGTGCTGTAATGGTAGTGGACTGGTAAATGGTAATAAATACTGGGTGGTCATTATGTTTCACGTCCATGTATTAACTTTTAAATTAGAAGCCAATCGATGTCACATATTTTTTCGAATTATTCGGAGAGAAAAAATATGTTCGCAAAGCTTGTATCATTCACTTTCTGATCTTTATATTGCCCTGCTCTCAATCTGCAAGTAAAACATGGCTGTGGTCCTTAGGGGGCCTTTCAGCTTATTGCGACGCGGTAGTAGCTGCATAGATAGCCAGTGTCCCAATATTCACACCAAGGCTTAAACATGGTGGGTCAAATACAAATTTCTTTTTAAAAAGGCAAAAAAAAGGAACATAATTATTTTTTTCTATATTTTCTGGCTTTATTGTGGCGACTCCTAGTGTTATGGATATGTGCTTCGACCTCAACTCAATTGAACTTTGAAGTCGTAGGTTCTATCTCTAGTCTGTCTACAAAACTAATTTACACAACCCCACCTCTTTCGAGTCACCGACAATACTTGTTTCCTGTTTAGAAAAAGCTTCTCAAACTTGGCCGCTCGGATGATAGTGCTAGAACCACATCCGGTTTGCTGGCGTAACATCAATCCTTCACGATGTCCCACAAAAAAAGTTTCAACTACGTCAAATCAGCGTCGAGGCGGTCAAATGACATTTCAAAGACGACTAATAACACAGGACTTTGGAATTTGGTGCGTAAAGTAATGATTGTGGCATGGCACACCATTTTGCATTAACCAGAGGTGGTCCAAATCTATGTGATAGTTTAGATTAGCGTATGTGCCTTCTCTCGTCAGCGATGGGTTCACTTAGATCCAGTGGTCCATTTAACCAGTGGATCCAGTGGAACCATTTAGTTTTTGTGACGAACGTCCAGATTTATTTGACATCCATGGATAAGTCCTCTGATTCATTAAGGCTTAATCCTTCATGGGTATGTTTCCTAATGGCCAGTGCGGGGAAGCTGCGGAGTAGACGTGAAAGATGTCCCTCTTTTTCTGTTGAAAAAGTGGTCCTAGTTTTCCAGCATGTCTACACATTGCGCCGTCTCCTGTAACAACTCCTACTAGGTTACTCAGATGTTTAATGAATTTGGCCATATCTGCTTCGTGTGTTAATGTTGTGCCTATCTTTCACTGGCAATGCCTATCGCTAGTTCTGTGAATTTTGCTATTTGAGTTTCTATTGGCATCTAAATGCTTTAAGTCTTTTGACCAATGATTGTTCTTCCATTTCTGGCTACCTCGTTTGCTTCCCAGCTGCCTGGAATATCTCTATGTCCAGCACACTGTTAGGCTGCATTAAAAATGGTGACTCGACTGCTATCGTTTCTACTTCGACTGTCGGTGTAGATGACTATGTTCTCATTCCATATCATTCGCAAGAACAGCCATTCATCGGCTTCACAAAAACACATTTTTTCTGCCTGAAAAAAACCACAGAGTCTGGTAGTCTGAAAGATCAGCAGATTCGCAGATGCTCCGAGTAAATACTCGCTCCCACCCTCCTACTGGTCTTAGGTCCGTCTGTAGATGTCCTCGGCGTTGTTATTGTTCAATACCGAGTTCGTATCACATTGCTGTTTCGTCTGTATTATAGATTCCTATATAATATCGAAGGCTATGAGCTGGGGATTAAGTAGTCTGTCAGGTTCTTCAATAAATTAAGTTTGAGTTGGTGTAATTTGGGGTATCTAAAGATTTCTGGAAGAGTAGCATTTAATTTTTTTCTGGATTCACAAGCCACATTTCATGGTACAGTTTGATATGACTTTGAAAGCGTTTTGCAAGCAATGGGCAACAGGTGCCAGTGCTAAAATAAGCAATAATTTCAAATGAACGCTCTGTATATCAAAATTCGAAAGAACATTTAAGAATTAGAGCGCCACAAACTGTCTAGATTACTATATGCGCACCTAGTAGCACCTGTTCAACAACTTGTTATGACATTTGTCACTTCACAAAAAAACCACTGTCAAATGTCAAAATGACAAATGTCATCTCCAAAATCGAAAAGTCGGCCAAACAAAGTCGACCTTGAACATAAAAAGCAATTTCGGAAATCAGTTCAAAGATATTCCCACAAAACTGAGTCACTTCTTCCGAGAAACCGAAACAGACAAAGCCCTCCGTCGTCGTTGTCTCATGGTTCCGCGTTCCTCGTTCCACATGCTTTTGATGATCAAAGAGCTCTGGGCACACTTAATTTAGTGTTGGGGAATCCATAAAAACAATGATTACCCGACCAGCCTTCATCATTCAATACAGTCAATTGACAAAAGACCATTCAACTGTTAATTTTTTGACAAACCGCAAACAACGCCACCACCGACTGCCGTCACATGCGCGCACACTACATCACAGCGCATCACTGTCAATCCTAATTCGCTAATTTCAACATCAAATGAAGGAATATCAGATATCACACACACGTGACGCGTTAGCATCTTGGCTCACTGACTTACTGACTGAGTGAGCGGGCCAAACGATGATTGATGAAACACTTGACCATTCAGTCATTCGCGAGTCTCTTCCATCATCCCGGCGGACAGATGATAAGTGAGAGTGAGATTGAGGCCCAAGCACTTCCGTCATTGTCAAATGAAAATTTCACACAACGTTACCCGCCCTCGGTTTTGACAAACAACTGTCACAGTCCGTTGGTCATGCCCGGCTACCGAGCCGGGTGCAGCGGGTGTGAAGCTACTCGTCGGTAGGCGTCTAATCCGCTTCTTCGGACTGACATCTGGTTCACATGGTCTATCTATAGCAGAATGACGTTGCTAAAAGCGCTGCGTGCGTGTGCGGGAAGCAGTGAATGGTGAAAATACTTTCACCGACGGTTGCAAGTACTCAGCGGTGATAATCTAGTGTTACTGGGGTGTGCGTTGGGAAATGGGCCTGACACAATCGAGATTATGACTGTCTCTCCTCGCGCGCATTCTGTCACGTTTTTGACAAGCCGAAAACCAGTCTGAAGTGACTGCATTTTCGAGTGGACCTCTGCCCGGGCGGGGGCATAAATTAAAAGCCAGTCAATTAACCTCGCTTGTGACAAAGAATAACACAACTTTGAGAATACAAAATTCTGAAGTTTCTCTCGTACGTCATGTGATTTTGATCGGAAATCGATTTACCTTACGTCACGGGGCGGCCGACTCAGTCGATAAGCCTTGCTGTACGATTCGAGCAATCAGATACCGAAAATTGGGTCCGATAACGATAGTCGCTGCGAAATGTAAAGCGAGTTCAAAGTACCCTCCAGCCTGAACGTGGCTGTGGCGCTAATGTTCGGCACCACTTATGGATAACTACTCGCCATTTGAGATTCTCCATTCGATTAGGTGAACGTGAGCCCCATTTGAACGGGGTATCAAAGCCCAGCTTGCTAGGGAATTCCAACACAGTCTGCGGGCTTAGTCATGCGCCTAGACAAGTGGCGAATGGAAGATGGCATAGTTGCCGGAATTCCTACGTCAAACAACCTGTCTTCGTTTCGGTGACACGTGCACACTGAGGCCCGTCTTCTTGTTGCAATCCCCGGCAGATACGAACGCAATTTGTTACCAGGTCGTGCTTTGATTTATTCAATGGAGCCGAAATAAACAAAGCGAAACGGAAAACCAACAAGAGACAAACCGGCTGTGCGAACCGGCGTCTATCTATAGACACTCGCCTGAATATAGTTCGTTTGAGCTTCGTTAATTAATGTAAATTATTTGCGCAATCAGTTTTATTTGTTTTGATGGGAAAAAATTGCGAGCCTGGAAATATGAAGTGCAAACATTTATGTAATCTCTGCGGTGATGTGCTAAGTGGTATGCGATTCGATTTATTTTTCAGATGTTCTGCGCTGCGATAAGTTCGACAGCTGATGTTCTATAGTCTGTGATATGTGATATTTGTTTATTATGCTTCGAGGAGTAAAATCGCGCATGAGGGCACTGAAAGGCGCCAGGCGTTAGATAAGAACCTAAAGAACAGAAAAGGCAGACAAAAACATGGCGGGTTCATTAGACTCGGTGAACCCGAGACGTATCGTGTCCTCTTTGTTCGTGTTTGTTCAAGTGAGCTAGCCAACTACATTCCTCCTCTCCTTGAATTCACCCGTAGTACACGTATCACCGGAAATGGCCGTCAGTTTGCCCTTGAGCCTGTTTTTGGACTAACAAGAAACCAAGAAATGCAAAAAAACCAAATTGCGGACACGTTGCGAAACGCCACAACCGCCAAAACCAGAAGACGAAGCTCTAGACAAAGCCAGTGTTCGATGGATTACCCTAGGTACTGAAGCAACTGTAAGGGTTCTGCGGCTTTAATCGCAAGAGTTATACCCTTGCTGCTAGTACTTTACGCGCCTGCACGTACCCTTTAACGACTTTTGAAGAAGCTACAGATATGAGGAAGAAATATAATTTGTCCAACATCTGCTCTGCGAATGTACAGCCCCAGCAATGGAAGGAGAGAGTTCCTGAGTTTCACTTCTTCGTTAGAGGACTTACGCAGTGTTGAAACAATCCTTAAGTATGTTTCACGGTGGTATACCAACCGAAAATAGGGGCACAGTGGACTCAATAAGCTGGTCGAAATGAGCCACGGCCCAAGGCCGAAAGGCAGGCTTTAATCCACTTATTTACTTTTCATTGGTCCGTATGTCTTGAAAAATGGTGATGGTCAATAAGTTACAGTCAATGGTGTTTGGTACAAAGCCATGACTGGTAACCTCTAAGGGTACAACTTGGAGATCAACCATCGATGGGATGGGTCGGTTGCAGACCATTATGCTATGTTCATTCGTTGCCTTAATACCGGCTATCTCCCTGTGACCGTGGACACAGTATAGATCGTTTAAGTGCTGCGGACTAAGAGCCGCTATATTAAAATTGTGTTCCAAACATTGGTATCATTTTGGCCGCTTTCTTGACTGTCTTGACCGCAAGGACCTCCGCTTGAAAAAACACTACCATAGTTTGGGAATCTGTTGAAGCAGGATAAAATATCCGATACTGTGCCTTTAAGCTTGGATAATTGCTGTTCCACGTATTTCGAAGTCGAGAAAAAGGTGAGAGTATTCCCATCGGCTAGGACTTGAGTGCCAGCATTCTGATTGAAGGAATATATATAGTACAATCAGCAGCTGTCATTCGTATGTAGAGGTCTTTGGGAAAAAACGTCTAGTAAGGCCTCTAAGACTTCAGTTGAAGTGAAAGAAGTTGTGCCATTGGCACTTAGGCATTCTTGTTCGAATCTTTAAGTTGGTGGATTTCAATGAGGCTTGGCGCCATAATACGCACTAGCAACCGTTGTAAAGATCCATACGATTTTTTGTCAGTTGTGTTTTGTGGGTTAAGTCCTGAATCGCAAAATTTCGGCCATGAGACAGGATATAACGGGCAAACTTCGACTTTGGGTAGGTTCTACGAGCAATTACATCTAAAAAGCCCACAGCAACTTCCAATGAAACTGAAATAAACTCAAGACAATGTTCCATGAAACCGAGCTCATGCCCTTTCTCGTTTACATTATGTTTTGTCTTAATTACTTGTTTTAATGCTGTTGAAATCGTTTTTTTGGGTGACAAATTTCCGGTACGTACAGTTCGTCGAAAATGTGCCTTCAAAGATCGTCCTGTCTCATCCCAATAGGCATTTCCCTATAGGGCATCATAAAATTATAATATTCAATTATTATCCAAGCACGAACAACTTACATCACGTTATTCTCCAATGGAGCAGCACTCATTCGGTTTAATAGAAGAGCTGGTTCCTTTCTCGGTCAGATCATTCATCGACGGATAACATCGATCGACAATATCTCGAATCTCAGCCTTCAGGGTCGATGGGAAGTAGAGAAGCAATAAGCCTTTGTTGTTGAGACCAGGCTGGGTTTGTATACTGAAAAGAAGGATCCCCCTTTTCGCCTTGGATCCACACCGGCCACGTCTCTCTGGCTTGACAAAAGCAGGCGATCGTTGTGAATCGGCCTCTTCTGCTGATCAAGTGTAGTTCCTGAAAATGCAATACGATCGCCTTTTGTTATTTGATTTATTTTTTGATTCATCACAACTCAATTGTTAACTTATCCGAAAAATAATATGCAATCATCCATCAAAACTCTTCCCTGCCAACGGGCCATGAAACGAGATAGCTTTGCGCTCTGTTTATCCATATTTCCTTATTGTTTTGTAAACATTTGCGCGATAGAAGCAATCGCCTCCATCAGCGCGTCAGCATTTGTCTTTGTGGGTCAGTCTGCTGATCAGCATTAATCTAAGCGAATCGCATGTGGATCCATGATTTCGCGAGTTTATTTGTTTCGCGAATTTATTGGCGAGCGATGGCCAGTGGAGATGTATTTTCGCGTTTATTTAACCAACGGACACCATAAAAAATATTTTCCTCTAACTTCCGCGAAAAAGAAACAAACAAACGACGACGCGTGGGAGGAACGGGGCACCTGTTTCGATGGCCAACCGGACCGATCCATCCACCTGTCTTGATGGGAATCCAATGCTGCAAGGGGTCGCAAATCAATGCCGATGAAGTCATACTTGCTGCGAATCAATGACACACTTTGTCGACGAGGGCGTTCTGTTCTGTCGCTCTCCGCCTGTGGCGTGGCATGCGTCTTGTCACTAACCACATGATGACAAATATCCAATCGAGTCGGTTAATTGAGAGAAATTCTCATGAAGTCCAAAATATCGACGATGAACTTCGCCACCGCATTTGAGTGCGCGGGGAGTCCGCACTGGGGGCTGAACGCACACTTTCTACGCTGTCCCCCATTGTCTGCCGTTCACAAATAGGGGCTACAATCTATTACTACTCCACGATGACGTAACCAGCAGCATGAGTTCGTAGTCGCGTTGGAGGTTAGATTAACCTTGCTCTTTGCACGCAACAGATGTGGTTTTCGTTTTTGAGTGAAATGTTCGATGATGGATGCTTTCGGGAGCAGCTATATTCACCCCATCCCCCATCGAATGGAATTCAAATAAAGTGTGTAATGGAACAGAGATTTGCGTGAGAGCGGGGGAAACGCATTTAATCATTGTTGACGGGGCATAAATTGTCGTCTGACATTGGATAGTCATCAATCATTGAGAACTGGGGGCTAGTTAAGCTTAATTCTTTTTGAAAAAAAAAAACAACACAGAAACACAAAACAAAAATACAGCAATACTTGGAAGAGGACTTGAGTGCGTCTAAATTGGTTTGGAATTTGTGTCAATAGATAATTATTTTTCAGCTATCTACGTAGTTTCTCGAGATGGGCTGAAATTTGTCTAGGGGAAGTTTGCGGACACGGGGTCATGTTTCTTAATTCGAAGAAAAGTTTCATAATTTTTCTTGGAAATCTCTGTTTACTTGGTCTGGTCCTGAAACTAACGTTTTGTATTTCTTCGTGCGACAGAGCTTAGTACAATCTTTGTGGTGGACCCATGGATGACTTGATGTGGAGGGACGTACGTTTTGCCGATGCTTCTTCAGCAGCGAGACCAAGAAATTGATGGACGAGTGAATGTTCTGCACCTGCTCATCGGGCTTCATGTCAACAGACACACAACTTTCTTCATCTGGAACTTGGTGGTTTAAGTGACTGGACTTAATCGATCTTGCCCATCATGGACTTCTGGAGGGAGAGGAGACCAAGGAACTTGCCGGCCTTGTTCAAGACAGGAGCCAAAAGACGTGGAATCTGCTTGATCAAGGACTCAGCGATGATCGACCGACCGCATGCCATCTAAACTCTTTAAGAACAATTTGTATGAATTTGTAAACTAGCACACCTCCACCAGACTTTCGGCGCTCCTCTCAAAACCTTTTGTCGTGGACGCGGGTGTCTACTCTAGCGAACAGCATTCACAAGCCCTGTCCGGGCCCAACACAATGTAGTAGCACGTACGCATATTATGATCTTCTCTGGCGGGCAGACGGCGATCACATCTCTCGATGCAGTCACACACAGCAGTTTCTAAGCCGTTTATCCCTTTACGAGATGATCCAGTATTTCAGCATCCAACTTCAGTGCCTGCAAGAACATTGTGACACCTTCAGAGAATTGCGAAGCGGGCAAATCGCTAGAAAGGACACCAGTTTCGTACTCTATCCGGATCTAAATCTGCCATCAATGTCAATATCTATGCCATCTACAGAAGCTTAAAACAATTGTTCATACCAATCGCCGGCGGTCAGATCAAATAAGCCCTACTTTCGATCCAAATGAATCACTCAGCACTATCAGAATGCGTGAGTCTCAGACAGACTCGAATCTCTGAACTCTCTCTGAAACGGCACGCCATTGGAATTCATGTCTCAAGTAGAGGCCTGATTTATAATGATTTTGGTAGAAACTGCAAAGACGAGGAGGAAAAAGAAACGATTGTACATGTTCTCTGTAATTGCAGCGTCCTCTCCTTTCGACGAAGAAGTCAGTTAAGGGTTGACTATTTCAACAACCTGGCTGAACTAACCGGCATCATTGTCAGTTATCTTCGCCATTTTATAAAAAAACCCCAATATGTTTGATACTATGAGCGACTAGAGCTGACTGCTTGCTCTGGCCTAGGAAGCGGTGGGCCCACGTCTCACTTGTGCTATTCGACCCATTGTGAATTTACTATGGCTTAAGTGTGACTGCTATCAATCAGCATACGACGAAGAAGTAGTAAAAACCTCCAGGTCGAACAGTGCAATTGTCACCAGCTACGTACACGAAGGGGAATGCACTTCAAAGGCAGTGTTCTCTTCTATTTTTTGGAACATGATATGCTATATTTGTCTCAAATTCATTACTTCGATGTAAAGCCAAATTTTCCTCTATAGATTAAACTTACTCTACGGCACAAGTTTGACTCGAGAACGAACGACACATATTGTAGAGTATTACCGTCGATGAAAGAAATCCAGACAGCACCTAAGACTTGGACCGGAAGGTCGCTACGAAAAGCAATCGGATGCAAATGGTGACAACATTCGTGCATTAGGCACATCAATAAAACATTATACTTCATTCAAATTTACGGAATTAATTTATGGTCCATTTATGGTGGGCAGTTCCATACGAATGCTGCTTCCTATGCGTGTGCCAACTTCGGCATGCATCTAGGGTAGCTAAGTGCATGTTCATCTTGCTCGGTTGGTTATATTCCGATGGCTGTCGACCTGAATAGCGGTTAGATTTATTACACTTCGCTTAAGCGGTCAATTGTTTTAAACAAGTTTTAAAATTTTACAAAAGATGAGACTTCTTTTTCCTCGATCTCTCTTGAAGAAAGAAAAACTGCTCCAACAACAATCTGGGACTTTTACGAAACATTAGATATTTGTGCATCAGACTGCAAACGTCGAATTACTTTGCATGATGACATTTGCCGATGGTCTGTTTGTTTTGAAAAACGCCCCACCTCTTCACCTGACTATAGTCTGACTATCAGCCGCTTGTGAACTTGATATAGATTATGGATAGGTCCCTACACCCAGGATCTGGAACAGGAGAACATTTCTGTTGCAAACATAGTACAGATCTGTGATGAAAATTGAATTAAGTTGCACGTGATCTTCGTTAAGCAGCTTCTTCTAGAGGTGATCAATATACACATGATCTTGTAGCCTATATACAAACTATGTGTATACAAGCAAAATTAATATTTTTTTAAAATTATATACTCTTTCACTAAATATTTCTAGGTGATGGACAAATTTAGGGAGATTTGGCATATAATAGCAACCAGGAAACGCCCCCTTCACAATATACACTGTGGCTCGTGCTGTGTTCCCCAAGAAAAACTGACCGTATTGCAAAATACGGTTGAATCACTTCTCCTACGCCACATTGTGTCTGTTTGTATATTGCAGCTGTCTAGTTCACAAATGTCAAATATGATCGATGCACGAAGCCATTTGCGAAAACTATAACATCTTCCGGCAGGATGATTCATTTTGCCCCACCTTGTATAGCAATCTAATGTGTCACTGTAAAACATACTATTTTATTTGTAATTCGAAAAAAATAGTGACCAACATGATGTAATGTGCAATCCGCCGATCATATTCAATATTTACACAAGTGATCTAATCAATTTTCATTAATCATGCAATTGCGTGCGCAAATGAATTGGTGGCGGACAAATGACGGTCGAAGAGCGATGTCATTCTTATGTGAAATATTGGAACTGGAAGTCAGGAATTATTGTGTTCTAGGCCAGTGGATATCAAACTTAATGTTCGGATTCTCTGTTGTTCGATAGCGACAGCCACTGATGCATCGAAGCATAGTCAACTATTTTTTGGCAATCTCAGCATTTGTAGTTTAACAAACAAGTTGATGTTAAGCTGACTAAAGCTCGAAAGGCTTATCTTAAATTTCTTAAATTTGATGCGTACCACGGCCCGAGGCAGTCGGTTTGTCAGTATTTTCTGTAATTAAAGTGAAACAAACCATATCCCTTTCAGCGAATTGCATTCTGCATTAAAGGGGTTAAGTTTGACAGAGCTAGGACAGAGCTAGGATCTGTTCAATCCTATAGAAAAGCCCAGAATTCAGTCCTTCCATCATGAAAAAAAGAATGAAAGAATGTTTCTCCAAGTGCTTCAGTGGAACCAAAAACACATTGAGAAGTCATTCTGAAAATGCACAAAACCTCTGATTTGTTCTGGTCTACCTTCATCCCAGCATCAGGACACATGACTATAAGTCTATTGAGTGCATGCTGGATTCCCCTCTGGGAGGATTGTGATGATACCCAGGTTCGCTTAGGTTAGGTTAAGTTTTAGTGGCTGACTGCTAAGGGTAGTCACACTTAGGCCAGAGTAGGCCCATAGTGATACCACGCGGATTGACTTCTCCTACCACTGGAACCGGTTGACGATTTAGCTAGAATATGCTGGCGCTGTTTAGCTTATTGAGGTCGCTGAAATAGTAGGCATCTAGGTGTAGGAACCTACGACTAGCCACAGTACTACAGGAGCAGACTATGTGATGAGTGTTTCCTTCTTTCTTTTCATCCATTTAGCTTCTGCAAAATCATTATATATCCTTCAAGCATGAGTGGCAATTACACAGTGCCCGAGTGACAGAGTCCTAAATGAGTGCTTGCTGAGTCTGAGTAGACAAAGTGGCCGATTTAGGTTAAGTGATGGACAGATTTCGTTTGTTTAAAGGCAGGTAGTGCCTTCTAGCCAGGTGGTGGATCTTTAAACGATGGTAGGATGTAGCGATCGGCATGGAAGGTGGTACGACTGCTATTGATAGGGATAAGGTCGTACCACACCTAGCGAGTTCATCGGCTTTGCCGTTTCCTGGTATGTCACAATGTCCCGGCACCCACATGAGGTGAATGAATGCTCAGCCATCTGGATAAGAGACAGCCTGCAATTAAGGGACGTTTTTAAGTAATACATGATATTGTTCAGGGATTTTAATGCGGCTTGACTATCGGAACAGATGGTGATATCCCTTTTTGATATCACGTTGTTTTTGAGACATGACAACGTTTAATAGCTACAGTGATCAGGGAGCTTCAAAGACATAGCAATGTTGAGATCTTGGGAATAGATACCCGCAACCGCACGTCTGTGAAAGTACGCAGAGGATCATCCATCGTATGTCTATCAGACATCCAGTCCGATCCGGAGGTAATGCTGATCGAGAATCTCTTTTCGACGATCGCCTGGGGTATTAGGCGGTCAGTGTTGCTAGGAAGGAAGTTAAATTCCTTGAGAATAGTTGAGTGGCCGATGTTGATTTCGGACCACAGTCGGAGTGTTTTGAGTCTCAAGGCTGTGCTGGCTGCTGTTTGTTTTCCGAATAGTTCCCGCGATGGAAGATGGTTAGCGTAGGTTTGCTGCCAGCGAATTTGCCAGAACACGTAGACCACATTTGATGTGATACCCGTAGTCAGACAACTACCACAGGTCAACGACTCCATTGATACTACAATAAATTTGATCCCAATGGCAAATGACTGGACCAGACCTGATATAGCATCATAATTTAGCTTTCACAGGGATTCGATCCGAGGACACCTCTACCCAAGGGCAGGTACTCAACCAACTTCGTCATTCTGCAGCCAGTCGTTGATTGCTATGTCGTCTCCAAACAGAAGACTAGTTACCCTCAACTAAATGTGAAACATTCCTCATATCGGCATGTCGGTATGTAGTAAAAGGGAAAGGTGGCAAGACACATTCTTGGCGAAATCCAACTCCCTCTAAGAAAGATGTTAACTTAGCACCTTTCACCCGAACACAGACGCCTGCAGTTTGAGTGCAGACATTGGCCCTCAAAACAGACCACTCCCATACTCCTCTAAAGCACTTAGAGGAACTCTATAGCAGGCAAATCTGCAAAACAGCTAAGGAGTATGTCAGAGTGAAAAGTTGAACAGATGTACTTCTCTGGAGACGAAAGCCGCACTGTTCTTCCCCCATCATGGACTCGACCATAGCTCTAGATATCGCCGCCAAGCCTATATTTTGCCGAAGAGTCTTAAAAGAGATATTCCCTTTTCACTTGAAGCAAAAGAAATTACGTCTAGTCGATAACATAGTAAAACAATGTTGTGAAACTTACGTCTGCCTAGTTTTGGGTCTTAAATCATTTCGCCTCATATCACAATCACATGTCATACTTTCTCTGAACTCTCAATGAAAACTGTTGCTTTCCTTTACGCAATCAGCGTTTTCCTGACCATCTCCGATCACGTGTCCCCGTCAATCTTGATGCCACCGCGGTCAGCAGCTGTCTGGAAACGTGTTTTTATTTTTTATGTGATGTTTCTCGATTTTGTAACGATTAGCTCACTCAAGGGAATATTCATTCAAATTGCGATGAAAACGACACCGGCTTGCAATGAAAGTTGTTTCTGCTGCACCTACCTGCATTCTGTTCTTGCGGGTATATCTCGTAAAATCACTCAGAATCTCACATCTTTACGACATCGCTTGTACAGGCCTAAAAGCTTTTGCGCATATTTCAGTCATCAACAAGACCCAGACCCAGACTCAGGGGAAACCTGTTTCGGCATTTTAAATGCCAGTTGTGACGTTAATCAAGATTTTATGTGAATATGATTGTTTCGTTGGTCGTCCGAATGGCAATGGCAATTCTCTTTGAAACTATCCGGCATTCAAACCGTGCCAATATGTGTTCACCTCAAAATCCCGCCAATCAGCATCTTCAAAGCCATGCCATCCAATGGGAGGTAATTTATGCGCGATAGGCTTGTACTCAAAGACAATTCAATAAACATCTAAGACCGATCTCATTAATCGCACCACTTGTTACCAATTTAAAATAAATCCCATTCCTGTAAGCACGAGGAGTGTAATTCCTCTGTGTGAATGATGCATCACCATGTCCCGCCATAAAATCTCTGTACCGAGCCCAACAGCTGCCGAATCAATTGCCATCAAGATTAAAGCAAAAATGTGCGAGGTACCGGATAAAAGTTGACCCTTGCAGGCGACTTCAAAGCAACTTGAATACCAGGCCACCGCGGCAGTGGTAATCAAATGAAGAATTAACTCGAACAAAAAAATGTATTAAATACTTTATTAGCGCGTGAGTAAGTAAAAATGCGCGAAAGTAAAGAACACCTTGTGCAATGAATCTCCGTCAAATCCGTTTTCCTCATTTATATTTAACTTCCCGCATTTTACCGCGAAACACTTAAATATAATTTATTGGAAATGTTCAAAGTGCCAGCGTGCCTCGCTGAGTGTCAGTGGTTAGGTGTTGATTTCAAGAAAATAGGAAAAGAAATGAAAAAGCGGTCTTAATTAACTCGATAATGTCAATTGGCACGGTACCCGACTAGGGGATGCGTCCCGAGAAGGGGATGAATTTATTGACACCGACGACGACGTCAAATGAATCACAGGAATTTTGCATTCGTGGCCGAACTTGAGTGTGTCTGCCATGCGCTTTGACGCTGAGTGACATTATTTTGACGCTCATTAAATTGAGAAGGCAAGAGGAATCACATTCTTGAGAAAAAGAATATTTATGCAATTTCTGCCTGACTAAACTACTGGCCACTTTAATAAATGAATAAATGTGACAGAATTCGAATTTTCTTCTGTTTCATAAATTGCATGAAGCATCGCATAAAAAAACGTGGGTCAGAATGTTTATTCAGTCGGGGACTAAGCAGAAACAATAGTAAACAGACTGAAAATAGATTCACCCTTTTTTGGTTTTCAATGAAATATGAAACCATTTCGTGTTTCTTTTGGTGGAACTGTGGTCACCAATGTGTTGTTTAAGTTTCAGTTTCGATCATATTTGTTGAGTCATGTCGCCCAGATACAGTGTCATCTGGATTCAATATGTTTGCTTTGGATATTGGCCACTGATAGTAAAATAACTTAACGCTATTCATTAAGGAAACCACTGGGCTGTCAAGGTGTTTCCTGCTTGGAGTATTCTTTTACGACATTATTTTTCCCGACACACGTTTCATAGAAAATATTAAAAATTTTGATCAAAAGTAGACCTCGAACAACCATTTTTGGGAGATTAAGCGAAATAATCACCACTATCACAAGTTCCGGCAGTGGCGTTGTGGCTATGAGCGTCCACCCCAACCTCGACCTCTTAGGTTCGATTCCTGCTCTGTGCAGCAAAAAGTACGTTCACGGCCCTACCTCTTTCGAGTCACTGACAATGCACAAAGAGTATTTCCTGTCTATAAAAAGCTTCTCAAACTTGCCCGTTCGGAGTCGGCATAAAACTGTAGGTCCCTTCAACTTGTGATACTGAGAAGCTAGGTCCTGGCCCCTCTATAGGCTGTGGCGCCACCCATATTATTATATTATCACAAATTCCATTCTAATCGAAATTGGGCTAAGAACTCCGAAAAATCTACCACCGAATTCAAGTCAGCTGAATACGAATGCAGTGGAAGTTTGGAAGCTTTTCTACGACAAGTCATTTTCACCGGAGTTCGTAATTCGGTTCGGATTTTGTGATGCAAATTTTTCGTAGTTCTATGAATGGATTCTGTGATGGGCTGAATGAAAAATATCAAGGGAAGGCGTTGATTTACTGTCTATTCAACAAATGCCTAGCCTCTTGTTGGGCTCGAAAAAGTGGGAAAGGGCAAAGTGGTACGGAGCTATTTGTTTTCGTACATAGAAACAGCTGTACGGAAGCCTAGTTCTATACTTTTGCTAAACATGTTCTATAAATTTCAATAAGGTTTTATCATCATCATTTTCTGACCCACATGATCCACTAAAAGAGCCGCGGGATGAAGCACGAACTAGAGATCTCCACCCGATCCTTCACCATCGACTCTCTCTCAGGATCGATCATATAGAGTTTGGATGATCTTATTTTGAAACGTGTGCAACAATTAGAGTATTTGTGAAAAATTAATTTCGTTCTCAATGAGAGGAAGGAGGAAAGTATTTTTTTCCTAACTCACTGACCTATCAAATTCCCCTCATACCACCATCACTGATCAATTTCTCCCTCACCCACGCAGATCTGCAACATTTATTGAACATGCTCTCATATCATCAATCCCTTTTCACGTAGCAATTTATAGCTTTATTGAAGAAAATTCAGAGCATTTAATATGTGATGTACTTCGCTGGAAATATTTTTGTTTTGTTTCAAAATATTCCACTTCGCACGTTATTAGACAACAAAGAGGAAAAACGATGAAAAGTTCAAGTAGCTCTCTCATTGAAATAAATTCTTTTCATTTGTAGTCCGTTTCGTGGCTAATAACACGAACATTTTTGATGTCCACTAGTAGTCATGAATGAATCCATTGATGTATTCCCAGCATCCCCAATTAGCTTGGAATGCTCCCTCGTGCTGCTCGTAATAATCGACGAACGTAAAATATTCGAAGTCCGAGAAAAACGATTTTCACAGAGAAAGAAGGCGTTGATCGTTGTTGTAAGCGTATCCATGAATGCCAGTGATATCAGAGCTTATAATTTTGGCAATTTTGACACAAACAGAACACAGTAACCTAAAGAAAAAAAAAAAAACACCATTCACAATTGAAAGTGTTCGATAGTTTGCATTGAATTGTGGTTCATGATGCGTATCCCTAGCCAATCTTGTTAGTTTAAAGTCCCTGAACAGAAATATCAGTCGAGTACATATTTTTTGCTTTTTCTTTCTTAATCGTATATCCAAGTTAGGATCCCTGATTCGAGAGACTGTCCGCTTTTTCGTTGGAAAGGATGCCAGTACGGCTAGGTTTGTTTCCGTGTTCGTCTATTAGGATATCTCACTGACGCTATGTCTGCATAACCTGACAAGCTTCGAAGTGAAGATGTCCGATGCTATGGCTTTTATTGCCGCTTGAATGTCGGAGAAAATAGAGATTCTTTTGGTTTTATTCAGTGTTGCGGGTGGAAATTTTCTTAAAGAAAATGGGTGGTAGACTTGAAAAAAATCTGGTAGATCGGGTTTAACTATTTCTAAATTTTACATAATACGTTCTTATTGCTCACATAAGCGAAATGGACAGCTGTTAACTCTCCCCTGTGGTCACATTTTGTGACACAGTCTTCAGTTACAACAATTCTTCTTAATGTGCGAGGCGTTAAGAAGCAACAAAACAAAAGCAATGGCAAAAAGATGAAGATTGGTGGCAGATTTTGCACCGTGGGTAGGAGATGTGGTAGATTTGAAAATTCCGCAAAACGAAGTAAATCTACCAAAATTGTGGCATGCGTTCTCATAGCGTTTCTGTACTGCAGTCACTTCAGCTTGAAGGACGCTGCTCTCTCTTCATGCCAGCTATTTTACGAATTGGTCACATAAGACCCCTGCGTGTTATAAATTCTGCTGCGAATGTGAAAGGCCTTTGCCGCAACTACTGTTGGAGACAGGTCTGCTTGTCTAGTGTGCTGTGCATATGGTTTGTCACCTCCAAAGACTCGCCTCTGTGAGCCGATGAATCTGAGCTGTTGCTGCAGAATTGGTGGAAGGGCTGAAGGAAAAATGCCATATGGCCTCAGTGTTGCAATCTTGGCGCTCTCATGGACATGTGATCTTAGAACACAATATCGCCATCATCGTGTTTTCTCGTTGCGATGTAATACAGGCGCCCTGCGCGATCATGATCTGTGGTGACACGAATGTCACAAAATTAAGAGATTCCGTTGCCGCAAGTGATGTGGGAGCAGTCAGTGTTAAGAAAGCCTACCAAAAGATTTCAGCTTTGATTCGCTCTTATTTAGATCTAGCTCACGTAAAGCAAAAATGAGTGTGATCCGCGCATGGATGTTAAATTTGACGCTCCTGAGACATTCAGTAGTGCAACGTATGCAGCACGCCAACAGCTTGGTAAATTACCATTCGGGACTAGTAGAAGATGTCTGCAAATTAGGATAGAATAGAAAAATCCTGCACTATGCCCTTTTTGATGTCGGGTCAAGTTTCTGGTAGCTGTTCACCTGCAGCCTTGTTGGATCATGGAACCATCCTTCAAGATGATCGACAGGCTTTCAATTCCAATGTTCTTTACGCCAGTGTTGCTTTTTTAACAACAAACATGAACTGGAACTGTGATCAGAACACCCTTCTTTGTGCCGCATGTTGTTGAAAACCGCGGCGTCTTGTTTTTTATGACATACCTTGTTTGGTCACATTTTTCCAACTGTCAGTCACACTTCCTGACACTTCTGAATTGCGTGCGTTAATTATCAGACATCTGACAACTATATGAACGAAAAGCTCCAGGTATTCAACCTCTCTCGGGCACACGCCTCGTTAACGTATCTTAATTCTCACATGCTCCTTAAATTCAACGTCTGCCTTGTGCTAATGAAGCGCAACCCCACCTCGGATACGAATCTAGCGCCTCTTTGAAATCTTCACCACTCCTCTTCGGGCATGCACACGTATGCCTACTTATGCATTCCATTGGTTTTCCTCTATTTTTAGATGCAACAACGGGGCAGATTGCACAAGATGTTCCATAAATTGCTGGCGCACTAATGGATCACCTCTAGAATTGTTTGCGTTACTTCGGGTGGTTGCAAAAGACCGATGGTGGTGAACGTGTTTCCATACGGCAATGATCATATTTCACATTTGACGTTAATTCTAGCATTAGGGCGGGGAGTTTAAGGGAGGAACTCTTATTGTTGTTCTTTGCCTGAGCGGGCGCACGTTAGTGTGTGAAGATGTGCGAATTTATTGTTGGTTAGGGAAATAAATGGGCGCCTGCTCAGGATGGTCGATTTGGGTGGTGGACTAAGTGCGGGGAGGGTGAATATAAATTCACATCCAGTGCACTGGCATTGTTTTCGTTTGAATGGAAACTTTTCACTCGCACAGTGAATGCGAATTCTCAAATATCTATTTCTGTTCCGCTGTATCAGCGGCGAGAGACATCAAACGCTCCTTGTGATGTCATCTCCCCCAGACTTCAACCATATCTGACTTGTGTATAATTTACTTGAAGCAGCAACTGCAATCTGTGCGCACACTGCGCTGAGAATGCACCCGAAATAGATGCGCTGGCAGGCGAGATGGCGGGGGACTTTTTCTCTGGATTTTAATTCGCGAGGCGACCTTCTCTGTGAATAAACTCTGTTGCACTGGGTGCACAGCTACGAATGCAAATGTCAAGGCAGGCCCAGACGGCCCATTAATGAGGCCCGACGCACGCGGAATCATATCACTGTCGCAGTCGCAGTCAGAGTCAACGTCACCGCGGAAGGAAAGCGCTTTTGTTTTGCTTCAGCCTGCGCGGAAATGATCATGACAGCGAATTAATGTTTGCATTTACAGTCCGTCCAGAGAGATGATCTAATGGCGTGTGGTGTGCACACTGGTATTCATATGCGATTGTTTTTCTCCTCTCTTTCCAGGTTCGATTACACAGCTCGGCAACCGCAAGTAGGACGTCATCTGCCGGGAGACGAAGACGACACAGCGTACATACACAACCGCAGGAATAGAGTCGTTTTATTCGAAAAAAAAGGAGATATCATTCCCGAAGCGACACAACGTTTTGTAGCGCGGTTAGAGCAGCAAAGAGATTATGGAAATCGGATGCGCGACTCGTTCGAAGTGAGAATTCCCGTCTGATGTGTGCCTTTCCAGAGGAAATTACGCGCGTGAATTTGTGAAGTTGTAAAGTGCACCGAGTGGCCATCGAAATTATTGGCGATTGTTCTCGAAAACAATTACCCCAGTTAGATATTTTTAAAATTCGTGTTTGCCTGTGTGGGCTGCCCCCCCGTACGACGCCGCTGACCCGTGCAATTGAATCCGCAACAAGTCAAGCAGAGACAGAGCAGATTGTGTTTCAATAGGAAGTGGAGACTACATTCAAGGCGACCAAGGGACTCGAACACACACCACTCACCATGGACGGAGGATACATAAATGAAGGTACGTTCAGTGTCGTTGACAGTAGTTATCGTCGATGGCATCTTGCTGTAGTTATGTACTGGATTTTCCTTTAGTTTTCTCAGCTTTTGCATGCAATCGGGGGGAAAATAGTTTCGTGCTTTGCTGTTGTTGTGCCTAGCATGGCAACTTAAGTTATTCTGTGTGGTTGATGTTGTGGCGATGAGGGGGCTTGGCAGAGGGTCAAGAGTCGTTGTGTTGGGGGCTTCTATTTATCTCCTTAATAGGCATCACAGTGATCTATGCAGTTGATAAGGCAAAGCGGTGGAATTTCGCTGCATGCTGTGGAATCAGTTCGCCTCGGCTGGCATGCTCGCAGATTGTGTTTCCGGTTCCTTGTTTCGTGCAGACTTAGACTGCGATATCTGCGATCAGTTGGCTTGATAATTCCGCGATGAAAAATGTGTGCTGATTCTCCTGAGATTGGAATTTTGTTCTGCACTGCCGGACAATTAATCATTGAAGGATGTGATTTCTCTTCCAGCATGCAAACACAGTCAGCATAAGTAAGCAGTGAAAAAGTGCAGTCGGTCACTTGTGATAAAATCACAAGTTTATCGGTGCATTGGCCGTCAGCATGTTGAGACTTCACACGTCTCTGGCATTAAGAATTGCGCTGTGCACGAACGTGCTGCAGCTTACACAAATAACATCTGATGGAGGCGCCATTTGACGTTAATCGACAGACGTGTCTAATGAATTTAGAGAAAGAAATAATCTTGAAGACTGATTGGCGATTAGGTGGTAATGAAGTTTTCTGAGAAAAATGTATTTGGTTTCCAGGAATCACATTTGGGCCTTGCCATTTTTGAACATTGTTAAATAGCTCAAATCGTGTTTGGTTGTTTGAAATGAACATTATTCTTCTACTGTCGCTTGGTGGAAACGGGCATCAACCAACAATCTTCTCCAGCTGGCACCATCTTTACCTGGTTGGCTGCATTCACAAGTTGCCTGAGGTCCTTCTCTACTTGTGGGCGTCATCGGTTTCGTAAGCCTACTCTATTGCGTTGTTTCTCATGTGCGGTGCCAGAAAAACTTGCAAGCTGAGACAGTGTTGTCTATGCGCTCGACGTGGCCCATTGGTTCAAAATCATTTTGACGTGAAGGAATTTATCGGACCAAGCCATTTCGGCCTAAAGGAGCTTGTGGAGTAAATAATATTCTAAAGTGTTGCTCCAGAACGCACGCCTAGTTGATATTAAGTAAGACTCGTTGTTTGTACTTTGCCCGATCCACAAGACAGGATGCCCCTTTGACTACGCCAACTATCGTGGGATCAGTTTTGTACCCGTTTTGTGTACCCACCTGAAGCCGTTCATTTATAATTTGAAATTCATTAAAGCCGTCCGCATCAGTGTGGCTTCAGGCTGAATCCTAGATCCTGGAAAATACCCAAGAAGTGCAAATCGTCACTCACGATCTGTTCCTCGATTTTAAGGCCTACATCTATTTCTGACGTTCCCGCCTAGCTCGTCTGGTTGTGCAGGGTGACGATGGAGAACTCTCACTGCTCCATCAAGGTCGGTAGGGAACTCACCGAGACCTTTAATATCAAACAATTCTGTAAGTAGTTGATGGCGCCTTCATTGGATGTCTTAGGCAAGGCGACACGCTGTCATGTGTCTTCTTCAACATCGTCCTGGAATAGATCGCAAAACTCACACGCCAACACTAGAGGCACGATCTTCCAGAAGTCCGTACAATTGTTAGCATACGCCGATCACATTGACGTGATTGGAAAACTCTGCAAGCCGTCAATGAGCCATTTGCTAACTTTGAGACGAAAGCGGCTTATATGGATCTGGCGGTGCTGCATGGTGCTACAGTTCGGAGTGGACCAGGGCCACTGCCAACATTTCTCTCCATATAGTGCGATCGTTGACTTAGTTGTCTTCAGTTTCACACGAAAAAGTTGGTTGGGATCATTTTTCCACTTGGGCGCGACACCTTACACGCGGTGCTTCTGCTGAAGCAACATATTCGGAGTCGAAGTCTCTTCGGGACGCACCCGAGATGTCCAAACGCTCTACATGCCCCAGCCAACTTATTCATTGGTTCCGTAGAGTGCTGGCTAGGCTCTGTGGCTGTACAATCCGTGCAGTTCGTGTTCATGATTCTTGTTAATTCTAGATCCTGAGTTCCTGCGAAAAATGCCAAGCGATTATAATGTCGGTGCACTCCACACTGTCACAAAATGCACAGCTTCCTCACATAACTGTGAGGTCTCCAAAATTAAATTTCAGAAACAGATGCCTTAGTCTTCTCTATGATTGGATTGTTTTTCTTTTTAATATTTTTGTTTGTTTTGCAACAAAGAAAACCCCACACAATTGTTCCCGCTCAATCATTTTTCGTGTCACTTTACACTGCAAAAATAAAAGATACTGCGCGCAAACAAATCACACTCATTCGAGGGCAAAAACGGAAATGTGTGAGAGAAGGAAATTATTTTTGCAAATGTTCACCCTGAGCATAACCAACATTCATCCATCAATCATTCATGCAGATGTGAAGTGCATTTACATGTGAATTGCTTCTGAATGTCTCACTGGTTTGAATGGATGCATTGAATGCATCTCAAAAGTGTATACACTCGTTTCATTTGGCATGCAGATTCTTAGATAGATTTTGTCTCTCATCTTCTTAGATGTTTTCTTCTGTAGTTTGAAGCTTTTCGCAAATTTTGTTTGTTTAGTATCTTATTCACTTGCTAATCATGTGGTAAATTTGTCTTATTTATGCTGACATCATCAGAGGACTCAGATGCTATTATTGGAGTGGATAGCCCAGGTATGATTGTAAATTGTAATGCAGTGTGAATACGTTTTGCTATTGTTGTGAATTGTTTTGTTTTTCTCTTGAAGTGTATCTTGTGAATATGTAAATGATTGAAAGTTATATACCAATTTTAAAAGTGGATTCTAAGTGCATGCGAGCGAACAGAAGTAATGTAAGGACAAAGTTTTAGTTCTGTCCCTATTTGATCTTACCTTTGAACAAACACTAGTCATTCCAGCGATGTACAGAATGAGTGAAGAAATGTCAATAAACAAGTTCTTCCAGGATGGTTTCAACTTAATTTTGATTCAACCAGGTTGGTTGTGACGATAAAATCATCACGATCAAATATGCTAAAATTATAACCAGCTACGCTGATTACTTTCAACGATAATCTGGAAGAAATATAATAAGCAAACTAACCACAAGCACTATTCAACATGAGTAGTGTGAATGATTGCTAAGGTTTTGGTTTTATCAGTGATAGTTACTAAGCCAATGATGTTACACAGTTAGTGCCCAACTCATTAATTACCCGAATACAGGTGGTCCAAGACATTGCGCGTGATAGCCAAGTTCGCGGCTAACTAAGAATATCAGCTTTAGAATGCAGATTAAAAATTCGGTTAATTTCTGACGGAACTAGTTTGTCAAATCCAAGGCGCAAAAACGTAAAATAAAATGTTGAAAAATCACGAAAAGTGGTAAAAAAACATGTGTGAAACCTGGTGGAAGATGCAATACCGTCTATCAGCTGCAGGAGCTCCTTCGATGTTGATGAAACAGCGAAACCTCTTCGTTTTTGACACATCCTATTTTTTGACTTTTTGAGTCTATTTTTTCTTAAATGAACTCTTCACAAATTTACAAATATCTCAATGCACATGTGGCAACCCTGCTCTGAAAATTCTCTCTTTCTCTCTATACCGTAAAAACGATGTTTACTGACATTATGCTTATCGTGTTGCAACTGGCGAGAAGTTAGTTCTCGCTGGACCGGCACACAAGACACGCGAATAAAGAAGAGAAAATTGTAAAGTAGATAAAGTGTGTTTCTTTTATTGTGTATTTTCCGCCTACAAATCAGAAGTGGGATTGGACAACGAAGTGACGAGAACGTAACATTAAATTAAATAAAATAATAATATATATACGCTACATACAAAAAAAAAAAAAAAAAAAACACAAAAAAAATATGCAAAGTGAACAGTTTGAGCAATATACAGTTCCCCAGCTAAAAAATTGGCTTGATTGTTTGGGGAAAAAATCGTCCGGCAACAAGTCAACGCTGATTTTACGCCTCACCGAAATTCCGTCCGAGGAAAGAGGACAGTGCCCAGCAATGAAAGGTGGTGAACGGGGCTTTTTGCGGACGCCGAATAACGGAAAGGGTGATGCCGGCGACGACAGTGACGGAGCCAGCGACGATGATGTTTGCGGTGGTGCTAACAAACGGGATGACGATGAAAGAAACGAAGACAGAATAAATGAAGAAGGAAATGAAGGAGATGAAGGAGAACGAGAGGACGACGAAAGAGACGATGATAGTGATGCGGTAGAAAACGAAGGAGTGCAAATGAGAGGAAAACGAGCGATGAGCCTAAAGTTAATGAAAAAAGAAATGGAGCTTTTGAAGAAAGAGATGGAGTTACAACGAAGGGAACTTACATTACTGAAGAGAGAAAGAGAGTGCGAGAAAAATAGACGTGATGGAAAGCAAAACAGAGGGGACGATGAAACGTCACATAATAATGAGTGTAACACCAACAAAATATCCATGGCAAAGGAGTTGGTCTCCGAATATTTTGGCGAAGGAGATAACTTTCTCTTATGGGAATCCCAAATCAGAAGCGTACGAAGGTACTTCAATTTGGACGACAGCAACACACGTGCTTTGATCGCGTCAAAATTAAAGGGACGAGCACTAAAATGGCTCTTATCGAGGGCAGACGTCGCTACTGTTTCGATTGAGTGCCTGCTGAACGACATGAAACACCTGTTCGAGGGTTACACTAGCAAGCTCGCTATTCGCCGGGAATTCGAAGCTAGGAAATGGAGCGTAAGTGAAACGTTCCAAAATTACTTCCACGATAAACTCACACTCGCCAACAAAATAAAATTCGGGGACGATGAACTTGTGGAGTACGTTATCGAGGGAATACCCAACTCTCAACTGCGAGCACAAGCCAAAATGCATCGCTTCACTCACTGCACTCAGCTAATGGAAGCGTTTTGTGATGTTTCACTGCCGAGACAAGCTCCCTCATCTGCCATCGAAAATAATGATTGGAGACCCACCAGACGATGCTACAACTGTAACGCGCTGGGACATATTGCAGCGGAGTGCCGAAAGTCACGAAGAGAGATCGGGGCATGTCATGCGTGCGGACTACAAGGACACTATGCTGCAGATTGCAAAAAAAACAAGACGAAGGGGATGATTCACCAAGTACAGGAAGGGGAAGAAAACGAATTCGTAAGACAATTATCTATACATTTCGAATCAAATAATAACAGTACAATTTTAGTAGATTGCCTAATTGACACGGGAAGCCCCATCAGTTTCATCCGTTCGAAGTACGTTGCTGATTCTTTTGAAGTTATTAATAAAAATGTAATGAATTACCATGGAATAAACGGAACTAAGTTAGTTATTTTTGGAAAAATATGCATTAAAGTTTTATTAGAAGGTGAATATGTTTCGCTGAAAATATGTGTAGTGTCGGATGAAACGATGGCGCATCCCGTGGTCTTGGGCAGGGATTTCATATCTAAAGCTAGGTTAAGTTTACAAAAGAGAGATGAATTGAAAGTAAATAATAATGAAACTGAAATTGGTAATAAGCTAAACGTCGAGAATGAAAATGTTTGTCAGAATGTTAAGCTATGGAAAAATGAAATGTATGAATTCGATTTGATGGAAGTTGAATGTGGTAAAGTAGAAATAGAAATAGGCGACGATTTGGATTTCAGAACAAAAGAGAGTATAGTTAATATGTTTAACCGGTGTTATGTAAACTGTAAGCGTCCCGATTTGCCAGATGTGAAATACGAAATGGCGATAGTATTGACCGACGAGAAGCCCTTTCACTGCACCCCGAGGAGGTTGTCTTATTTCGAAAAAAATAAGCTCCAGGAAACGATTGAAGACCTGTTAGAAAGGAAGATTATTAGGCCTAGTGAGTCCGAGTATGCCTCGCCGGTTGTGTTCGCTAAGAAGAAGACAGGGGAGTTACGGTTTTGTATTGACTACCGCGTGTTGAACAGAATGACAGTCCGGGATAATTACCCTATACCACTGATCGACGATCTTCTGGATGGGTTGGCAAACAAAAGTATTTTTACTTTGCTGGATCTCAAAAGTGCGTTCCATCACGTGTATGTCAAAGAGAGTTCAATTAAATTCACTGCTTTCGTGACGCCGACAGGCCAGTATGAGTTCCTTAGAATGCCATTTGGCTTAAAAAATGCACCATCAGCATTTCAACGATTCATTTATAAAATCTTTGCCGACCTCATTACAGAAGGAAAGGTAGGTATATACCTGGATGACATAATGATCGCCACATGCACCGTAGAGGAACATGTGTTGACTTTAGAGGAAGTGTTGGGTAGGCTGGTTAGGAATAAACTTGAGTTGAGGATGGACAAATGTAAATTTTTACAGGCCGAGGTGAAGTACTTGGGATACACGGTGTCGAAGGAGGGCATACGCCCGAATGAAAAAGGGATCGAATCAATAGCTGATTTTCCCGTTCCTCACAATGCCAAGGCGGTCCATAGCTTTCTAGGGTTGTGTTCCTATTTTAGGAGGTTCGTTAAAGATTTTTCTGTGATTGCAAAACCTTTGTATAATCTTATAAGAAAAGACGCAAAGTTCGACTTTGGCGAAAAGGAACTAGAAAGCTTTCAACTTTTAAAACAGAAGTTAGTGGAAGCCCCAATATTGTCCATTTATGATCCTCGTGACGAGACAGAATTGCATTGCGATGCCAGCGCGATAGGGTTCGGTGCTATACTAATGCAAAAAAAGTCTGATGGGAAGTTTCACCCTATATTCTATTTCTCTAAAAGAACAACAGACTGCGAAGCAAAGTATCACAGCTTCGAGCTGGAGACGCTGGCGATAATATACGCTCTCGAGCGCTTTAGGATATATTTGCAAGGTATTAAATTTAAGATCGTTACGGATTGTAACTCCTTGACCTTAACCCTGAGTAAAAAGGAGATTAACCCTCGAATAGCTCGTTGGGTTTTACAGCTGCAAAACTACGATTATTCATTAGAGCATCGAAACGGGATTAGGATGCAGCATGTGGACGCGTTAAGTCGCGCAACGAATATCTTGGTGCTAGAGGGGAATACCCTCGAACAAAATCTTTCAATATGTCAGTATAGAGATAAGGCTATTTGCAAAATCCGCAACCAGTTAGAGTTATCGGAAAGCAAGCTCTATGAGATGCATAGTGGGTTGGTTTATAGGAAAACCAAAAACAATATTCTCTTTTATGTCCCGGAGGATATGGAAAATCAGGTGTTGTCAAAATATCACGATGAGCTGGGTCACATCGGTCGTGACAAAGTACTCGATGCTATAAGTAAAACGTACTGGTTCCCGCAAATGAAAGCGAAGATAGGGTTGTACATAGATAACTGTTTAAAGTGTATAGCGTTCTCTCCGAAGTTCGGTAAGCGGGAGGGTATGATGAATAATATTCCTAAAGGCAACATGCCGTTCGAAACCATACACGTCGACCACTTTGGCCCAGTTTCGTTAGCCCGATCTAAGAAGAAATACGTTCTCTTGGTGGTGGATGCGTTTACGAAATTCGTAAGATTATTCCCCACACGCTCTACTTGCACTAGAGAGGTGATACGGCACCTGAAAGCTTATTACCAGGCGTATAGTCGGCCAAAGGTCCTGATTTCTGATAGGGGGAGTAGCTTCACGTCAAAAGATTTTGAAGTATTTCTTGAGGAGAGTAACGTCCAGCATGTCAAAATCGCAACGGGTTCTCCCCAAGCTAATGGGCAAGTAGAGAGAATAAACAGGAGCTTGGGTCCGATGATAGCCAAGTTGGCGGACGGGAATCCTAAAGCAAGTCTTGACGATATATTGCCGAGTGCCGAGTTCTCTATGAACAATACACTACATCGTAGCATAGGCGTCACGCCGAGCCAGCTTCTGTTCGGAGTGAAGCAAAGAGGGAAGGTCATTGACTTCCTTGGCGAATGGTTGAATGAGAATGTCGATCGCGAATCTGAAAGGAATTTATATAATCTAAGGTCGCGAGCGGTATTAAGACAGACGAGGTCACAGGATTACAATAAGAAAATGGTGGATGAGAACAGGAAAGCGGCGAGGAAGTACAAAGTTGGAGATTATGTCATGGTTAAGAATTTTATTAGTACACAGGGTGTATCAAAGAAGATAGTGCCGAAATTTAAAGGGCCTTATAGAATAGAAAGGGTGCTCGAGAACGATAGGTATTTAGTACAGGATGTAGAGGGATTCCAGATAAGTCAGATTCCGTATAGGGGTGTGTGGGAAGTGGCAAACCTAAAACCGTGGTATAGGGGTATGCGTCGGTAGTTCACAGAAGTAATCGGGACGATTACGGGTCAGGATGGCCGAGTTGTGGCAACCCTGCTCTGAAAATTCTCTCTTTCTCTCTATACCGTAAAAACGATGTTTACTGACATTATGCTTATCGTGTTGCAACTGGCGAGAAGTTAGTTCTCGCTGGACCGGCACACAAGACACGCGAATAAAGAAGAGAAAATTGTAAAGTAGATAAAGTGTGTTTCTTTTATTGTGTATTTTCCGCCTACACACATTAGTTTATACTTTTTTAATTGTGCATTGTAATAGAGTGAAACTTCTACTCGTTTATTTACACCGTCCAATAAAACGTACAGAAAAAAATCTAATAATAGTTGGTGTTGCGGCTGTACTCATTTTTTTGTTGAATCCAAAATCATATTTAATTGTCCACGAAACTTGTCACATTTTCCAGCTGCACTGGTTCAGACATAAACTCTTGGCTCTGTAGTTAGACTCAGCCTCTTTACCCATTAGGGTAACATTCTCGCTATTGTCTTTTACAAATGTTGCGATCTAGAGACACTGATCTCCCGTCAACTAAAATTGCCTTCAAAGCAATGCTATCGGTGCGTACTTCGCAGTTCCTGCATTTTTAGGGTCTTCTTTAGCAAATTCTCAATCTGTCACTCAATAACGAAGCCGTGGGCATATCCTGGGCAAGTATATGATGTCCTTGTTTTGCGGGTCGGTTCCTTTCGCAGTCGATCATTACGTGTCTATTACAAGACACTTGGATATCTGCGTCGCTAGGAGTGACGTGTTATTATTATGTGTTCATTTTTCTGATGTATTTGAGAGTTTTGGAATAAAATTGGGTAGACATCCCTAGTTTCTTTGCAATAGTGCAATGTGATTTCTTTACGTTTTACTGAATATCTTTTGAAAAGTTTTCAAATTTCAGCCCACTTTGTATACGATCGCACAGAACGTTTAACAAATGCCAATCAGACGAATGAGTTAAAGTGACATCAAATCAGTCCTTTAATAAATTCGAGTGCTCAGTATCTGCCTGAACCTCAATTGAATTACATCCATTGAAATCGCGGAGAAAAAATCCATAAAAATATTTAAATCTTGCATTGGTAAAAAAAAAATTATTATATGCCCCAGCCTTGTTGGCATCATGAGAGTGTTGCCTTCCACTACAGGAAACATTCATTGTAACATCCAAACGGTCGTGGACTTATTGTCATTATTGATGAGAAATCAACCATTGCTTCAAGTTCGAAGCGAAGCAGGTAACCAAGTTTTGAGATATAGTTTTTTATAAAAGACAGACGGACAGGTCTTAGTTTTGTTTGATGATCAGCAACGGATTTTCTATTTATTAAAATGTACACTCTTTTATAGACAATGAGAGAACTGCTATGGGGAGTTATCAGTATAGTCAGCCCATCAGAAAGCGCAATCCATGGACAATGTTATCCACATGAAAAAAAGAATGTGACATTTAAGTGTACATACAGTACTTTTGTTTTATTCTTTGTCTGCATGAGTAAAACCCGAAGGTGTTACAGCTCTGCATTCTTCATCTGGACCGAACATGCAGATGCAGAATTGAAATGACAGTGGACACTATTAATCAACGTCGTGGACAAGAACGAGGTCACAAGAAGTCCGTTCATTTGACATCATTAAATACGAGTACATGCCTTAATTTATGCTCAAGACGTCGCTTAGCACGTTGCCAACAAAAAATGTCAGGCTAAGGGATGTTGCTTTAAGTTGCTCACAAGGGCAGGGCCCTCAGTAATTTGCTTAAATTTGCCATATTTGACAAACAAACAAATCTGAAATTTCAATCTGGGTTTTCGAATAGAGACCTGACAACGTTGACTTTTATTCGCGAACGCACTCTTTCACTAATCATTAAACTGCCACTGTCAATTTATTCGGTAAAATCAAAATGTTCATCATGGTAAACAACACGAACGAGCAACGTCTGCAAATTTTCTACCGAACTTCGAAGTCGGTGACCGCAACTTTAAGAGCGCTAATTGCAATTTTCAATCCTATTTCTTGACCCTAATAGACAGGTAATAACAAGTTTAATGCAAGAATTTCAGTCTACATAGTTGTTGTGTGATATTGCCGTGCCAGTGAGACAACGGGTTGGTCAATGTGGCGAAAGTATCGCTGCCGTTCAGGCGTCCGTAGCCAACGATCCCGACCTGTCAATGGCATGGCGTTCTAAAGAATTGTACATCGTTCAGACCACATTATGGCATATTTTGCGTAAAGATCTTGATTTCCAGATCAAGCTGACTCAAGAATTGACGCCGATTGAGGGGACGTGTGTACGTTTATTTAAAAAAACAAGTTGTTATGTCCTTATAAGAAAACCCTTTATTCCTGAGCGCATATTTACCTGATTTGCTCAGTTACAGCTGATGCATCAAATGCCACATTATCGCAAAAGTAAAGTCAAATCAAGTGCTTTTCGTCAATGAAACACGCAATAGAAATCGTGGATCTGTTTCAAAAACGGTAAGAATAAGAGACTTCCCCACTTTGTTGCCCAAATTCACCAGAAAACATGACTATCAGGGCAGCACTGTACTCCATTGATGGCATTTCAATGTAAATAAACACCACTTTCAGCCCGTATCAACTTTGCTTTCGTTTAATAGCAAATAAACAGACAACACCAACGCCCCTTAATATCACTGCATTCTTTCCTTCCCTACGGACTAGATTATCTAAACTATGCGCTCTTCATAGAAACCAACTCATGGCTGCCTTGCAATTGCTGCATCTGAAGCACACAGATTCACTCTGTTTGCTGATTCATTTAGATCAAAGGGCGAGCAAAAAAGTAACGCATTCCTTGATAACGGAACTAATGAAACTTTAGCTCGAAACTTTACGACGATGCTCATAAAATCAGAACGAATTCGCCTCGCATGAGCACCGCCTATCAGTGCGGGCAGCGAGTATCACTTGCGATGATTCATCTAAACAATCGATGGCGGTGCATCGTTGTTCGACCGATCCCCTGAAATTCTGATTGCGCAATGGAAGCACTTCCTCTCGCATTAAAACGTTTCCTTTTGCATATTTCTTCAAAAAGCTTTTAAAAATGCATTCAAGTGAGGGCGTAATAAATGTCAAATGGTCCAAGAATGGTCCAGTGGTCACAAAATAAAATCGTTTTTTTTTCGCAGATCTTACGCAAGGTTGCGTGGAGATCCCTTTGTTGTTGCACTGCTCAGTGGATCGCTGTCAGCACTCAACGAAACATAAAATGACACGGTCCAGCATCACCGTCTGGTGCATTCTGCTGCGGCCGACAATGTGGTCTGTCTCGTTGGAAACAATAAAAATACCATTAATATTTTTATGAATGCTTAAGATATTTTTATTAATTCTCTACCACTTGTTGCAAAACATCAAACAGTTGACAAGGCACAGGGCACAGGCGGTAATCATGCGTCCGCGACGCTAACAATTCTTACTCATGTCTGTCCGTCAACGCGACAATGTCTGCAGCGTCGTCATACCGAAAATGCATTCTCCGCCGACCGAGCAAATGACACATAAAACAAACAGAGACCATCTAAACACAACTTTATGCATTTCTCAGCGGACTAGTCTTTTTACGACAAGACTGCAGTAAAAGTCTGCCCATAAAATGTCCGTCTCGGCATGAGAATCGCTGTCAAAATCAACTATGATCACTCTCAATCAGCGGTTTAATTGTCAATGGGACCGGTTATCAACAGAAAATCATATCCGATCGATGCAAGCGTTCGCACGACTACACAATCGTTTGACTTCTGCACGTCGATTGAGCAAAGTTCCAGTGAATTCGGCAAGAACGTGGCGCGGGCATGGCACACGCTATGAAGTCAGCGTTCAAAGAATAGTGTCAAGTGCCGTTTGAAAGTGCATCGTTGCGGTATGCGCGAATGTATGCCAAACGTTATTTTCACCTCATCGCAACGACGCGGTGTAATATGATGTCATTCACAATGGAAAGTGGTAACATTTTAAAAAAGTGAGGTGTCATGTGCCCATGGAATGGATTTCGTGTTTTTGATCTTATCGGGATGTGTGCCGTAGTAAAGCTCGAGATCGGGTCTATAAAATGAGTAGTAAAACATTTAATGATTCATTTTTAAATTACAATACACATGTGAACATGATGTACCTCTGAAATAACAGCAACTGTCAACAAGCTGGTTCCGCGTTACATTGCGTGGCTGTTTAAAATTAGAAAACCTTCAATTCCTCTGTCGGAAACGGGCAGTCAATGAATTGGTGTACAAGTGTCAAACGCGTAGAATGCAAATTTTATGAAAGCGAATGGTTCTTGGAATTCTAGTCTGTCATCATTCATAAATTGACACATTGAAGTTATTGGTTTGTTTGTCTTATCTGTTTTCTCATTTGATGAAGATCATTTCAATTTTGCTTGAGTGGCACTACTTCATTGAATTTGGGAGTGTGTTGATGAACACACTTTTCTCCTCAATCGCACCAATCGCATGAATGACAGAAATGCTTCGCTCTATTAGGAGAGATGAATGAAAAATGTCATTAAATAGGGGTAATGACTGTCAGGGTCTAATTGAACGTTGGACATTAAATGTCACTTTAAAGCGCCTCAACAGCATGTGTGTTGTTATTTTGTGACACTCTCTTTTTAAGAATGAATGAGCACTTGAAGATTGGTGTGTTATGAGAGTGGGATGGGGATGTGCAGGAGTTTTATTTTGCAGTGGAGAATAGATGACAGAGTATCCACTAATATGTCAGGTCATTCAATTCGTGGTTCGACACTCCTGTCTTAATGACATACACGCGGCCACATAAACCTGCTTCCATTAAATGTAAGGTATTTTAAGTAACTAAGTGCCATTTTACTGGATAATTTAGATCGTTTATCAACCGATGAACGTGCGCTAACAAAAACTAACTATAACAATAGGTACGCTTACCCGCATCGCTAGCAGCTTGCGGTCAACATGATCGTGCATCTGTCGCACTTCCAATGAGACGCTAAAGCGAAAAAGGGGTTGACTTCCTCTCACTCATAGCAGTTCAAGTGTTCATAATAGGAACACGTTAAAAGCAAACAGAAGCCTGTAGTGATAAGGATGGCAATCTAGTAATGGAAATACAGTGGGTCCTGAGAATATGGAAAGCCGCTTCTTCAGACCGTATATCGGTGATGACAACCGAAATGCTGCTGTCATGCAGAAAAATCCATTATAGACAAGAATTCCGCCCTCTCGACATGAGTGAATTTACGGCAGCAATGGCTAAACTAAAGTCCAACCAGACTTCTTGTGCCGATGGACTACCTGCCGAACTAAGGTGTTGGGGTATGCACCATCTGTAAAATCAGTTTGGATGAAAGTATGCGAGATGGATGCAATCCGAACATTCTCTGCGGATTCTAAAGAAAGAAGGGCCTCTTAACTGTGTCAATTGCAGCAGGATAAATCTCCTAAGTAAATCGTATTACATATTTTATACTCCTCGAACCCAATTTCAGCACTACCAGTGTGGGTTCAGTTCAGCGAAATCCACTAGTGAGTAGCATGTCGCTCTTTTTTTGTCTTTTACAAGAAGCAACCTATTTCATGCAGGCTCTTTTTTTGGGCTCATTTCATGTCAAAGAAGACGATGTACTGTTCTCATAGGAATGCCAGTCATCACCACAGACACAACGATCAACGTGCCTAATATTTCTGAATTTCTTGATGATTTGATCACCCTTTCGGGTCCTGGGATTCGGTGAGCCTTCGTCGTTTAAAGAGTCTGCATAGTGGCATTAAGATAGTCGTTGCATTTATATCTATGCGGCTGAGCCCTGAACCACCAATAGGACCTTCAAAACGAATATTCATCAATTAAAGGACTCTGTAGTCACACCCCAATATTTTCAATTCAATTCAATATTGCTCAATATGTGCCAAAGGCTCTTCCGAAATGGCCTCTCTGTCATTTTCTCTTTTTTCAAACAAAAACAAACTAAGCTGTTCGATTAAAAAAAGAAGTATAAGAACTCTTGGACTAAAGTTTGTGAACACATCCGAAATGGATTGCAATACTGAAGCAATTTAGAAGGATATCTGCTGTTTTGAAGAAAAGCCACTCAAACGTCATCTAAAGATGTGAAAAAAGCGAGAAAACCGCTTCACTAACTTCCGGCCGATGGAGTTGACAAATTGAAGGAACTATACAAATTAAGTATTTTTCCAAGTCACTAATCCTCATTCCAGACCACCCCTGAATCCATAACTCACTGAAAAAACAAGCCAATGAATAATGACCGCACAGAAAATAATGTTAAACAATGATGATCACTTCATCAATCTAGTTTCACTTTACAAGAGTTAACCTAAGTATAAATTCCACTTGACACAATTGACATGTAACAGATGATAGACCGCTTCAATGCCATCCAGTCAATACCGTCACATCCAGTCCATCAGCGACTAAGCATAATTGACTGCCGCATTAATGCAGACCCCCGATGCTGTGTTCCTCCTACTCCGGTTACAATCACAATGCACAGTAAAACAATGAAGCCTTTTATTTGATATGGAAATGCAGTCAAATTCGAGGAGACTTTAAGGCACCACCAGCGCTCATGTTGATGGCTCCGCTTCGGCTTCTGCTTACGTAATGGGATTTGGGAATTTAAAATAAGTATTGAACTCTTTTATAGTAATTGAATTTCAACGATGATGGGCGAGAAGACTGACTGGCATTCGCTCAGTAAATCGGTCAATAAAAGATGTACGTCTCGACGGTAACGATGTGTTAAATTATTTTCCTCTGAGTTTATTCATGTTTTTTTCAATCGTGACCCGAATCTTGACCGAGAGTTCGTTTTTGTTCTGTGGACTGACTTGGGGGATTTTGTTGCTTCCAGAATACGTGCTAGGATTGAATTACACTACAGGGTGTGAGGGTGCGTACGTATTTGGCGTTAATTGGAAAGAAAAGTTTGACTGAATGTTTTTATTGTGTGTCACATTTGATTGCTCCATAAAACCAGTGAAAGATGAGTCGATAAGTTATGGCAGTTGTAATAGGGAGGAGGCGTTCGTAATAGGAAAGTAAGAAGTTATATTTTCTTAGGAAAATGGCCACCACGGGTTTGTTATAAATTTCCCACGACCATTTAGCTTCAATATCGTTGAAACAGTCCTCAAGGTAATAGTAGTCTCATTGGGGCACACTACTAGAAAACAGATAGCAAGCCCACAAATAGTCAACATACAAATTAGAGAACATTGCTTTCGTGAGACTATGCGAACGACAAGACGTTGGGAGCCCGCTTTAAGAAAACATTCTCTAAAATACCGCATCGACGTTGTTTAGCTGGCACTGGACCCATTCTCGATACAAAAGTTCAAATAAAAGTCAAACATACCCGAAAGAGCAAGGCAATCCCTGCTCGCGCTCTATGTCAGCCGAAAAGCAATGATTACGAAATGGGTCCTCATCTAATCTCTTCGTCCAACGCCAGCGGTGTGAGACCCACTCTGTTGTTCGGCACTATCGACTGGTGCCATGCTCCAGGAACATCGTTTGTTATAAGGTTGCAAGAAATGGCCAAGATTTTTATTCTGTGGATAAACTTCACTCAATACTGCACCTAGACTTTCAGACCCATAAGAAAGCTTTGACTTATTAATTTCTGATCCGTAATAATATTGAGTCTGTACCCAAAACAAATGTCTTCACAGCACCCTACCTCTTGAAGAAGAACTTCACTTTCCTGTTTATAGAACAATACTTTTTGACCAAACAACTTGAAATTATGGCAAGTTGCGACGCAATGTCCTCGGATTATCATTTTCTTGGACAGACAGCGCTGGTATCAATCTATAGACTGTAAAGTTCAAGTTCAAGAGGCTCACTTCACTAAGATTGGTAAAAAGTTCAAACTTATTGTATATATGTTGGGTGCCGGCCATAGGAGCATTACCGGCAAACGGACGGACCTTTTTTCAGACTAAGTACAAATGTACCACGATGCCTTACTAGCAAACACATTTATGTATATCCTCTCTGACAGAGAAGCTGCTCTTCTAGCCCTAAGCTACACAAAGTATGGGACTGCTTACAACAGTTACACCAGCCTCCAATACAGGTCACAGCGGTCACTCAGGAAACGAAAGAGCAGACCTACTTGTCAGAAAATGATACTCATCAGCGTTCATGATGCCGAGACCATTCTGTGGCATGCCTACTTCCACCGCTATGGGCTGTATAAAGGCTCAGGGACATGGCCAATCATTACACGGAAGGTACAGACAAGCCAACATTTTCGTACCAACTACGTATCTTAACAGAATGAACAACTCATTAGTATCACTAGCAGTCTGATTGGTACAGCCACAGATTTTCTTACTGGACACCGCCCAGTTAACAAACACCTCAAAACCATGGATTAATCATAACATACCTTCAGTATGACACCTTCAGAATGAGTAATGAGTACGTAGAAATTACTGTGTTACTGTAACTGCCTGGTCAGGACACGTTATCGACCCATACTCGGATACTATCTTGAAGCGGACGAAATTGCCGTCAAAAACATATTAAGTGTTGCAATTAACTCAGGTTTCTTGTGTGAACTCTAAATGGGGGAATCACAATAGTCGCAGTGATCAGGCGATTTTTTTGCACATCTCAAAGCTTTTGCCGACATATAAATTTTACCACAAAATTCGAATAGGACCGTGGCTATGCGTTTTAGGTTAAATGCGAAGCTATCGTCGAAACGCTAGAGCGATATGGTTGTCGTCACACGCAATGAGAGCCCAGGCAAGCTTCCAAACGCTCCATAAATTTGTATCTCTCCGCAGAGCTCTGATCAGTAAATTAATGGTATTTTTTACTGGAAAATGTGTGATTGGCAAGCTCTCAAAGCAAACTTAGATGACTTTTGCAAAAAATATTGTGACAAAGAAAAATAGAACCTCCTGTGCGCTGCCCATTGCACTCCAAGGACTACATATAATGTCTCAGACATTCCGTCTGTGAAACATGAGCTGTAGTTGTTGGGAAGAGGGATGTGTTTGTCTCGAATAGAAACTATTTACAAAAGAATTCGACTATATCTGGACTACAAATAAAAAAATCTCGAGAGTGACTGTGTGTACTCACTCCCTTTTCACGACTTCAAAATACCACTCCTTAGCTATGCAGCTATTGCCCGTCCATCCGTGTGTATACAAATGGATCGAAGATGCAAAAAGGATGAATGCACTGCCATTAGAATCCTGGCAGTCAAGGAAGCGCCCAAAATGATTTGGCAGTCAAGCAACCAGTGAAGCAATTTCAATAGACAAAAGAAATTAAGTCCAAGTTGGTCGCATGTTGCCTCGAAGAACTTTCCCATGACTACTATCCAATGGAATGAAAGAGTAGTATTTTTGTGACCATTCCAGTCTCTGTCAGTTGAGAAAATGGGAGACATTTTCTTCCGGTCTCGGGCCTAGAGGAAGTGAAACACAGGTCAACTTAAATAAAGTTTTCTCGAGTTCAAAGGGATGTCGGGTTGGCTTGACAATGAATGGACATGTTAAAGGGATGGGACGAGTACGAGAAAGGTGTGGGGACGAACAACATTCGCATTTGGGGATCACATTGGGTTCTAAGGAACCTAAGACGTGATCAGCCTCCCCTTTTAAGTCTGTAACACGTAACCAGTAATCGGCTTTCTATTGATAGCCTTTTTTTTTTTAAAAAAAAAGTGAATTACTTATACGCTTGGTAATGTATTTGTGTTGATTTTTCATGCAGCACAAGATTTCGAATAACTTCAGGAGGTCTTTCAACTGCCCTTATTGCAAGAAGGGGAATCCCTGCTGATCATGACAGCTATTCGTAGTCAACATTGTTAGACCGAAAAGAATCTCCATGGTTGTGACGACTGATCTGATTCGAATGTAAGAAAACTTTCTACACTGTGCCGATATCAGTCACTAGTACCTATGGTCCGCAAATGCTGCCCGCCTAAACGGATCAACCTGCACTTACTCGTGGTCCAAACCCAAAAATGGTGGCTACAAAAGCCTGTTATAAACAAAATTTAAGACATCAGAAATAGACGTTACAAAGGGCTAAGACCGAATAAACCAAAAGTTGTTTATTTGCTTTAGTTGATTTGAAATATCTTAAATGTTACAAAATATATCTGTGCTTATAAAAAAGCAAAACCTTTAGGAAAGTTCGCGCTGTCGCTTGGATTTGCTAGCTCCCGCCTGCCCTGTAAGCATATTTTCAGTCAATTCAAACTTCAGTTTATAGCATTGCTTTAGACACCGCACCCGAGTTCTTAGACGCATCTTGCTTACTCCGCTTTTGTGTGAATGTCAGAGACGTTGACGAATTCACCGGCTTTGTACCACGAACCATCTTTGACTTGACCAGCTTGCTACTCGAACGTGTCATGATTTTCGCAGACTTCTCTGGAGGACTGTACCTCCTAGCACTGTTTGCTGATCTAGGTCTGATGAAGAATTGGGCAAACAAGATCGATTCGACAAGCATCATCAACTTACCGCTCGTCAATGAAATAATAATGTTCCTGCAATCGAGTAGAGTCTATCCGCGTGTCCGGGAGGTAGCTCAAGCAAGCTTTCAGAACACTCTGCCCTAGTTTGCTGAGGCTGGGTACTAACGTTGACCATTTGATGGCTTCTATCTTTGGAAAGATGAACTCATGTTTCCTAGAAAACGCGTCCAATTTAAACCAACTCAATGGCCACTGGGAGACCCTCCCAACTTACAAATGTCGAAATCTCTTCAAAACGCTGAGACTGGGTGAACCAAGAATTTTGTGAATCAGACACAATTGATTTATCTCGCTTTCCCCGGGAAACAGGGGTGTTAAGGTCAGCATCTCAAAAAATATGCAACCAGCCGCCCAGACGTCCATCTTGGGACCGTAGTGACCGTTGGTGAGCATGCACTCGGGCGGTCTGTACCACCTTGTGGCCACATACGCAGTCAGTGGGAGTTCGTTGTCAATGCTTGTTGTTGAGCCAAAGTCAGCCAACTTGACCAAAGCTTGGCTTTGTTCCTGTGAACAGAAATCAGCTCTTGTTAAACATGGACCACGTGTCAAACCTGCGTTAAGCCGGTGGAAGTGTTGCGAAATTTGACTAAGATATTCTCTGGCTTGACATCGCGGTGAAAGACGCCATTTCTATGCAAATGCTGAATTCCGCAGACTATCTGATGGAAGATCGTGCGCGCTCTCGACTCGGACAGGGGTCTCTGCTTGCTCCGGAAGAATTCATAGAGATTCATCTCCATTAGTTCGAACACCAGGATAATCTTGCCGGGGAAGCCATTGCTTCGGAGGGGGATGAGTGAGAATGAATGTTGCTTGACACCGACCTACTTACCAGATGATGTCAATCAAATTCAGAATGTTTGGGTGGTCCTCTATGCGCTTCATTACGCTTATTTCCGTGCAGTTGATGATGTCCTGTTTCCTGCGGGGGGATATGCATTTAAGAAGATCCATCATGCGATGATGTGACATGCTTACCCCTTGAACACCTTCTTGAGGTATTTCCCAGCAAACTGCAAGCCTGTGGTATTGTGCTGAAGTTTGTACACTCGTGAAAAGGAACCTTCCCCAAGAACTCCTTGAACTATGTAATCTGCTGTGATTTGTAGATTTTACCTGTAATCGATTAGTTGAGGCTGGCTTGGAATGCATGCCACTTGACAACAGGGCCATTACGCTTTTAGGTTTGACAGTTGAAAACAACTGAAAGTGGAAATTCAAGTATCTGCGTATAAACGCCTGGCAAACTTGTCAGACCGGAATCAGTGAAGAAAAAAAAGAAATCAAATTCAAAAGCAAACATTTAACAAGCTATTAAATGATCTTGATATGTACTTCACATTTGTACTTACTAACTACTGATATTTACAATTCTACTTACATTACAATTCTGGTCTGTCAATTCTGAGCCTGTGAGAAAAGGCCACAGAGGAAGTTCACATGTAAGATGTTGGTCACAAGCTGGATTGGTGTGCGAAATCTGATGAAAGATTGTGCCGGCTGGAGAGACATTTTAGATGAGTCCCACGCCCATCTCTCACTTCAGATTCATAAGAAAAAGAAGACCGTTGTTTGTATGTCCGCTTGTCTGATCGTTTTTCTATCTATATTGTCCGTCTGTCTATTGGTTAAACTGCTCGACATAGTCGATCATCGGAAACCACTATTTTTCACACAATATTTCCTTTGCAAGCTGCAGTGGCAAGTAAGAAGTATGGCGCTGTTATGGAGAGTCTTGAAGAAGATCAAACTTCATCGTTTTGGTTCTTCTTCTTTGGCTGGCGCTACAGTCTGCGGTGGTCCTTTGCCTCAGCCAACATGCCTCTCCATCTACCTCGGTCTTGTGCTAGTTGCTTCCAGCGACGCACGTTCAACTTTTTTTGGTCCCCTTTTAGCTGCGTGCGCCACGCGTGGTCTTCCTTTACCGCGTTGTCCATCGGAGTTGGAGTCGAAGACTTTTCGGGCCGGAGCATTGGTATTCACTCGCTCGACATGACCTAGCCATCTGAAACGAGAGATTCGAATTCGTTTGACCAGGTCGATGTTGCTGTATAGCCCGTAGAGCTCGTCGTTCGGTCTCCTCTTCCAAAGACCAACCGTACATACGTGACCGAAGAAAATTCGGAGGACTTTCTTTCGAAGCGACCAAGAATAAACTCGTCTGCTTTAGTTAGGGCCCATGCTTCTTCGCCATACAGCAGCACTGGGACTATCAGGGTCTTATATAGAGATATCTTGGTTCTTCGAGGGATGACTTTATTCCTCAGTGGCTTACCGAGTGCGAAAATGCAGCGGTGGCCAACGTGATCCTCCGTTTCATCTCTACTCTGTAGTACTACTACTACATCGTTTTGGTTGCTTGATCTGTGATAAGTCCTACCTCACCTAGTTTGCGAGATGCTCCTAAGAGTAGGGCAATTCAAGTAAGATTTTGAAATGGCCATGATATCAGAAACCTGTTCAGTTCTGTGCCGTCTTCGGGTTGATGGAGTCATTTGGGACCATCTTTTCTAAAATTAGGCTGTTCACCTCGTTGTGGTTAACGCTTTATCGCTATAGAACCTCGATTAACGACCTCTTCCTCAAGGCTGGATATACGTGAACGTGGGAGAGATGAGCTCAGGATGAAGAGGATGGTGCTATGTTTCATACACCAATCAAACCAATCAACGTAAAGTCGGTAGTCTAAGCTTCCAAACCTGATCTCACAAGACAGAACAAATAGTTTATTGAAGCTTCAGGGACTGAGAGGTAGAAAAACGAGACGTTCGGCCCAAACTCCAGAGTTCCTAGTGTCGAGAATTAAGTCGTGCTGAATGATAAAAGGTGACCTGAATTGCGACTTAAAATTTCACAGATAGCGGCCCTGTTGTTAAAGGTACATTGTCAAATTAAACAGTCAACTATTTAGTCTGTTTTACAAAATCACCATTAGCGCACCTTCCTTATCAACAACACGACAAACATTTGTTTTTTTCAAAATGAGTGTTCTTTTCACGCAACGTTCACAAGATCATCTACAAGGAAAATTGTGGAATTTTAAATGATCTTAATCTACATTTGATCAAAGAGCATTCAATTCATCCCGTAGAAGTGACTGTTGTTGTTGGTGGTTATTTCGGCTGCCTTCATTGGGTCCTCATTGCTTTGGGAACAACGTTCGCATAGAAAACGTCGATGATTGCCATATTCACATTGGAATTTCTGTGAGAGCGTGGCCACACAGGTTATTTGATTTGATCGCGTATGAACTTTTCTGGAAATTTTATCGGAAGATGCAGGTTTTTGCGAATAACTCACAAATCATAGCGGCTTTCAAAGTCAATTTGAACCAAATTCAGCGCGAGTCATAGCATTTCCATACATATGCTAAAATGAGCCTCCACAATTCTCCATGTTTCTGACAGGGTTGTGAGTAGGCTTGGTCTTCGAAAAACTTTATCTTCGAAGCCGCTCCCCAGCTTAAGCACTGCTTACCTTACAGGACTACGCTTGGGGTTACACAACAAGCCTTACGTACCGTTTCAATGGTTCGCTTGGTTTCGGGCTTGGTCTAGGGCTCCTTCTTTTGCTGTTGAACTCGCTATCAAGAATTACGTGTGATTTCCTACCGGTATAAGTTTCGTAATATTGTAATAAACAAAGTGTCACCAACAAGTGAAGTGAATAAAATAAACAATTTAACAAATAATTAACATTTCAATAATTGACAGAAGAAAATTTTTAGTTTCATTTTATTTCAATAAGGTTAAGGCCACCTTACCGTTGCCAAATGAAGATTTGCCTGATTGCCCAAATGTTTCTTTTTGAACACTCATACTCAAATTTCTAGAATGGTTGCTCAAATATTTCAATATGTGTGCTCTTTGTAACCGATTTGACGTTAAGTGAACGTGAATGTTTGTGGTCCATTTATAGAGCATTTTCCTTGCTTATTCGATGGATTCACAAAAATATGAGACGTCCAAAGATTTCTTGGTTTTTCGGATGATAGGCATTAAGGCGTTATTAGAAATTTAAAATATGCAATTATTTCTCTGTGCTTTTATTTGATTTACAACATTTCCGCATCGACAAGAACTACGACAAAAATACGCGTCGTAGTCGGAAATGAAATCTGTCAATCGTGTAGGACGCTGGGTATTGTTTGCTGTCAACTAAATCACATAGAAAGTCGCTGCTAACGAATATGAACTTGATGCCATTTCCTACATACCCATACAAACATTTGTATATGCATATATTTTTTGACACCAATTGAGCAATAGTTCATAAGCTTATGGCTCGTGGGTGGTTCGAATATCACGTTTAATAGCCTTACCTCACTTAAAGAAGTTGATACAATGATGTCACATTCTCCATGATCAAAAGAAGCACTGGCAAATTAAGTGCCAGTTACCTCAGACAGAAGCTTAGTCACTGTTCACAGGGAGACTAGTGGGTTCCGACTCTTTTATCCCATTTTGTTTTCATTTTCCTAACGCATTGCTGCGCGACGAGAGATTAAAAGAATTTCCTCCAATTCATGTTCATAAGCCAACAAGAGTTATCTCGAATTCCTTCTCTTCATTTGCTTGCCATTGTAATGCAATCCCGCTTAACGCTCATTTTACTTCTGCCACAAAAGGATGTAATCTTTTTGTATTCGCTGGTTATGAGTGAGCCAAATGCATGTTCACTGGTTTCGCTGGGGGTAGGGGTGAGCAACTGTCTAGCTGTGGGCGCATTGGTCGCATAACCCACTAATGGCAATCGATGTTATTGGGGTTGCCGTAGGAATCTATGAAATGGTTGTGTTCGTGTGCATGTGGCAACGAACTAATTTTGCGACTGCGAAATGCGCTCCTAATGTACTCGGAGTTGTAAGGAAATTGCAGCATATGACATGTTCGCTGTTTATTTCTGTTTTTCCCCTTTTTTGGTTTTCATGCATCCTGTTGCTGCGGACATGCATGTGTTAAAGAGATTAAGGAATGTTTGTTCTTTTTTCTTTTATTTGGTATGGACTTTTAGGCGTGCAAGTGTTTTTGCACGTTTCGTTGGAAATGTTACTTCCTGTCAATTTTTCTTATATATACGGAAATGCGATGCCTTGTTTGTGTGAAAGGTCTCACGCTACAGTAACATCGCGCTACTTATTCGGTGGATAACATTTTCAATGTCTCTGGACAAAACTTAACTGCACTCGAACACTTTAAGGGCATCTATTATATATATGGGTGGCGCTACAGCCCATAGAGGGCCAATGCCTAGCTTCTCAGCAACCACTAGAGCCTAGAGTTTTATGCCGACTCAGAACGGCCAAGTTTGAGAAGCTGGAGTGACTCGAAAGAGGTGAGGTCGTGAAAATTATTTTTGTTGCTCAGAGCGGGATTCGAAGTTACAACGTCGATTTTGGGGTCAACGCACATACCCACAACGCCACGGGCCACACATCTATTACTTCTGGTTTATTTCCTCAGCAAATAACTCTATCACGCGGCGGCACGGCACATGGCGCTAGAAGTTGCTAAGGAATTCGTCTTGCCTGATCTCCTAAAATGATCTTCCAGTGCAAAATCAACCTTGGTCACATTGGTTTGTATAAGTGACTAGGATGATGACTGACACGAAAGTCAGGCTCTACAAAACACTTAGTCTGCTTTGGTCGAATGCGAAGGTAAGGTTAGGTTAGGTTAGATTATTGAGCTGCCACCGAAAATGTCCAGCACACTTAGACCATCATTGTGATACGCAGTGCTGTTAATAAAAATGATGACTGAACCAGATTTCAAAACTTATTGTTGGCCTTCCCCTTAACTTCGTGAGACCACACGACAGCACACCACAAGACGACTAAACAGTGACTGACAATAATAGCACTTTTGTCCTTCTCCATCCCCATAAAGGTGTGGTAGCCAGGGAAGCCGGAGCTAAAGAGCAATCAGTCATGAAAACATACGACACCAGATCCATTTGTCGTCTTTGTTTCTGATTTCATTTTGCAATCTTAAGGTGGCACTGACTTAGATTGTCGCCATAGGAGCTCAGCCAACGAAGGCTCTCCAGCCAGCATGATCTTTTGGCGGATGCATTCAATTTCGCACGTTAAATTGGTTGAGGTCCCTTTCTCATTCGGGGCACCACCCGAGTCGCGGTGTTTCTCCAATGCGTCGTCCCTCAGATGGTGGATTTGAAGACTTTTCTGGCTGGATCAATGGTTTCCATCTGCTCTACATCACCTAGCCATCTCAATTGTTGGTTCTTCAGTCTTCTGGCTAAGTCTATGTCGCTGAACAGCTCGTTCAGTTCGTCGTTATATCGCATTTTCATCAAACTGTACTGAAAATCACATGAAAACTACCAGGTGAAAGCATACAGGAGAAGCTTCTTTCGCTTTTGGCTAAGTCCGTGCCATTTAGCAGGACTTGGTCTTTTAAGGCCTTTTTAAGGCCTTATAGAGAGGTGAGAGAGAGCTTTGATTATCAATTGCTTTTTTAGCCCAAAGAGGCAGGGATTGGCAAGAGTTATTCTTCGCTTGATTCAGCGCGCAATAAAACATTGTCTGAATTCATAGCCGTAGACGAAGTCCTTTAGCGGCGCCGTATTGTGATTATTTGAACGATGGTGGATTTTTCTGCCACACTGGACCGACTAGGTTGGTGACGAACAGAGCACTGATTTTAAGAATGAACCTGATAATTTGCACTCGTTGATCAAAGCGTTTGACATTTCCCTGTAATTTACCATTCACCACAGTAAATTGTTCAGAAACTGTTCCTCTGACAACCTGGTTCTTCTAGAAACACAATGCATCTATAGTCAATGACAGAACGGAGTCACATCACATGTCTGACTGGCTAAATTAAATGTGCAAATGAACCGCGCTGGAAGCCGGTTCCTCTCTTCCAGCACATAACTTCTGATCTTCCAAACGAGTGCATTTATTATGAGATGCTTCCCAAAATGTTGATTACCCTCCGAAGTTCATGTTATTCTAATGACAACTAGGCGTTGGCTCTTCTCAAGCTCTGATGACCGGAGATATGTATATTTCATGCATACCGCTTCCATCAAGCACTACACGGCGGAATGTCGCCGCAAAAATTATGCAAAATATACATTTCACAGCTGGTTTAACGACATTTTGAACATTCAGTTTTCACATTTGAGACGAGTGTATATATCAATTAGTTAACGAATGTCCTGATTGTGGCCACAACCTGATTGACCGGAGAACGTAATTGAAATGTTCGTGTTATTGAAGTGTAAACAACCACACCTCAACAGATGACAAACTGAATTATATCGCATCACCTTGCAGAGAACAAGATTGGCAGAAAGTGCTCGCGAATAGACAGTCATACCTGAATGCATAAATCACATGACTCAGGCGAGCTCATGATTTACAAGGTCCACCAGCGGACACCCATCGAAAAGCAGCGATAAATCCATATCATAAATCGTTAACTGAAATTGCTCCAGTCCATTAATCCATAAACACCGTTTTGATTAAGCCCGCCAACCAGTCGGCGGACAAAAAAGACAAAAAGCGAAAAAAGCACTAAAATCAAGATCATAATTCAGCACATTTTATTTTAGTGTATTCGCCATCTTGTGCGGGGCCTGGTTCGTGCCAATTTTGAGTCGAATCACTCCTGCTTTGCCACACAGCACAGAGCAAGCCGCCTGAATTTGCGTTTACGCAATCTTGTCGCACTCGCTGTGCGCCTTTAAGCCCTCCATTGAGCGTCATCCACTGACAATCGTAAAGCAAAGCAAGCGAAACATCACGTCAAAACACATTCTTTTCGCAAGTAGATAAGACATTTTGGAGGCAACAAATTTGGTTATGTCATCTTATCACTGCGTCGCTTATCGCAGCCCACGCCATCGCATCCAATTTCCGCAAACTTGGAGCACACAGGGCGACACTGCCTCCAGAGCATGGATACACATGTTGGCTTTGTTGTGCGATAAGATAAAACCTAATCGGAGTGGAGAATTTTCTATCATTAATCATCGGCACGGTAAACTAAACTCACGCAACTTTCCAATGAGCACCAGCACCAGAAACCAGAAACAATCGCCAGAAATGTGGGCGATTAGTTTGTAGCAACGTACCAAGAATGACTGTTCACTGTAATCCGAATGGATGCTATTTTTAGAGGCAGTCGAGTTGAGAGGGAACCTGTGTAGGTGTGCGGCTTACAACCTGATCGGCTTTTCGAATTCAAATTTCATTTCTTCTCTCAATTGGCGCTGCTCCAAGAGCGATGATCCAACACACGCCGCGCACATATGTGCAAATACACACAGGCGCGCACGCAGAGAGCCCATCATCGTGGTGCCACATCACTGGATCAAGGTCAAGAGTAAAACCGACTGAGATACGAGCGGAGAGGGATTATTTTCCACTGAAATAAATTAAAGCGAAAATATGAATTCTGTCGTAGTTCGTAGATAGATGCTTGTGACCCAATAAATTCAACAGCCCGCTAATGTGAGCAAATCGACGCGCGAAACACCACGCACCCCTCGTTGAGTGGTGCGAATGTTGTGTTCGTTCGATTGTACGCTCCCTGGATGGGGGCACAGATTACGGAAGAAATATGCCAGTCGGTTAGAACTCGGAACGCCCCTCGACGAGGTGAAGCATATTTTTGTGCGCCTAAATGCCGTAGGATGTAGGATGTTATCAGCAGCACTCTGGCGGTTTGAAATTTTTATTACAGCCCTACGGAGTGGTACTTCATGCACCAGGTGCACTTTAGCTGAGTGCCTGTCGGAAGAGGTGGGCTAGCAGAGAGGCGGCCAGTGTGGGACCTGATGAAGAAGCACTGTTGGGAGGTTGGGAATTTGTGCGGTTCAACGTACTAGTGTGGCAGTGCTTTGAGGATAAATTCAAGTTTGTTTTTTCTTCTTTTAATTTATCGGGAAGTATGTGGTGGGTACGGAGAAGGAGGCCACCGTTGAGCGAGCAAACGTATACAAGCGGCGGAAAGAGAACGCGAACCATTGACTGTTTACATCGAAAAGTAGAACAATCGAAAAAGGTGATGCATTCTATTTTGCTTTTCTCTCTGATGTACTTTTACTTCCTAATCGTGGAGCAATTGGACTAGTCTGTGCTGTGAAATAAATTCGCTTCGATGGCTCATTTGTCAGGGAGCCAATTTGAAGAAAACTTCGTTCAATTCTCCATCCATCTAATAATCCACCCAATATGAGCGATGATGGACAAGAATTCCGCCCTCCTGACTAGAGTGAATTTACAGCTATCGCCAGACTCAAGCACAACAAGACTGCTTATGCCGAAATTTTCAAGGCAGCTGGTGATGATTTGGTAAGGTGTATGCACCAATTCATCGGTAAAATCTGTTTGGATGAAAGTATGCCCGATGGATGGAATCCCAACATTGTCTGCCAGATCCTAAGGAAAGGAGACCCTCTAAACTGTGACAGTTACAGAGGGATAAATCTCCTGAATACATTGCATAAGATCTTTTCTGTCGCCCAGTGCAAACGTCTGAAACTCTGCGTCAACAGCCTGATACGTCTACATCAGTGAGGTTTCAGGCCAACCAACAAATCAATTATTGACCAAATATTCACAGATCTGTGAAGAGCCTGCAGTTTCGAGCCGATATCCATCCACCTTTTAGGCCGTGTATGACGAGCTATACAGCGCATTGTCTAATTTTGGCATCCCTCCAAAATTCGCGCGTCTTTGCAGAATGGCGATGGAGAATGGCCGTTGTTCTGTCAAGCTCGGTGAAGATTGTTGATGTCGGAAAGGGATTTAGACAAGGCGAAGCACAGTCTTTAACATCATTCTCGAGAATATCACGAGAAACTCAAATATCAACACCAGAGGTACGACCTTCCACAAATCTGTGCATCTGCTTGCATATGCTGATGATATTGACATCGGAAGAGAACAACATGCTGCCAGTGGGGCGTTTGTGAGCATCGAGATGGAAGCGATTAAGATGATTCTTGCTGTCAAGACAAATATGCTTTCTAGAAAAAAGGCCCATCAACACCGTCTTGTCTTGGCAAATCGTCACTATAGACAGCTGTAACTTCGTAGTGTTGAAAGACTGTCTAATTTGGCTCCGCAAGCAATGACACCGCCGCGGATATGAAACGAATGATCACGCAGGCTAATCGCAGTGTATTTGGGCTTAAAGGCTATTAGGAAATAAAGCCCTCTCTCGAAGAACAACGATGTCCCTATATAAAACCTAGTCACAGTCCCTTTACTTCGAAAAGAAAATACTTCGAAAGGAAAATGCTTCGTATTATCTCCTGTATGTACTGACGATGCTTATGCTTGGAGAAGTAGCCTCAACGAACCGTGGGGGCTGCGCAGCCACATCGATTTGGTCAAACGAGTTCGAGTCTCTCATCTCAGATGGCTGGTCACGTAGAGCGTAATCGCCAATCGGAGCGTTTGTCTAGCAAAGATTCTTGTGTAATCCCAAGAGTCGATTCCAGTCCCCTTTTTTGTCAAAACCGATAGAGATAAATGAATATTAAACGAAGTCCGAGTAACTGTCCCATCTTTTACATATTGTACGATTTTTGTGTCGACTATTCTGACTGATCAGATTATATACACTAAACCAAAGCTTTTGCAAACAACGTTCGTATCTTAAGAGGTAGGCTACTCATGGATGGTCTGAGCTTGAGCAATTGCTGCCTTTCATCACTAGCTATCCTAGGCATTCTGCTTTCAGTTATAAATACCAAGTTGTCTTGTGTCCTCGATGAGATACCTCTTTACCAGAGGTTCGGCCTTTCTGTTCTTCCTGAACCAGGAGGCTCGGGTTAGAAGACACTCTTTGCTGAAGCGTTGTTGTCCATGCGCTTTATGTGATGGAGCCATTTTGCCTTTCGGACTATATCCACATCCTGGAGCAGCTAGTAGAGTTCGTGGTTGTTGTTTTTGTTTTAAAATAGTTGAATGGTAAGCCAAGCTTAGGCTATCACATTGTCGATAAACTGGAATATAGTTATAATCGAGATCGCTATTAATGAATTCTTCTGTATTTGGGCTTAATCCGAGAAATCTCGAACCTTACCACATGCCACTTAGCACTAAGCCGGATGGTGCATTCGGCTAAGTGCCAGCCCATGGTTATAGGGGTCCAATGTTTCAATCCAGTGAAAGGAAAGTCAACTTGTTTTATCTGGTTTTCAAACTGGGTCCAGTCACCATTTGCCGTCTGAATCAAATTCACGTGACCATCACTGGGGTTGACGAGCTGTCTCACTATGAGTATCACAATGTACCAATAAAGCTCGGCGAATTTTGCTGGCAGCCCACTTAGCCTAACCGAACCAAGATACTGAATTACAGCTCCGAAATTGGTGCCGAACAAGTAGGCATCGCTGTCAATGGTCGAAATGCGGGGAGTTACGCATCGTATATTAAGTTCATACACGCACGAAGAAGAACTGTAGTCTGTTGGACGTCTGCTCTGTAATGCAGTGTAATTTCTTAGCACAATGCTCTTAAGACAGCTGGAAGATTCAAATCGGAGGTTTAAGAAAGCCGCTGCAGACCACAGCCACGCTTCTGAGCAACCACTCTTGTTGTGCGAGCTATTGTTCTATCAGGAATGGAAAGCCTACGACGGGCTATCTTCTGCTGACAGACCACTATATAACCGCTGATCAGGTTATGGGGAAAACAGATATCGAAGGTGGTACAAGTCCTATCCTGGGTACCTGACATTCTGGCATCCAAGGGATATTTTGTAAAAAGCCAGTCAAACCTGTAGTAGCCTCTGACAATCCCTTAAGCGTACACTGTGGATAGTGCAAGAAATCGATGGATTAGTCTGGACCAACAACTGAAGCTCTATGGGCACCCATCAAGAATAAGTTACTATCAACGGCCAGCTTAAGCAACACGGAAGGAAGTGTGCTGAAGATGAAGGATTGTCAAAAGGCCGTAGTCATCCTTCGGACTTTCAGCTTCCTTATTCAAAGATAGTAATAATATGGGTGGCGCTAAGAACCGTTGAGGGCCAGGATCTAGTTTCTCAGCAGCCATTCGTTTTGTGAGTGCTATTGTTCTCTCACGAGTGGTGGGGACCTACAGTTTTATGGCACCGACTCCAAAGGACCAAGATTAATAAGCTTTTTCTAGACAGAAGTACTCGTTGAGCATTTCAGCAATTGACTCGAAAGAGGTGGGTGGTAGGGTGGCCACCACAAAACAGAAATCTTGACAGGTTCTAATCGATCTTACAATTGCAGGTAGTCAACAAACCCACAGCTGGAATGAGTCCCCATCATTCTCTATTGCGTCCTCGCGATCGTTCCCTTAGAACCGAACGGTTGTCATAAAGGTACTGTGAATACTGTTGTTCTTGTGCTACGCAAGGAAGGCTAGTGTTTTGAAGACCATCGTCTTGGACTTCTTACAAGCTTCAGTTTGTGCTTGGATTCGGAGACACTGTTACAACATAAATGTCCCCATACGATATAGAACACGGCAGATGCATCTTCTCTCCCAAAGCTTTTTTAGCTCGTGGAGTACAGGTTTTATCTCCTCCTCCATTTAGCGTCCATAAAGATAAGGCCAAATGTGACGAAAATGCACATAATTCGTTTTTATTACCAGTTTAATGTCAGTTCATTGCTCCGAAGTGATAAGTTTCCGCCAATTCCATGGGCTACAGTTAAGTTTCTTGTCGTTCATTAATAGCTTCCTACACTTATCTGAATATCAGTTGGCATACGAACAAGTTCAGTGTCCCCTAGACAAGTCGGCACGAATTGCCAAGTGAAGCCGGTTAGAATCAACTTTCTTGCCACAGAACACACCACTTCACCTGCAATCATTCCACTCCCAGCGAAAGGTCATTGAACAACTATCCTTGTCTACACACAGCAGACTGATCTCTGGATCCAGACGCGAACCCCAATAAATTAGGATCGCATTCTGATTTTTTTTTTGCTCTCCTCCGGGCTTCTGGCGCAAACAAAATCAACATGTTATCGCATAAATAACACTCTAGACGCGGTCTGGAGGTGAAGCAGCCGCATGCCTAAGCGCTGAGCAACCAGTGGAGAACCGCCAGACAAGGATACTACTTAGCAATTATTTTTTTTTCTTGTGTTTTCATTCAACACACTGTCGGACTTAACCTTTTTAGTTTCGTTATGTTCTTGTTCTAATTCCAAGAACTAATGATCTCATCAGGTGAATATCAGCGATTGCCTTCTGTCTTCCTACACAGGTACACACGCTAGCTAATCTCAGATGGACGGACTTAATTAAGAAAGCCACTCCACACGCCGGCCGGCCAAAGATGGCGCGACAATCATAAAGTATGATACTCTATACGAGTTACTCGTGATGGTACAACATTTGATATCAACTTCCTGTCGTCAGATTTCACAAAAGCAAGCATAAAAACAGACCACCGCCGACCGATTGCAGACGTGTGCAATTTTCAAACATCTCCTAGTCGGGTACAGTGGATGCAAGTTGAAATTGTACAAACAATTTGATGGAGTTTTTTTTTTCTGTGGAATGTGATTGAGTGGTTTATGGGAGGAGTTGGGTGAGAGGACAAATTGTTGAATTGGTTTGCTTCTAAGAGATTTAGATGGTGTTTCAGTGAGTTGCTGATTTAGAGACGGACATTTTTGACAAGGATGTGCTCTCAAGGCTTTACATCACTAAGTTGGCTTTAAGTAAGTCATTGTCACATTGGCAGTGTTTTTACTTATTCTTCAGCATTTATTATACAAATTTAGGGTCGCAAAATCTCCCCACTTGCTTTCGAGAGCGTTTCGACTTAAAAAGCAAAGCTTTGGTTCTGGCTAAGCGTATATCTGAGCCTGTTTTCAACTACGCCACTATGCAACATGTTTTACCTTTTGAATTATTATTCACTATTATTCAGCTTCAGCGAGAAAAGTGTGCAGTGAACGGAATGTATTCAGTCTAAAATGTGTCAATGGAGTGCCCCACGAGTGGGCGTTAGTACCTCTTCTTGATGGGTCGCCCTACACTCTCTCCTTGTTTACTACTTTGTTTCGAAGCGGATGGTGGGTAGCTCTAACTCGCCCGTCATCATTAATCTTCTGAGCCACATGATCCGCTAAGGAGGTCACTTGGGTAAAGCACGCACGCAGATCTCTAGGTCAATCGATCCTCCGCCATCTACTCTTACCCGTCAGGCGCAACCAAGCGAGTTTTTGTACCTTCTCAACGTCAGACCTGGGTCTGCCAAGGGGTCGTCGTCCTAATGGATCCTTCCGCATTTAAAGCCCACATGATAAGGGCATTCGATCCACGTTCCCAAACCATAGCAGCGTAGGTCGGTCCGTTCGGAGAAGCAGCTGCTCGACATGGAGTTCTTCGCGTACTGCAGTGTTTCTCATCTTATCCCACCCACAACAGGCCGAAGAAATTTCATCTCGGCAACTTGTATTCGCGGTCGAACGAAAACAACAGGAGGCCTTATTTACTTCAATTATCACCAGTTCCATCTCTATAATCGTAGTCAATTGCTTTGACATTTATAGTTATGGCTCAAGGCAAAACCACGAGTTGGCGACGGAGTTTTCAGTACCACTTACCACCAGCTTGCTATGTGGTGTCAGCAGGCAGACTTGAAGCCGATATCATTGTGACCAGAAAAGAACGAGTGAAGGCTTTGTGGGCAGCAGCGATAGAACGTGACCATCCTCTAAAGAACATCCGATTCCCAAGCTGAAGTACTCGATTTCGGAATTCGCCTCGGTACTACTTCTTCTTCTTATGGCGCTACAGTCCGGGGTGAACCAGGTCCTCAGCCAACAAGCCTCTCCAGCTGGCACTATCCTTAGCCAGCTGCCTCCAATTTTGCACTCCAAGTTGGTTGAGATCCTTCCCCACTTGAGTGCGTCATCGGCTTCCTGGTCGTCCTCTATTGCATTGTCCCACTGGTTCGGAATCGAAGACTCTTCGTGCTGGAGCAGTGTTGTCCATGCGCTCTACGTGGCCTAGCCATCTTAGGCGTTGAATCCGTAGACGCTGACTACACTCATGTCGCTGTATAGCCCGTACAGTTCGTGGTTGACTCTTCTTCTCAAGAAACTTTCAACGCAAATACCGAAGATTATACGCAGAACTTTTCTCTCGAATAAACCAAGCGCGTCTTCATCCACTTGCCATACAGCAGGACAGGGATGATCCAGGTCTTATGTAATGTGAGCTTGGTCTTTCGAGAAAGGGCTCTAGAGGTACTAACCCACACTTTATTCTTTTGGACCAATCTTCGCACGGAACTGTCGGTAGGTATTACTTCGACGGTCTCTGCTGACGACGGTCTCTGCTTAGCAATTATGCGCTGTCGCCAGAGGTTTCCTCTTGTGTTCTTAGCCTTTCAGCCCTTTGGAGCTTGTCCTATGCACTCACTCCATGTGACAAAGTCTGCCTGAAAATACTTTCCTACCAAATACGCAATGATTGAGTGATTTGATGTATGATGATAACAAAACGTGCCGTAAAATAAATCCAAATTCCATGTTCGACGTAACATCTATAGATTTCGATCTCTTACAACACTTTCTCTGCTAGAACCAACATCTTCTGTAGATCGTGCATTTCAATGATGGATGGGCCTCAAGCCTGTAGGGTGGGCAGCTCATGTGGACAATTGCGTCAACCATAAACAGCTCATAATACGTGATGTGTAACTCCTTCATGCAAGTTCAGTCGAGAAGTCAGCTGACTTAATTTTTCAGAGAAATATTACCAGCCAGAGCAATGGAATGTGTCAACAGTTGATTTACCATCGTTCCTTATTATTCCTTAAACGCAGACAATCTTTATGTTCACCGTTCGTATTTTTTCGCCCATAACCTGCTCGTAACGCACGAAACGTACATACTTCTAAATCACACCTTTTTATGTGAGTTTGGATAATTTGAACACGTTCAGCGATCGATAAACTTTCCAGATGGTAGAATGGCGGTAAGCTAAAGTATTCAGTCTCTGATGACTGAACGGCTTGGCGTTTGCGATAGATGGGATGTTTATCCGGACCAAAATTGGATGGCATATAGTGTCGTGGTACACAATTTGTATTATATTATTCCACCATGCAGAGTTCAATGTACTCGCAACTGATAAACCGTATCCGGGGTAGCATCTAAATACATGGGCATGTCTGCGAGGAATGTGAATCGAAAACAAGGCACGACCTCGGAGTCTGTGAGTTGTATCAAGACGTGGCTGTAGTCAGGCAAAATTCCTTTGTCTATACTGAATCGGTGCATGGACTCCTTATTCCAGCTAAGATCGTCTTCAAGACCCAGACTCCTGGTTCGGGAAGGAGAGAAAGACTGAATTTTTAGGACAGGAAGCAACGTACAACCATCAACGATGGAAGTCCATAAATTATGAAGTCTTCTTCTGTCAGGCTAGTACTTTCTTCTGCATAAGCGGATCTAAGATTAACAAAGTTCTTCAACAACACAATTTTTGTAGCCAGTGGCTTTTCGTTGTGTCGTCGTGAAAGTCATTCACAAAACCAACCAAAGTTCTAGTTCACACATATAGCTGTTTTCCTTACCAACCTGGGATGTGGCTACACTCGGAATAACACGGTGCCGCGACCGAGAATGTCCTCAAAGGCGGGAAAGGATGCTGCACTGAGGCAGTTTTCTCTCTTCTCACTATTCCTCCGCTCATCATAGACAAGAACAAAGTGAAGAGCAGTGAATGCAAATAATAACCCAGATCCTTTTAAGTATGGTAGAAACTGTGGCTTAAGGATTTGTCTTTGGGCCTCGCATACCTTCAAATATGGGTCTTGAACCAAGAATGTCGTGTCCCACATCAGAGAGCTCCATTAAAGGGGGACACTCGTTGTCGTTTCTTGCAATTTTTGTTCGTGATCTTAGCATAAGAATGCGTAACCCTAGGCTCTAGGATCGATTCTTGGCATTCCATGGCATGACTTTTTCCGAGAAACTGCCAGCGGTTGGGTCAATGCCAAGAGCTTCTGAAACTTACTTGTTTATGTTATCATGGCATGAAATTGTCTATTTCGCGGTTGCTGGAGAGGTTGTCTCGGAGAGCTCGTCCTGGAACGTAGCCTCTGTTTTCTGAGTTTCTGCAAGTCAGGGCAAATGCGATCTTTAGAAATGACAGAGATTTGTTCAGCAGTTTGTAACTGCAAAAACTGCAGACTCTTAGGGCGAAAATCTTGCTTTACAAGCATTTATTCTGCCAGTTATCCATCTTGCTGTGAACTGTAAGGTAAGCTCGATAAGCCGAACAGTAGAGCTGATTTTTGGTGCAGAGTCTATGCGTTTCTTCCTCGTCTCTACAGATTCTGCTGACGTTGGCGTGATGGAACACATGGAACACCAGGAGTGACACTCAACCCTCTTTATAGTTTCAGCATACGGCTGGTTGATGACGCTATGTACGAGGAAGGGGATTAACACAATTGGTCTACAATGACCTAAGTGTGAAGGGCCTTCGTCTTGTCGACCCATGCACCTAACATAAACTAGTGGCACAGTTCGCGGCAAGGACTCTGGCCATGCTCACATCTTGCAAAAAAGACTGATCATTGATGATAGTCTCTTCTTGGTTAGCGTTGACAAACGGTCAGACAAGGCCATAGATTTCAGCCTCTGCCCCGAGCTTCGTCTAAAGTTTTTCTTAGGAATTCCTTAAAACGTCACATGTTACTCTCGGGCCACAGTCCACTCCTTGGATGTCAGTATGCCCAAATCTAATAAAACCGACCTCATCATCACCTCCCATTCAACTTCGCACTCACTGTACATTCTCGGACAGCTCCTCGTCACGGGTGCTCTAAGTCTGTTGCAGCAGCAATTAGTATGCACAGCGTTGCTCATATTCCGCACGGAATTTCAAACACATTCTAACATCCATTGGACATTCGCTTAATTTGTCCTCTCCGCTAATTTGCGGAGCACCTTATGCGGGCAACGCAACGCCATACGTGGCCACCGACCACTGTCCACCCCTCCTCCGCCCACACCGCTGTGCGCGCCCACTGGGCGGCAGTCATCCGCTCGATTCATCAACTAGGCCTCTCCGCCATGTGGACGCAGACTTATTGGCTGGCATCGGCGTTGACAGTTCGCGGTGTCCAATGATGCAAGACGAATGCTAATTCCGATATGCGATTACAATCACTTGTTGTGCCGGTGGTGTTCGTTTGCTTGCTCTTTGGCTCGTCCCGGAATGAAAGAGTGGACTTCATACTCATTGGCGCCAGATAATTATGCTCTGAAGCTTTCGCGCTGTGCTGTGCCCTCCGCACCCCAGCACGGGCTGAACAAAGCTCTTTGTCGGTTTTGTGTGCAGGCGAACGCCGCCGCCGACGCTAGCTACAACCTGATGCCGATTGCCGACATGCGCTCCATTAGATGCTCACCGACCGTGTAATGGAATTAGATGGCAGGCGGTGATCGGAGGCTGTGCCGCACGTTACTGAATGATTTTATTCATCATGCTGGAAAATTGATTCAGTAAATTAAGAAATTACTTTGCATTGACTGGCGGGGATGAGGCGCTGGGACATGGACAGCCGTGATGGATACGGTAATCGATGTAGACATGTGAATTGAATTGGTGTCCACTGGGGATGATGAAGCTTGCTTAGCTTTTGTAAATGTTGCCGTCCTTCTGTTCACTTGACTTTAGGCCGTTGCTTACGTAAGTTGTGAGCTAATCAATCTTAATTGAGGAAAGGTAGACTTAGAGCGGCATTCCGTAGCACTATGCAGCGTCTCACTCTGACACGTTCAGCGGCTGCACGTAGCCTCTGTCATTCAAGTGAAGGCTGCTAGCCAGTGGCAGTCAAGCTTGTGGGTTGAGAGTCAGGTCCACCCCCGAACTTTAACGCACACGAAGCTTGCTGCCATTTACTTTTTAAGGCTTGGTACTGTTGATTAGTGCCGAAAGGGGGAGTGCGCGTGGCGTCATTTGGATGCAAATTAACTGAGGTTAAGAATCATTCCGTCATTGTGGTTGGTTGATTGTGGAGAAAGGATCGAGTAAACTGTGAAATGTGCGCAAAGCCCAGGGACATGCAGTTCTTGAGCATCAGACCTCGCCAATGGAACTTCTTATTTTTGGGGTACTAAAGGATGAACGCAGCAGGGGTATACTTTTGGAGTACGAGCATCGGTTAGGAGATTGAACGAGACTCGCTTATTAAGTTTGTTTTGGTTTTTGAAGCGTTAAGATTGGTTGAGGAGACACTACGGCTTTTCATACGCTTAGACTTAGTAACAGAGTTCGATTTACTATCTAGCTTGCAGATAGTACACATTTTTTCTGGGTTGGTGAGTAAGATCCACTCAAATTTTTGTAGTACTCAGCATCTGTTCTTCGGCAGTTCAACAGGGACTGGAGAAGTGTTTTTTGATATTACTAGTGCAGCGATGGGACATCGAAATCCTCTGTAGCCCCATGGAGTATAGAGACTACTGCCTCCTGCTCTGGTGAATTGGTGGCTTGAAGTTTTTTGATTCCACTCTGATTTAGTCCATTTTACACTGAAATGAAATGGATGAGGGAATCACTGGATTTTCTCTTGTTAGGTGATGTTTGTGCTTGGACTGATAGAAAATTTCAAATTGTCTTGAGACAATCCGACGAACTTCCTAGTCAGTATTTGTATGAAAGCACTGGATCTCTTTAGCAGAGATGTGTCCTTGATGCAACAAGTTGAAGAACGCACTGCGCCATCACTCATCATGCCCAGAGAGCTTGGATGAACATTGAAACTGAATTGTTACAACACCATCCAGGACCTTCTACCGAGGCATTTCGTAAAATCCTCCACAGACTAATGGGTTCTAAATTTAAATGATCAAACTTCTTTGAGGCTCTGATCTTGCTGGCTAGGCAGGTGTGGAATTATTTTAACTTGACAATCTAACTAATGGCCCCGAGATAGACGGCAGAGTCAGCGGTGTGTCCTCGGATTTCACGACGATTTCAAAAGCTTATGCACTGTTAAACAATTTTAGGGTGTTTCAAACGAAATACGTCCAAGCTATTGCCAGAAGATTGCCAAGCAGCCATCAAAGCTATTGTCTATTACAGTACACACTCCACACTTCTATAGAAATTCCGGGCCGAGCTAGAGTCAGAATTCCTAATATTTGGGTTCCAGGTCCGTGATGCAACAAATTGTGTGTCGTTGGCTTCAGTTGTAGCAACACGCTATGGATTGAAGTTAATCATACAGTTTCATAGGCAGATTTGATTAGTGTTGTGAGTGTTTCCATGGCTAAATTGATTCTTCCCGTTGTTTCTAGTTGGCTGAGGAGGAGTTGCATTGCATTTAGACAATTTTTGTGGCCGGTGAGAGTGTTGGTAATGGATATTAGTTCTCGCTGACGGCAATGGTCGCCCGGCGACTACAGTTTTTTTGGGTCTATTCAGAAGAGCATCTTACTCAGAGTTATTTATGTTAAGGTTTGTTCCGCTGAAAGTCACTGTCCCCAATTGCGTCTGTTGACTGTCGATCAAATTGATAGTCGACAAATTTGTCGACTTAAATCTACTTTTGTGTTGTGTTTCGCACGCGCACAACGTGAGAACTACAAGTACATTAGAAACGGAAGCGTGCGTGGTCCCATGAGTTAAAGGGACACACATCGCATAAGACGTGTTCGCCAGTACATTGTAATCGTTCACGTGTGTGAGTGTGTGGTTTCTGCACCCCAATATATTTGACAGCAAACTTGTGAAGTGCAAAATTTGATGAGCAAATTGTCTAATCACAATCGACAATCGCAACATCAAACTCAATTTACTGTCGACAATAGTTAACTGATAGTCAACAATCGACGCTCATAATAGGGGCCACTGCTTGCACTGCGGGCCTGCGGTGTATACCAATCATCATGCTCCATCTCATCATCATCGACGAAGAGCGCTACTGATCGAAGATAACAAAGTACTTCTAGGATGTGTATGGCCCGTGTCATACGCCTGAAAGCACATTGTACATGCCGCATCAGCAATTTGAGGTCATTGCCACACTGCGCAGAATGGTGTGCAATAGGCGCCAAGATCACTTAAGCCGCTGTAACCTGACTTTTACATTTTTACATTTTTATTGTGGCATGAATTGTACAATTGTTTACAAAGTTTATATGCAGAGATTTGATTATTATAACTAATCTTACATCTACAAAATAATACAATTTGTCGAATACATTTTATTTTATTATTTTAATGATGACTTGAAGGAAAAGCCACTAAAAACCTTCATTAAAACCTGACTTTCGACTTCCAATTAGTAGTAAGTCACCAATTAGTCATCATTCCCTTTTCATTGCTCTAATTCAGCCGAATGCATTTGAAATTGAATTGAGGAAAAAAAACCCGAGGGCTACGACCATAAATATCTATAGTTTGGTCTTGGATTTAAATGTTGTTTTCAGGAATTGTACAACTCTCCCAGATTAAATTGGACCTACGAGCTGACAATGAGAAAATTGAATGGAAGAACTATGGACGTAGATATAGTAGTATGCAGCATGCATTGAAACCACCGGCGGTCAACTGTCGACGCGCAAAGGAGCTTTGACCGTAAAGCTGCATCTTGTTTCTTTAGACCTCTTTGCCATCACTATACAAGCTCAGAGAACTTCAATGCTGAACATTGAAAGTTAATTGTCATAAAACCATCCTAGAGCCTTTACTGAGGCATTTTGTATTCCTCGACAGACTAACCGGCCCGAAATTTAAATGATCAAACCGTTTTCAGGCTCTGATATAATTGCTGGCTAGGCAGGTGTGGAGCTTTACAATCTAACTGATGGTTCCGAAGCAAAATCAGCTGTATGTCATTCCCTTATCTGGGTTAAAGGACACAGTGACGTCGCAGGGAATAAGAAAGCCGTAGAACTGCCGGAACAATGATGTGCACTTTAGGGTTCTTTGGCAGAGAAGGTACGCATCTCAACATAAGCAGTCAAGGCGAGTATCACTACGCCTTCCTTGAAATAGCCTACTTCGGTGCAACATCAAGAAAAATTTGCCATGAGGGCTGAGTATAGGGAATCCCAAAAAATCTGCTTCGGGGAACTTGCCATAATATCGCTCGGTTCGTGGTGGTTTGTATGGGACACTGGCCGATAGGAGAACATGATGCACCTGCAGAACTTATACTGTCGCAGTTACAATAATACTGCGGAGAAGGAGACCACATTTTGATTTGTAGCTCCCGCCTTTCCTAGAGTTAGACACAGAGTGCGTGAGAGACCCTTCTTCGACCTGACGAGACTTCGGCAGAGGATGTCAAAGCACCAACGTCCTTCCTAAATTTAGAGATTTCTCAATAACACACCTCACACTGTGGCATTTAAACGACGACCATTTCCACATACCTACCTAGCCGCAGTCCTATGTCGCAAGACCACCTGTTCCCCAACATGAAAAGATCAAGTGGACTCCATTAGGAAGGAGACCCCTTGAAAGGCGTCAATAATCGAGGAATAAAGAGTTATTCTGATAAGTCGGCGCACTCCTCAGAGAAAGAAAGCACCGTCGACCTATAGCATAAGAATACATCCAATTATGAACATCGGATCAAAATTCGTCTAGACATCTCCCCAACTTCTCCTCCGTCTCAAATTAAATCGACTTAGGCACATCAAGCCGGCCGCGTTTTAATCTCTGTCTAAATCGATGTTTTCCCTTAGGCGCGCTGCCATCTAACAAGATCACAATGACTACTTAAACCCATAAAAACACAGACCACAGCCTCTCGACTGCGTTCCAGATCGTAAAAATGAAAGTTTCACTTTGTCTTTGTTTAATGATCTTTTAACGCCTCTTGTTGGGTAACACAAGCAAACCTGTCCCATCTCCCATTCATAGATTAACTTGTTGCATATGGACTCTCGATCAAAGCGAGAAGGTGTGTTAACAGCCCACGACCTTTCACCCGTCTCCCGGATTAATTGGCTCTGTAAGACGGCAGCGCCAGCAAACGGACATCACATTAAGTCTTCTAATAAAATCGATTCAAATGTTATTGCTCAATAAAATGACAGTAAATCCCTCAAAAGAAAACGTGCCAGGATGGACGCGATGCGTGTAATCTCTTCCTCCAGCATTTTACGGCCCCCAAAATACCACATAAACTGCCGGCACGTCTAGGCCTTTCCAGGGGAGAAGGAGTCATTATGTCCGCCATCATTTGCCTGTAATAAACACATTAATCCAGATATTATGCAGCGCGTCGTTTGCATGACAAATGTCAGGTGACATAGATTCCGCCGTCGAAATCTTCGGCAGCAGGAAAACGCCCAAACAGCCGTGAAGTGGCCGACGGAGATCGCGTCAGGTTTCACGGGCGCGCTGCTCTGGTGGGCCAGCCACACATCTGAAGTGATTGCGTTCTCAAGTATGCTCCAGGCGAGAGCACCAATCAACTCCAGACACTGCGGACGAGTAGGTTCGAAAACTAGGTGAACCCATTAGAAATTCCTTGTGTCTGTGCTTTTGTTTACGTTCTGGTTGCGCGCTCGCACAGCCAGTGGTCGTCTGCGTGCGGTGCCTGAAAACGGTCTGCATGATTGAATCGTTTATTTTTAGAATCTTGAGGATGAAGCCAGCCGGCGGGACAACGAACGCTTAGCTCCTTAAGTGTGAACGGTGAATAGCGAAAATTGTGTGAGCAGAGGTGGCACGTCGTCGTTAGGCTGATAATTGTGACCAAATAGAAGCGGTAATGGGCGCCACCATTAGTCAAGAGCGCCCTCCTTGGCCGGTGGGGTGAGTCAGAAAGAACTGTTACCAGCACACGTAATTAATTAGAATTCAATAAGCACATGCGACGGGGGTATTTTCAACAAAAAAAAACGAAAGAGGTGTGGCTCGGGGTTCAGCGCAAATGTGAGGGTGTCCGCGGACAACAACGACACTGTCGCCATATGTCCCTTCATTGTGGCGATGTCAAAGATGTCGAAGCTATCACGGTGATTAATGGTTCCCCGTCTAGCTTACGCGTTTTCCTTGAATGCGGCCCGCCAGGGCCTGCTGGTAGAGGATCTTCGGCTCTCCCTGACGGTTGCTTTGTGCGACCTCGCCGTGGAGCCTTAAGTCATGTTACGTGAGTTACATGGTGGCGCATTCTTATTCACATCGTCTTCACCTCAATTCCACCACTAGACGTGTACCTCTGTTGCCAGTTGGAACATGGTGTTACTTCAAGAAACTTCCTGCCGTCGTGAATCTGATTGAGGGGCTTGTTCAAACGTGGAAAGGACAATTCTTTGGAAATTGTGTTTCCCTCGTCGCGTTGGTGAGCGGGCAACCATTTGTCGCATTGTTTGCTGTGTGCCACGTTCCATGGGTTTTCCTCGAAAAATTCCATCTTTAATTTGCAACGTTCTTGCAGCAGCAACTACCGGCAGTAGAGCGTGTTTCCTAGTTTCCACCATCTTCATGCCGATTGAGAAAGGGGAACATCTTCTCTTAAGCGGGTAATCCCTCCTCTGGCTGCTCACGTGTGCATTCAGATGTGATCTGTTCTTTTCCTTTTCAGCTTCACAATGCAAGTTCTTCTAACGACAGCCACACTTCTCCATAAACTCAAGATAACGCCGTCAGTGCTTCTCAGTGTTCCTCGTTTGGTTGTAAAAACTCTCAACAAGACTCTTCGTCAGTCGGTACATTATGACAGTCATCCATATAATTTAGACAAGAAATCAGCTGACCTAATTATTCTTCTACCTCGAGCGGTAGATCTTGCCACCCCAGGCAATGGAATGTGTCAACATTTGATTTACCATCGTTCCCTATTATTCTTCAAACGCAGACAATCTTTATGCTTACTGCTCGTATTATTTCCCTCATAACCTGACCGTAATGAACGAAACGTACCTACTTCTGAATCACACACTGTTGCGCTCGATGAGCGATCAATAAACTAGCCAAGATGTAAACACTAGGCTAAACGTGGTCAGTTTCGAATGACTGTTGGCTTGATGCGTGTGATTGTCACATTTCGAATGAGTGGCTCTACAGCTCAATTGGAAGCCCAACTTCTTCAGCAAACATTCATTTTGTGCGTTCCTATGCCTGACTTGCAGTTTTATGCCGACACCGACTGGCCAAATGTTAGACGATTTTTCATGAATGAACACGGATATCCTTCAGACCCGGTAGTCAAACACAACTTCCTCTTCAACTGAGGAATCGTGTCCCAAATGGTGGAAGAATGAAAGTGTGTCTTTTTTGTGAGAGGCATCCTGGTTGTTAAACATTCGGCATTAGGCTTTATTTTAACAAAAATGCTCTGCTTGGTGGTGGCCCGAATCACTCTTTATGATTGACCTTCTGACTTACAAGTAGTTAGGATTAGTCGCTCTTGCAATAATTTCTGTAGAAGGTACAGTGATTGTCCGGAGATCATTGCTAACCCTCTTTGTGTTCATATGGCGATTCCTTTATTCGATTTTGTTAATTTGGGGGTCAGACTTTTGTGACAATTTAGACTAGTTAATATCCCAACATTTTTCTTCGACTCCGAACCAGTGGGACGGGAACGAAGCCGATGGCGCATTCAAGTGTAGAAGGACCTTAACCAACTTGGAATGCAAAATTGGAGGTGGCTAAAAAAGGCTAAAGATCGTGCCAGCTGGCCAAGGATCGTGCCAGCTGGAGAGGCTTGTTGGCTGAGGCCCAGGTTCACCCCGGACTGTAGCGCCACACGAAGAAGAAGAATATCCTAAGATTGTTTTCAGGTCGGGACGTATTCCATATGATTCAGTCTACAGTACTGCCTTTTCAAGTCAAGTCAGGTAATCATTGGCATCACAATGTGCCCAACCGGACCTAAGTGAGACGTGGCCTTACCGTGTCTACCCACAGACCTAACCTAACCTATGTCAGCCAACAGAATAGTATATAAATGCTGCACGTGAAATGATCGCCAGCATAGTTGCCGATATCTAGACATTATATGGTGCCTGGATCAACAACAGTTTGTAGTCATTAGTGTCCACCAGGCGACCGACACTTGGCGTTCCTTATTTGTGAAGAAAAGGTTAGGAATGGATGCTGGTTTGCGGGGAAAGCTAAATGAGTCTACAAATAAACCTCTCCTGGTGGCACATTCTCTGAACTGGCCATGAGAGTAGGCCTTCATTCGTTCGGTACACAGCTCATGGCCAATTGGTGAAAAGTTAATAGAGCGTTGAAGGCAGGAGGTTTACCTTTTCCAAAATGTTTCACCCTGTAGAGTATAGATAGACATTATAGAACAGTCTCTTTACTTGTTGTTCGTTCTTATTCTGAGGCATACCATTTTTAGCATCTCGTACGGACCTCTTTTGTGGCTTGTTATGAAAAGGTCATGGCAGCAGGCAATGGACTTCAATGACACTAGTTAGATCATCTCATTATCACTGCCATCTGTCAGTAGGCATCGACGGGTTTCTCTTTGTGATCATTTAAGCTATTGTAAGGGAACAGGCAGCAGTCACACTTAGACCCGGCCAGCATAGGTCCATTGTGCCACCATGCGGATGCATGAATGCCTACTCCGTAAGTCAGTTTTCGCTTTTTACGAAGAACAAGATTGCCAACACATACGTTGCTTAAAGCTGCCAATTCGAAGGAGTGGTAGGCTTCCAGAAATCTATATCTGCGAGATCAGAGAACTTTGCAAGTACATAGCAAGTATACACTAGTTTCTTCCCCATCTTCTTCTGTCTAGCTCCTGCACAAGTCGTTTGTAATGGAAGACCTATTATGAAGGCATGAGTGCTAAGGGCCTTTTATTACGCCATGGAGGGCTCTAAGATCGTGATCGTTCAGGGTGTAGTACAGGTCAGAGTTCTTAGAAGTATTCGGTGCCAATTGTCCATTTACGATTTGCTTGAGCTAGTGTGCCTAGCTTCAGTAGATGCATTATAGAAGCCATGGGCATGGATGGTGGGCTGCCATCTGGAGGGAGTACAATTTGTAGAGGGCTTTTACAGTTTTGTAGTTATCTGTAGTGTAACAGTGCCCTAACAGCCACCATATATTATGTGAAAATAATTACTCATCTCATTGAGAGATAGTCGGCATATGCGATGAAATGTACTTCACGGTTTGGGGATGTCGCCTCTAAATGGAATGTATGAACTGTGTCCCAAAATGGAACATTGTGGTTGTCTTGCTGTTTACGATTGGCGATTTGAGGAAGAGTCAGGTCTATTTTAGACATGCTGATGTTTGTAGTTGCAATCCGAGTCGATCCAGTGACGTTCATTTATTGCTGATGATCAAGTGAAGTGATGTGGCTTGATGTAGAATTATATAAAAATATAGGTGGCGTTAAAGGTCTAGGTGGATGGGAGCATAGTTTCTGCAACAGCCACTCGCGACGTGGATTTGGTGTATCAAGTTCTGGAAGTTTCTTTTGATCAACTCCGCGACTCTGTCTTGTTCTCTGAGTTTGAACAGAACCTTGGATTCTGTGACTGTCGTGAACTCTCAGGCATTGTTGCATTGAGTATAAAAGGTGCTGCCACCAATAACGCACTCTTAGCTGTCTGAGCCTCCTCTGCACCTGTGTGCGATATCGGCTTAGTAGGCATGCTCTCCTCCTCTCCTACTGATCGTACAGCTCTCTTGACAAAGTATTGTCTATCGTCCATGGTATGTGCCCTCCCTTGAATAGATCATACACTTTTGTTACTTTTTTTATTTTCGGTCTCCGATTCAATGCAGCACTACGTTTCATGCAAAGAGGCGAATGCATTGGACGGGTGAGTATCGGTTATTTATTTTTTGCAGAAGGTGTATTCTTTATTTCACCACAATGCTGCGGAGGCTATTAGAAGCTTATGCAGACATTTCTTACATTCAAATTGGGCCTCGTTTACTATTACTTTTGCCTAATTTACTGAAGTTTTCAATGACACATGACAAATTTGAAATAACTACGTCTTTCTGAACCAATGGTTTCCTAACTTGTTGTCTTTGATAACTGGTTCTTCTTTAACCCCAGACCACTTCATCATCATAAAACTGGAATATATTTGGAGGCTCATTACCTGACGAGAACCTCGTGTCTACCTGCTACCATTGCTAAATAAAATCCAACTGACAGCTGTCAAAAGATAATCAAAAACAAAATCGAAAAACCATTTCCTTCCTAAAATAAAAATAAACTCTTGAGAAGACAGCGGCAACAGATTAAGACAGATCACGAGACGAGACATTTCACTCTTGACAACCATCACTCACAGTTGACAGTAATCTTATTCACAAAAGTCTTCCCCTATAGTCCGCACTAATTTATTTCGAATAAATTATTCGTAACCCATTTTCGCTGACAATCGCCAAATGCCATTTGTGCGAGTGTGTTCATTAACTCCAATTAAGCGGAAATGTGTGTCAAGTTGAGGGGGCTTACTCGGCCAAAGGCTTGCCAATGAGTCCAGACCATTGATGTCATATGTGGCGAATATCTATAACACATGTTACGAAGATCCCCAAGATCATGTCAGTGAAGTCTGTGAAAATGAAACAAGATAAAAATATATAATTCCTTAATTAATTAAATTGAGTAAGAATGCGAGTTAATAGGGCAAACTGACAAGGTCAGTATTTCACTAAAAAAAAGGCGGAAAAAAATAACAGAAATAGCTCGGCATTTGCTATTTGCGCTGACGGCCCTTCGGAAGATACATAAATGAGAAATAAATTGTGAATTCAAAGAAAAGAATATATTTCGCTGTTGGCTGTAGGGAAGCTGGTGGTGTTTATTCAAATGTGAGTGAGTGTTGTTTTTTCTATTCGGCTATATTTACACTTCGAACGAGTTGAGGTAGGTTTGTTTATAATTCGGTAAAGAATCGCTGAGTATAATGGCGAGCTTGCTGAAGCACGTGGTTGTTTGCTTGCGGATCGATTCGATTGAAAATTTGATATCTCGACGAGGAGTTGTTTGCAAATGAAAATGTTGAACTCTGAAGAATACTTGCAGATGAATTATGTAAATACAAATGATTTTAATGAATCTATTTTAATCCGCTGGGTCTTAAGTTCAAGAGCCAAATAAGGCGAATGGAAATGTACGGAAAGAGACTCTTAGAGGTTACACAGCCCTGGAGTGTCTTTGTATTATTTTGATAACAAATTTGGTGATGTATGATATTGTGTGGAATATGGTTTCAGTCGAGTGGAGGCCAGCTAAATTGGGGAGCTTGTGTAAAAATCTTCGAAGAATCGTAATGTTTCTTTGAATTTCGGCTTCGAATGCGGTCCTATGGCTGGCTGGTTGAAAACCTTGATTGTCTTGTTGTTGATGTTCTTTTAAATGATCCTATACAAGGGAATCAAATCATGAAGTTGAACATTACTTTGAAGATACTTCGGATAAGTCAGTGAATTTTTGAGTTTCCTACACACTAACTTTAAATGCAACAGTTAATTAATGCTCTCGTCAATTGCCGTCTAATAATGGACTACTACTTGCGGCCCGTGGAGTCTAAGTATGTGCGTCGATTCCAAGGCACGTGTCTAGGTTCCATCCCTGGTACGAGCAAATACATTTCGAGACCCACCTCGAATCACTGAATGATCAGAATATTCGTGTCTAGCAAATTCTTTTTAAACTTGGCCGTTTTAAGTCTGCATTAAAACACGTGAGTCGTGATGGAACAATAGCACAACACGAGTGTTTGGTGAGAAGATAGACACTTACCCTCTATAAACAGTAGTGCATTGGGCTTGTGCAGGTAATCACTTACCTCGTGAATCTTAACCATGTAATCTTTGCTAATGCTAGGTCACCAGCCATTCCTGTATACAACAGGAGTGGGTATGCTTCTGGCAAGAGACCCGCCCATCCGCCTCTCCAAAAGTAGAAATGCCTGAAATTAGACTCTTGGAGAACATTCGGACAAATCTTGCGCCAGTAAAGTCATAAATCAGAAGCTTGTCGCAAAGACTTCAATATGTTCAAAACTTTAAAAAAAATCAAGTAAGCATTTTTCTGACTCTTTGCAAATTCACTACGGCAATTTGTTGACTTTTTTTACCTGACGCCAGAGTTTGTTAGGCACATATCATCCTCCTACATTGATTTAGATATGACACTCACATGAGCCTGCATCAAGATGTGTTGTAAGTGGCAAACGTGGTGTTGCCTTCCTGCTTTTCTGATCGTAGCGAGTGCAGGGCAGATAGAGAAGAGGTGTTATACATTCTAATCCTCTTCTTCATCTAGGCAGCTTCTGCAGAAGTCGTTTGAGAAAAATCTTAGTCTTTTTGGTCTTTGTTTCCTCGAAGACCTGTCCTCGGCTTCGAAGACCTGTTTACTTTATCATTGGTGTTCATGCGCTCGATGTGACCAAGCCTATGCAGTCGTCGGCTATATGCCTTGTACAGCTCGTAGAGTTGGTTGTGCCTTGTCCTGTATTCACGTTCGTCTCAGACAGTGCCACATATTCGGTGCCATTAATTAGCTTTGTAGTTGTGCTTATCATCCAATTTTCGAGACCATATAGCAGGACTGGCAAAATAAGAATGTTGTAGAGTAACATTTTGATATTTTGGGTCAGGAGTCTTGCGCCACGTTGTTTCTAGAAACGCAAGTAGCATCGGTTGCCAAGTGCGATTCTTTGTTGGATCTCCAGTAGGATATCATTCGTGATATCCGTCGGGCTTCCACGTTTGAGTTTCATGAAAAATGTTTCGGTATTTCTTTTTTATGTTTACTATTTTAATACTTTGTGTCTTCATCCAGTGTCACCATTCTATATATTTTATAATACCATCGAAATTATACTTTCTTCCTCTTGGATATTCCTTTGTCCACATTCCATACAACGGAGAGATTTGCTACAAGTTTTCTCGTTTACTACTCTGACGTAAAATGTTTGAAAAACTGTTTCCTGTTTTGTTTTTGCTTTAACTGCAGTTAACTCTCCTTAACCTAACCATTTCTAAATTCATAAGACAATATGTAAACATTTTAATTCTCGTCGCTGTTAATTTTACTTGCACACTAATCATTTGGCGAGCGTTATTTGGAGTCCTAGACTTGTTTCTTATCGTTGCGAGGTTGTACTCAATCTCAGTCTACGCGATTTGAAGGTTCGGTTAAATCTTCAACACAATTTATCTATGGTAACCATTAGTCGCAGATAAAAAGTGTCGCAATCGTATCGTCATATCGTTAGACCCACAGGGTCGGACTAAATGCGAATTTTTCAAACGTGCCTCCATGACCGTTACCAGTAACTAATACGACATTGCCTGCCCCTTATATATAGCGACAAATCTTTGTCAACCACTGTCTGCGATTGTCAGAATCTGCAAGACAAGCGTCCAAATATATTCCACCTGGAAGCCAAACAAGCAAATCTGCGTTTAAAATTAAACATGTTCATTTTATTCATCCATTAGTCGCTTCTTAGAAGTCTCCCATTGGAAGTCAACATGGACAGGCATTGATTATGGTAAGCGTAAAATGACAGGGATTTAAATGATGAATCAAAATCCTATTGCACCTCACGGCACATTTTATGAATCACTCTGCCACGAATATATTCACGTTCCAACGCCCACATATGCAAAAGCGCTCTTTACCATCCACTCTACCATCGCGATATCGTCGTGATTCATTGGCACTCATCCAGATCGCTAGGCCATTAAGGTATGGATGTCTTTTCATTGAAATGCCAATTACCAGAAGTGGATAAAACCCGTCAATACAGTTCAATGACATCTGCGTTTGCAAAAACGAACCGCAAAATCAATCTCATATTATCGCATCAAACTTTACACCGATTCTGCGTGTTGGATTACTCACAGAAACATGCATCGCAGCAGAAACCACAAAACATATCCCCAGTTGGGCTCCGGATTGACGATGCCTTGCTGCCACTGATAAACGACGACGCATCAATGTCATTCAAACGGTTGACACATTAAAGAAACTATTAATTCTGCCTCGCTCTGGATAAAAAGTATTGTATCTCTATCTTTCTAACTAGTTTGTGGTCGCACTCGGAGAGTATCAGAGTGCGGACGACATCGACGGAAACCACTGCCAGCCATCGGAGGCAATCGCCGTGGACTGTTGATCGGCAGCAGCCTCATCAAAGAGCTTGGAAGCATGATTAACGGCTGCCAGAGTGAAACGAATCGACCGAGAGGCATTTATTTAGTAACGGTCTAGCGCCTTCGTTTCCTGTTCACCGCTGCAGCTTTGATACACGATAAGATAGTTAGATACACTTGGGCTCGTGTTAAGTGGGAGAAGTTGCTGGACACGGCACGAGCAGACCGCCTCTGGTTCTCGTTAGAGGAATTTGATTTTACGATTCCAGTTCAAATTGAGGGGTACTTAAGGGCGTAATGCGTGTGGTTATCAGCGCGCTTTGATGTTTCAAAGTTATGAGTGCAGCGCACATAAAACTTTGTGGAGCATGGCCGAGGAGCCCGATGCTTTTATGACCCCTTGGTGGTGAGCAATGGAGGAAGAGGATTAATGAGTGAGTTATGTGCACTTCAGGGGTGGATTTCTGTGTAGAGATATGTGGTGTATGCAAATGTGCATGCATTCTGTGAAGCCTCCAGGAACTAGGTGCTTCATGGTTATTGCAGAGTCAGACAAAGTGGCAGATTGATTAGTGAAGCATGTTTCGTAATTATTCAAGTCCAGATGATGGTTAAGATGGGCTCGTGCTCCTTTCGTGAAGATTTCATCTTGCTTCACAATAAATCGGCTTAACATTAGCTCGGCTTAGCTCGTGCTATTCTCCTTAAAGATTCCATCTTGTTTGAATATTCCACTAGACCGATATGGGGGCATTCGACTTATACTCAATTAGTGGTCTAAACTGGTTTTATAATGAGAGCAACGTACGAGCATTCAGGTATCTTCATCGACATTCTTCGGGCGTAGCCTGATGAAGATCGTACTGATATCTGACGACTTTATCAGCATCTGCTCGGTGGTTGAGAATTATGTGTCCCAAGATCACGAGCTGATTTGAAGAGGAACTGAATATTTTTGATTTCGAAATCATACCACTGAAATGGAATTGTTTACCGAGGCGAGTTGATTATACAAAGAGTTTCTGGCAGACTGTTCAGTCCACGGTCCAAATTCGAGTCCGGCTGGCATTTGTGAGTTGTTACTGGACAATCGCAGATTATGGCTGATGACGATTTATTAAATTAGTTCTTACGCATCGCAAGATATTGAAATCATGCGTCTTTGAGCTTTGCTTGAAGAATTAGAGTGTCTGGAAATTTTAAAATGGTGTGATTATGTAGTTCTTGGTGGAGATGGATGCTCATAGATTACCCAATTTGTTTGGTCCATTTGAGCAGAATTAATCATCAGTTTGTACTGTACTTACATACTTACTGTACACTTCTGAGACTAGGAGATATCGTTACTCCTCGTTTGACAAATTTCTTAGCTCCAACTCCTGTCAGTGCATTCATTATGTGGTACGTCTATTTTCACCTTATATATATATATATATATGGGTGGCGCTACAGCCCATAGAAGGCCAGGGCCTAGCTTCTCAGCAACCACTTGTGTTGTGCGTGCTATTGTTCTCTCACGAGTGGAAGGGACCTACAGTTTAATGCCGACTCCGAACGGCCAAGTTTGAAAAGCTTTTTCTAGACAGGAAATACTCTTTGAGCATTGTCAGTGACTCGAAAGAGGTGGGGTCGTGAAAATTATTATTGTCGCTCAGAGCTGGATTCGAACCTACGACATCGAGGTTGGGGTCGACGCACATACCCACAACGCCACGGGCCACCACTTAATGTCAATAAAGTCTAAACGTGTTAATTCCCTGACAGGTATACATTAATTGATAAAGCTTATTATTATGTATGGAATAGCTTTCATGCAATTTCAGTTTAGTAGGCGTGTTGAGAGGGTGACGGCTTACTTTACTTTTCAGCAACCACTCGTGTTGTTACTATTATTCTTTCACAAGTGGAAGGGATCTACATTTTTATGCGACTTTGAATGGCAAATTTTTAGAAGCCTTTTCTAGAGCATTTTCAGTGACTCGAAAGAGGTGGGCCGTGAAAATTAGTTTTTGTCTACATATCAGGGATCGAACCTAGGCAACGAGTTTCAAGATAGACTATTAAAACTCAATTCTTTGGAGTAGACATTAGAGCTGTGACTGACATTTGGCTTTGACCTATAAATGCTTAACAGCATTTGACGATAATCTGCAGCTATTGAGTTACTTTGCAGGAAGTTCTACAGGTATACTTCATGCTGATGGGGAGGGGGCTAGGAGGGGAATTTTGACAATTTGCAGATGTCAATGACTTCAAGGAAAAAATGTTCACCAACTGGTATACGGCCAGTATTCCCCTGTGGGACATGTTTTCTCTATTATGCCTACATATGTCATATGCCTACATATGTCATATGCCTACATATGTTGTTGGTGGCATCATCTTCGATTCGTAGTAATGTTCTAAAATTATTTCTGATTGCACCTTATTCCTGCAAAGTTTTCTTTGAATTCTCAGGTTTTTTGGCGTCATGCAGTCCGTTGTCGCATAATGGTGCATACTGATCTCTAAATAGTAGGATGCTCCTTGTAGATAGGACTGAGTCAGAAACTTTGCAATATGATGCCAAGACCTCAATACATCGACGTTGGTACTCTTCTTTTAACATTGGTCGTCACTCTTTATCTGATATGTCCATATGGCAGCACATTCGACATAGGTCCCAACCAGTTTCAACTTACTTTACTTATTGCACATCTGCTCCAACTATTGAACAGTATTCTGAAGGCAGACTTCACTGTGGCATCCATCGATTTCAAAATCACTGTTATTTTCTACTCTTCCATTCGTTTTTTCCTTTCGCATCAACATTGTTCCCATTTATGGATGGTCAGTAATTTTGGTACAGTTTTTCAGTCGTGGCAGTCCCTCCATTGTCTGTTGACACGAAAAAATACAAAAAATTGGTCATAGAATGCAACTCCAATTTGCATCTGAAGTCCTTTGACAACCCTCAGAACAGCAAGTGACATTGTTGTCGTTGCGCATCGTAAATCTAATTTGCTTGCAGGGCTCTTCAGCACAACTCCGAGAAAATCTTTGAAGAAAGGCTTTTCTGGTTTTATGTCCACGTAATCTTAAGAAATTAAATGCTAATGAGCATCCAACTCTGCAACACAATTTGTTAATTTGTTGTACTGTGGCGCTTTATAAAAACGAAGGCAAACCCTAAGCACTGTCATGAACTCGAATCTTGTCCATCAAGCTTGCACTCATGTTCAACCACACAGGACAGCCATAGGAGAGCATTGGCCGCATGAGGACCGTGTATCAGATTACTCCATCCTCGCATCGAGTTGGCTGTTGGTATTCAGTCTCTTCTAGTCTCTTCTAGTCTCTTTTCTCTTATCTTCAGTCTCTCTCAGTCTAACTACTAGTTATAACCAAAGGAGACTTCTACTATAGACTGGGGTGGCTTACAGTTTGCATTTGTTTTACTCTTACGAACGAGTAATTGATGTTCATTATACAAAATGGAATGTGTTCAGATTCAGTAACTAACAATTCGAATGATGTGAAGTTTCATTCATGAAAAATTACAAATAAATTCAAAAAATCGCCAAAAGCTCAAAATATCGGCATTTTTTAAGTTGTGTCGCTTCCTCACATTGTACTTACATCATCTCGCCTTAACCATCAAATCATTTACAACACAAATAAAACACAAACTATACAACTGAATGCCGCTTAGGTGAAATTAAAAACAGAGAAAACACATCGCCCTAAAACACAAACTTTTAGCATAGTTTCCTCCATTCCCCCACAATTTTCATAGCCATGGCCTTCAATCAAATTCTATCGCGCTTCAATTTGAAATGAATAAAATACATTTTTATTGCAGTTTAAGAGTTCAAGTTCAATTAATTTCGCATTCAATTTGCCTATTACCAGCCATTCAAGTCTATTTTCTGCCCAAGACCTTGTAGCGAGCGAACAAGGTTATACATAAGACCATCAGCACAGCCCTGTGTGGGTGAGCCTTCCTGCGTCATAAATCTTATTTAGGGCAAAAAGCCGCCTCCATGAATGAATTTAATGCCCGAGCTCCTTTTAAGACTGCCGTCGATCCATTGATCAAGCTGATCCCACAGAAATGAAGGCCTCCTGTCTGACTCATCGATCGATGATCGAACGATATTCGTTACCTCGGCGGATGCTGTGTACAACCAACGTCACGGCAAAAATCTTTCATCTCAATAAGTTGCTACACATTTGTGTCACTCTTACGCCCAACGCAGGGGAGGCTTCTCTTCCCCAACTCAACGTCTGACGTCAGACAACAGCGAGTAATTCAAATCGATACACTGAATCGTCTGATTTTGAGTGCGACTACATGCACACTACACGCATTAGCTGTCAGCATTAAGCACCGGCAAAAGCCTCTTCACTGACCGACATGACACAGCGACAAGTGCACACGCTCCCAACACACGTCGGTTGTGTCAGTGCTGCGCCTTCTGCCGGCAGGAGGGTGTGCATACTTGTTGTAATATTCTTAATTTTTATGAATGAATTTAATTGCTGCCAGCGGTGCGGCATGACACGATGACCAGCGGCGGCAACGAGCTCCCCAGCGACTTGAGGTTGTAAGCGGGTTCGCAGCCGAGCGGTCCGGACGGTTTCACACTTTCCATCTCTGCTGCCCATCGTCTGGCATAACGTCATCCATTCCGACGTGGATCTGAAGTTTGTTTGTTGTTTTTTGTTTTTCTTCTGTTTTGTATTTTGTTTCTCACTGTTGCCAGCTAAACCTACACAAACTTGGCTGACAGCGACCGCGACGTCTGTGGTGATGGCGATAGTGACGGCGTCGGCGGCGACGTCGAGTTTAAAGTTAATTGCGTCCGCCAAACAGAGGGTGAGTCTGTAATGTCGTTATCTGTCCCATGCAGCGGGTGTATGAGTGTACCGCCCTTGAGTGACCTTAGGTAAATGAAAAAGAAGGAGAGGCACAAGGTACACAAACCTGGGGCAGACGCGAAACTAATGAATGCATTGAACCGCGGCCATTGAGAAATGTAGGCGGCTCCAAACCGGTTCCGGTTTCGTCGATGCATCAGATCTGCGTTTGCGTTAACATAACGTGTGCATAAGTCACGGGCGGGCACTAGGCCCAGTGCATGGGCGTTGAATGGCTCCAAAGGGGCAGGCAGATCATTGTAGCCGGCCTAATCTATATGCGACACCGGAGCGGCGCGATGTGGGAAAACACAGACATCAGTGTAAACAGTTGGATTGAAAAAAAAAGAAAACAAATGCATTCTTCTTTTGTGCCCCATATGAAGAGATAAAAAACTGTGGCAGATGCTGTCCGGGATAAGATAAGATTCTTTCTCTTTATTCACTTTCTGGTGTGGCTTGGTGTTTTCCTATCATAAAATAACAGCGATTGTGTGTTTCTGGTCCAGTCGAGACTAACTCCGAAGATACCGCGGAGATTTGACTGAGATTGGACAAAGAACAAGTGGTTTGACTGAAGCTGTTATCCAACAAAGCACTGTTGTTCGGCGCTCTGTTGACTGCACCTGAGGGGGGAATGAGTTGAGAATCTAATTCATTCAATCGGACAGTTGGACATTCAGGAAATGTCATAATTTGTATGTAGAAAAAAGGTCGCCTGTTGAGGTCTAAGTTCATTTGCATAAGCAGAAGAATGCTTTCATTTAAAGCACGCGACAATGCAGGCAAACATTGGTGCATCATTACCTCGATTTGTGAAGTTAATATGGATTGACCGAGTCGAACGGACGTAACAGAGTACCAAATTTACAAAACCTCAAGTCGGGGTATTTGTGTATTGGCCCGGTTATTGACTCAATACAACAGTGAAAGTCTGTCTAGCAAACAATTTGATTGACGGATCGAAAGATCGGATGTTTTCTTTATTTTAGGTTCCCAAGTCAAACAGTTGAAGGTGCTTGAATGATCCAACTTCAGTAGCAGTCATTCACCTTGTGCGTGGAATGAGATGGAAGCTCCAGTGTTCTGATGAAATAGACTACTTAACGTACTCTCAACGACGGGTTGGCAAATACGCCATGACCCGAGATCGAAATATCTAGATACATCGATGTCCACTCAGTGTGCCAAGATAGGTCAAAGCTATTGATACTGGTACTTACGGGGTTGACCAGAACTCGGCAAAGTTCTTCCGCAAAAATAAATTGAGAAATGAAATAAACGTGCTTGAGGTATACTAGTACTCAAGGAACGAGAATTCTGGTCGCCCTGCAATCATGACTGGTATACAATAAGTTGTGAAGCAAACCTTCTGTGTTACTCAAAACTGAGCCTTCAAGACTCACGTCCTTAGCATTCTTTAGTGCCTCTGTAGGAGCTGTATACAGCGTGTCAAATGGACCGACTTGAAACATTTTGTAGAGAGGTTCATAAGTCAGAGTATCATACATTCAATGATAAAGGAAACATGCATGAGATAGATATGAAAAGCTGTGTAATAGTTTTTTAAATTCATCATTGGACTAGATGATTATCAGTTTGAATGTAGCATAGTGTTGTCTCTTTGTTCTTTCCACAAGGAAAGAAAAGATTTTATGTCGAGTTTCGAGGGACTATTGTTTCTTTGGTAGTACAAGAAAATTCCTTCGACATCTGCGGCAGTCCCTTATTTACATACATATTTGTCAGTTCTACCTGAAGGGTCTGAGCCTGAGCAATCCCTGCCTTCCATCGTCCTGGGCACGCTGCTTCCAGTTGCCAAGACCAAGTTATCTTGCAAGAGTTGTTACTTATTCTGAAGGTTCGGTCTACATCTCCTCCAACCACGAGGTTCGGATTCGATGACTCTCTGTGCACTTATTTATCATCTCAGCTCAAAGAGTTAGCGTACGTATTTTTTCTAAACCAAGGTGAGTGATAGACGGGACCACATATCTGAGTTCCGAAGTACAATGTTTCTTTCGAAGACACCCTGAACCAGTTTTGCTTAACGTCTAACTTCAGCCCAATCAAGCAAGACTTGTAGAGCATTATTTTTGTCCTTCAAGTTCTGAGTCTTGAGCCTAGTTGTCACCGGTTGCCAAGAATGATTCTAAGTCAGATCTGCAGTAAGAAGTCTTTAGTCGGACGTTCGCCCCGAGGTAGGTACTTCTCTCTCCTTCACCTTCTCTAAACTGTATCAGTCAATCGTAAGATCGTCCGTGTGTGGCGGATCGATTCTGGCTCATCAGTATATTCCTTTTTTTTGCGTGTGATTCACTAACAGGGTAAAGCGGGAGAAAAGCACATACTAGAAATCTCCAGGCCACTGCTCCTCTATGCGACAAAAATAATTTTGACGGCCCCACCTCTTTCGAGTCAATGACAATGCTCAAAGAGTATTTCCTGTCCAAGGAAAAGCTTCTCAAACTTGGCCGTTCAGAGTCGGCATAAAACTGTAAGTCCCTTCCACTCGTGAGAGAACAATAGCACGCACAGCACGAGTGATTGCCGAGAAGCTAGGCCCTGGCCTCTATGGGCAGTAGCGCCACCTATTATTATTATTATTTCTTCATTAACATTGTTCACCTTAAGAACAGCTCGTTTCTTCAATGGATAATGATAATGTCCTCTGCTAAAGCACCAACTTGGAGAAGAGAATGCTTTCGGAGCATCTTCTCCAGTACCAAGTTGGAGACTATCATTTCAAAGAGCTGAAAAATCAGCAGGTACCAGTTCTTGACATGTATTTACATTCAGGGAGTCCGTCGTGAAGAAGTGGGTTAGTGAGTTGACTCCTATATTGGGCATCTTGATTAATTGAATAATTTGCCTGGATGACGCTTAATTTGCATAATACACAGCTCTACTAATCTCGAGACATTGGCAATGTTCGGAGACCACAGCTGCTAAGCAGTGTATCTCAAACTTTGTCTCTCAGAGTCCGCATAATACTGAAGGACCTATGTCATTTGGTTCTATCCATTCGTGAAGTGGACCCACGATCACCACGGACTGGCGGCCATAATTGCTGTTCCAGTCCTCGAAATGGTTCTGCAGAGTTTTGGTTTTAAGCCCATTCGGATTCTACATTTCACGAGGTTAATGGAAACCAGAGGTGAGCTCTTTGAAGGCTTCCCACTTCAGAATCAATAAAATGCGGTAATATCTACTTGGTATGTGTAGATTTTTTGCTTTATTTAAATTCCAAAAGCTTATCTTGCAAGTTGCTTACCTCCAACAGAGCAACATCCATCTTATAGCTGTAAACCCCATTTAACGTTGTGCTACCACACGCATATCCAATCCAATCGATATTATCTGCAATCTAAACTCCGCTTCATATGCGTTTCAAGTTTACCGCAGTTGCACCGAATGGTATGTGCCGTTGATTAAAATGCCGCAAGTCGCACGATTTGATTTTGAATTGCCCAATTTTCCAGTTATCGATCGAACGAACGAAATGTTCTGAATAACCAATTGAGGAGCGCCAGGAATGTCTGCGCGATCAGCAAGTCGGTCAAGCCTAACTCCACAAACGGGCCGTCAGCTTCATCCTGGTTCAGGTAGTTTTGCTTTTTCGGGGAATAAATTATAACATTCCTCTTCTCGTGGTTTCTGGACATTCATTCGGAGGAGGCAGCTCCCATCAGTTGGCGTGATTCACGAATGTTAGCAATTGAAGTACGTTTCCCTCATTGCATGCCCGTGCCTTAATTTCCTCACAAATCCTGTAATTTATTCGCAAAAATGACGACTTGTAGTAGCTAACCTTGAAGTGGAGTCTCGCGATTGCCACAAGCGAGTACAGTACAGCACCCACTCACATCCATTTGCCTGCAAAGACACGTCAGATGAATTTGTTTCACTCCGAGCTACAGCGGTCCTGCCTCCATATTCGCACGCTCTTTGCACGCCTATTGTTGGGCAAATTATTCAGCTGCACGCGCAATTCAATTCATTCACAATTGAATTGAGTGACGGAATGAATTGTGTGATCCCCATCTGTCAGCTCGCCGACTGCCGTCGAATGTGTGCTCTGCTGGCACTTGAGTCTGAGATGCCTATCCAGGGCAGTACTCGAGACGGTCCGCCTACAGGCGCTTCGCTTCTGAATCTTTTCACTCTGTTAAGTTGCCATTTGACGATTCCGGAACGGGCAGGAAATAGCAATCAAAACATTTTGATTTGACGAAAATGTGGTGTTGTGTTACTTGGAAATTCTTTTGTATCTCTCTCGCTGTCATAACTTCCGCGGGCGTACACAGCTCTTGCTGTGTGTGCCTCTTCAGCGAGTAGGTAGCGAGTTCGCCGCCATGAACTTGGAGCCCGACTCAGACTGCAGACGGTTCATGGCTGCTGGGGAAGTGCACACTGAGCGGAGAGAGATTTGTGTAAGACGAGACGTTTGGCTGGAAATTTGAATACATATTGACTGTGTTTAATTAAAAGGTACGAGATAAATTCAAATTAGGAGCCGATAAACACTCGATCATTGGTCTCAATTATGCATAACCGACCGGTGAGCGGTGGTCGTGAAACCGAGCAGTGCTCTCTGCGGGCCTGCATATGAATTTATGCTAATTCGTGGGTTAATTACGCATGAGATTCGATAGCGATTGCGTGTACGATGGTGTGAAGCGTTGAAACTTTATTGCTACGTGCGTCGCGGTCCGTCGGTCGTCGTCTGAAGAATGGGGAGGAACGAGCGTAATGCCATATGGTGTCAAAACAAAATTCGACTGTAAGCAGCGAGTTAAGGGATAGTTAATAACCGGCCATGGTGGCATTTGATACCTTTGAGAAGCCGATTATGGTAAAATGTTGATGAGATGCAGTTGCACACGGGAACTCCATAAAACAGGAGGTGGCTGTGGTGATTTTGTCCGCGATGGACAACCGAAATGTTTCTCAAGCCGGGCGGCGTTTTGGAAGTTGTGTCCAATTCGAGGCTCAAATTCTAAGCGCCTTCATCCGTTCTGAAGCACGTAGGCGACTCCTCGAACGCTTTTATAAAAGTAGCAACAACGTCAGCAAATCCTACTAGAATGTCTTCATCACCGAATGTCCAGGGCAGATAAACCTGTACTCCGAGAATACATATTTGCGGCACTTCGTTGAAATTCAATTCTGAGCAAGCATGGCGACACTTTTCGCGAAATGTCCTGTCTTCGAAGATAGTTCCTTAAAGGGATAGGAAGAAATTAGCTTATTTTGTGTACCGAGCCGTGCAAAAAAGCTTAAGGCATGACAAGTAATGCCTAATTAATGTCAGGGCATGCTCTCGGTACTTAAGTTACTTTAGTGACGCCTACAACTTCGACGAGGTGGACGAAGTTCTGGACTAGATGAACATTTTTATTTGGTTCTCATTGAGTCGTCCTCGGTATTGTGTGCACCTTTTAGAAGACAGCATACATTGCATTGAGATCTCGTTTCACATCGGATCCATTTACCACCGCTTCCATTATGTAGTCAGTCAACGTCTCATTAATGGCTTGCTGTGTTCCATTCATCAACTCCCGTGTACTGATAGCGGCACGGTCATTCGTAAGTTTGCATTTTTAGTGCTAGCTAGTGTACATTTTCAGCAGAGTGGGACAGTTTGTGCAAAGGTCTCTTATCTTTTTGGCAAACCGACCATTCCACGAGATCGGTTCGTTTATTTTAAATTCGGTTACTTGCGATGGATTCAGCATGCAAAAACGCTTCTTGACCACGATCATTCGGTATTTATGAATTCGGTATTATGAAAAAAAAAGTTGAAGAAGGTGACCAGAAATGCCTTCTTGACTTCAAAGTCGCATTTATTTCACGCTTTCGCGCCGATTTTCTTCACATTTCGATGCGATAATCACAATCTGCCACCACACCCTCCATTCTATCCAATTTTTCCTCAAAAGACGGCCAAAATTAAGCAAGAAAACATTTTCAAAAATGTACATGCTCGCTGCAGAAAAACTCCACTTGTCGGCTTCGAAATTTACTAATTTTTTGGGGAAAAACATTAATTTTTCGTTTTTTTCAAAAAAAACTTTACTTTTCTTGTGGAACTACTTTTGGACGATGGCCGAAAGGGGTCCCTGCTATGATTCCATCAACTTCGGCCGGTTGGCCGACTGTTTTGTGCGGAAAGTGATAAATTGCCCGTGGGCCTGGACTAGGCTTCGCTAAATGCGCTGAGAGTGTCACCAGAAATGGAAATTTGGGGTTCTTCTGGAACTTGCTAGTTGTGCTCCTGAAAACCACCGATTGTGTGTATAAATTTGACTTCTGTTGTGGCAGGTCTCTAGCACCTGCCATAGAGTCGAGCATTTTGTTCCTGCTTACACGGACAAGCGTGCCTGCTTTTAATGCTCTAAAGAGTTCATGAGGATATCTCAGAGAAAGTCCCCGACGTGTTGGAATGCGGTAAAGTGTGTCCAGGCAGACGAGCACCACTCAGGGGTACTGACCGACGTGGTTGAAGCAGCGACAAAGTCCACAGGCTCCATCTGCAGATCTAAGAAAAGAAGCAAAGTAGATCACTAGACAGCTACACGCGTCACCAAGCTCGACAGCCTCCACCTGGAGTTAAAGAAAAGCAGTCTCCACTCGATTTGTGGAGAAAACACAAGAAAATCATCAAGCTCGTTGGTAAACGGCTCCTACACGCGACCACCGTGAGAAACTAGAAAAAATCAAAACACCAGGGAAAAACCAAGAAAATAAAAAAAAAACAAACTCATTCTCTGAAGGGGTCACCTAGGCTAAAAAGGCAACGGTAGCAGAAACAAATTGAAGAGGAATCAAGTTTAAGAATTATTTGGAGAAAGATCAAACTATGGCATAAAGGCATGGTTGACGTTCTTTGTCGGAATCGAAGACTCGTATGTCCTCGTCCTTGGCCCAGTCACCTTAGAAAGCAGTAAAGGTCTAGCTCATGTTGTTTTAGAGCTCTTACACTGCAAACTTAACATATTCTGTTGGTGTGCACATATCTGGGCAAACCGTGGTAGTGCCAAGGCTACATGTTTTTGGTACCCCCAGGTCCAAATTAACTTTTTTCCTTGATATTTCACAAGTAGTTTCTGTCTTTGATCCGAACCAATACAAACGACGTAACGATACAAACTATTTTATGTGCAGATTGTCTGCACTGTTTGTGGCAAAGTCACTTTTGTACAAATTTATGCGTGTATGGGCCGGCTCTGTACAGTACGTAGGTCTACTCCAAATGCCATCAACGCAAATAGAACCAGAAATGGCACACAGATCTTATGTCACGGGGTGATCGTAAACTTCTTCATACGCTTTTGGGATTGCTCATGCTTCTGCGCCGTACAGTAGGACAGAAGAGATGTATTTTTTATACAAAGTCAGTTGGTTTCATCGAATGATGACGCTATTACTCAATTGCCTGTTGAGCGCAATGGTACAGCACCTGGCAAGAAGGAGATTTCAATTGTGAGTACAACTCCTAACTCTATTTCAGAGCGTCTGCCTAGAGATAGTCACGACTTATCTCTGCGTAAATGGGCCTTCCTAGACAAAGTCACCGATCATTGTCAGTGATTCGGGAGAACTTACGTCGCGAATCATAAAACTTCTACGAGTCCGACATAATACAATGTCCTCCGCGAAGACTCAAAATAACAAATTAACTTACCCGCCAAAGAAACTGTCAGGCACGCCGTGAAATGCTAATTTATCAGAAGAGAAAACCATCGTGGCATTTCCGAAACTTTAAGCAAAATTAAAAGTAAACAACAGAGAACGACACAATAAATCTCAAGACCAAATCGACCATTCTTCATATGTACATCCCCTTCGTTTGCTTTCATCGGCTGTGCGGTGGTTCTGTCAAAACGACAACAGCTCGCTGTCAGTATGGTGGGCGCATGTATTTCTCTCGCAAATTAATGCATTTTTTGACAGCTGTCCTGTGGCCCAAGGGAATGACACACTTTTACTTATTCGCGCAAATGCAATTTATCACCGCGACTGGTTGACACACTTCTGTCATCAATGGAGCTGCATTGAAGGGCGCCAAACGAGATGAACTGATGAAAAAAATAAATTAAAAAACTATTCATTTTCTAGAGCAGCACACGTAATTTCCTCGACTAATGAGATGTTTTTTTTTTTTTCAGGTAAATGTCAAACTTGAACTGCAGTTCAACTCAGTGAGCGCTGATGAGGTAACGTATGGAGAAAAAATAAGCGCACTGATGCGACAAATGAAATATAAGCACTTAAACTCGGCAAATAACACGTCCCGAGTGCATATGGCCGCACGTACAAAAGCGCAGCGTCTATGCACTTAAAATTCACAAACAACACACCTCCGTTCACTTTATTTTGTACATTTTTTAGGTCACACTTGGAGAGATAACCGGAGAAGTGGCTTTTTTTTATCTGACGTGAGTCACTGGAGTACCCACAATGTAGGGCAGCTTCAGAGGGACTCTAGTCGAGTACATAAGTGTAATTAAATATTTGTCATCGAGTGCAATAACCAGTTGTTCTGTTCTGTATCTCGATTTCGCAATCGTACAAAAACCACATTGCAGGGCGTCTAACAAATATGCTCGCACACACATTCTTTCACCGTATCTTATCGTTGGCTGCGCTCGTCAGTTACACAATTAAACTTTCCCTGGATCGATATTGTGGAGGCCATACTGCAGGCGGTGCAGCGTTATCAGGGATTTTGGTGAAAACTGATTTAATGTATTAATTGGATTTTGGGTGCAGCCGAGGGCCGGGAAATTTATTGAAACGAAATGAAAGTCTTGGAGACTTGGAGTTTGTTTTGATTACTGCGTCGTCGTGTCGATCAGAGGTTAGTTCCATGAACATGACATGGGGGGGACACGTTATCGGAACGAGGTGCTGGCTGGCTTTGAGGGCGTTGATTAGGCAAGACTTGATGGATCTAATTGTGCCTGGACGAGTGATACATGGTGTTTCTGTTTCTTCGGGCTGACTTCAGCAGCTTATCGCTGTGGAAGCGATTTCGATCGGGTACTTGTGGCAGACAATAAAATTAATAGTGAGGAATTTTAGTCGTTAAACTCAAAAGCGTATCCAAGAAGCTATGTATGCTTTGAGTTGATAAAGGAGAACATAAAATTGATTTTGGTTTTCTGTCAACATGTGGGTTATGCAGTAACTCATGTATGAATGGGTTTATTGAACATCGACACAAATGATGTCAAGAATTGGGTAAGAAAGTGGCAAGCTTGATTAAAAATGTTCAGAATGTCTGTTCAGGAACCTTTCACTAAGAATTAGATAAATTTTGTCACGTGAATGAATCTTGTGTCAGATTTTGAATCAATTTCATTCCAAATTGAAAGCATATGATCGGCCAAATGGAAGCCTGCTATATTAGGTTAGTGTCTGGCAGCTTAAGGTCACATAGACCTGTTGGTCCATAGTGCTACCAGGAAACAAACCTAGTTTAAGTCAATTGTAGCCGTGTTCATTCAGAATTTTCCAGTGACTAGCAAAGTTTATGAGATGTGGTATTCCGGCAGCTACAACACTTAATGATTTAAAAATGGTCGGCCAAAAGTTATGTAAGATTGGGATTAAACAGAGATGTTGGGAAGAGGATCAACCACTTCCGTTTCCGTGAATTTTTTGCATCCATCTTTGAGAATCATGCCTAGTCTTTGAGCATGATATAGCCCACCAGGCGTCTGCCTGCTATCATGCATTGATTGTTGTATAAGTCGTATTGAGTTTGTTGGGTTACACAAGGCAGACGTCTTTGTCCTCTTCTTCTTTGCCCGGCGCTATAGTTCGGAATGGACCTGAGGTTCAAACAAAAATCCCCTCCAAGCATATGCGACCTTTCGCTAACACAGTCCAGTAGTTGAAATTATTTCTTCCACTTCTGCAGACCTATTTGACGATCGTGCTTTATAGTTTGGTCCCACGTACTAGGAGTAGAAGATTTTTGGGGTACGAGCTGTGTTGTCCATGACGCCTAGACGCCTGGCTATGATAATGTATCTGGGCAGTCATAATGCTAAAACATCTCCCAATCAGAGCAAATATGACCAAACGTCGCACGGGAAAAACTTTTTTCTGGAAGCGACCATGAAATGTACTTAGGACGCTTCATTGTAGGGTCGATATAGACTAAGGTCTAGTCAAACAACAACAAGAAACTTGCCGGATGATGTTTTTCGGAACCAGTTCAGTATCCCTGCAATTCTGCAACAGAGTAAAAATCGCTGTCAACTTGATTTCTGTTTGACTTTGGTTTTATGAACGCAGTTACCAATCGCTGTCATGCAGAGTGAATATACTTTTTGGAAGACAAGCTTTTCATGGCTGCCGCAGTTTGGCATTCGCAATCGACTCAGCGACAGCAGACGTCTCCTAAAAAGCCCTCCATCAGTGCAAACATGACCAAAGTCACATTTAAAACTTTTCTTTGGAAGAGACCAGGGTCTCCCTAATCTGCTATAACACATCACAAATGTGGAATGGTAAACGTGTTTGTATGGAGTCAGTCTGCATTTTGAAAAGAGAACACATCTTGGCTATGTTATTAGCAGTGTCTACTCCGCAATGGTTTTAGGCAAAGTTCTTGACTACTCATAAGTTATACATTACTTATCTCTTGCGGAACTCTGTCCAAGACGTCGATGTTGTATGATCTTTCCCGATCAAACGTCTCATTGATATCCCGCTGTTGCCACTCACATCAATGCTTTCATCTTAAAACCCTTAACTTGTGGACCAATTTGTCAACATTGAAAAGACACTAGAAACCGATTTTATTGTAAAAGTACAGAGATAGCTCTTAGGGCTCATGAAAGCCTTTGAACGTACCCCGGCAGTAATCACCAACAGCAACATGCCACCCTCCATTGTCCTCAACTACTATAGTAAACATCGAAGTCGGCTTCAAAACCCATTTCGTAACATCTTTCACGAGGCCCACGATTACGTTAAGTGGATCATCGACTCTCGACTATAGGACACTAAGCACTACTGAAATGAAGAATGATATGTGCTACGGACGATTTCACCACGATACCGGACACCTCTGGAGGTATATATAATAATAATATGGGTGGCGCTACAGCCCATAGAGGGCCAGGGCCTAGCTTCTCATCAACCACTCGTGTTGTGCGTGCTATTGTTCTCTCACGAGTGGAAGGGACCTACAGTTTTACGCCGAATCCGAACGGCCAAGTTTGAGAAGCTTTTTCTAGACAGGAAATACTCTTTGAGCATTGTTAGTGACTCGAAAGAGATGGGGCCGGGAAAATGATTTCGGTCGCTCAGAGCCGGAATCGAACCTACGACGTTGATGTTGGGGTCGACGCACGTACCCACAACGCCACGGACCACCCTCTGGAGGTCATAAACGAAAGAAAAATGACAGGACTAAAGTGTGTACTTTAGAGAGCAAATAAATCGTGTTGAGGAAAACGCACGTGTCTAGGAGAATGAAGCCGTTGAAGCGCACATACTCACTGTTCATTCCACTGGAGTAGTAAGCTGCTAAGATCAAACTGTGGAACTAATTTGAGGATCGAGCAATATGACATCGAATCAACAGACCAATAAAATTATCTATTCTTTGGCTGCGTGACCTTGTGGGTCTATCCGTCGAGTTCTACGAACTTGAACTATGCAACTTTGGTTCAAATCACTGTACGTCTAGAAAACACTTCCCAAACTTAGCCGTTCGGAGTCAGCACAAAGTAAACACAAGTAGTTGCTGTAGAAATTAGGCCATGGTCATGTACGGGCGGTAGAGTACCCAACATATATTTATTTATTATTTTATCTTGTTAAAGCCTTGCGCTATAGGGAAAACATTCCTCTAGCGGACGGCAAGACCAATCCATGGGACTTAAGTTGAACCACACTGGAAAGCTGTTGCCAAGACTGGGCTGGTGAGGCCCATGTTGCAGATTGCCTTCATTCTGGTATCAAGCTGTGTACCACGTCAAAGTCATCCGCCTGGGCCAAAACGTACGTTCACAAGGTACTACCGTGCAGTACGACCGCTTCGAACGACCAAAGACTGCTTGCTGTTCACATTGTATAACGCTGTTAATGGACTCAATATATGAGGGTAGTCTGGCAGCATCAACTTCGAAGCGTAGGCTCAAAAAAAAAAAAAGATCCTAAACGCTACCGAGAAAAAGCAAATGATTTTGATTCATCAGCTGATGCATACTCGTTGAAAATAAACACGCGAATGACTTCTTTTTACTGCGGTCCACTAGTGTTCACATTGTACTACATGCGGTACGACCGAAGGACAGTGTGCAACTTCCATACAACCGCCAAAACGACCGTAGTATGGATTATTCACACTTGTACGACCTAGTACGCAGTAGTTCGACCGGGTTGGACTACAAATAGTGCAATCTGAAAGCAGCTTATAGTTCAACAGACTTCTGGAAGATGTTATCTCTAGAACGATGTTGATGAAGTCATTGCACCATCTCAGAGTTTGTTGCTATCACTAATTTTTAATTCAAGTTCTTTTTTTTTGGAATGTGCTATTCGTTCCATTCCAACCGTTCCCCACACCTAGCCTACACCACTAAGTCGTAAAACTCCGACCACGGCACGTTGTCACCGCGCAGTGATGTCACCTTTATTTGCATACGATTTATGGTGGACAGCATATCCACTTCAACTCCCGCAGGTAGTTAAACACTTTAACAACGCATCTCCTGCCGAAAAGCCACCTTTGTTGAGTCACAACTTGCAGTCGTCTCAAGCCGAATCGACTCAATAAATTCTTCCGGAGTCACAAGTACGCGCCAAAACCATTAGAATGCCTTGTGGTCGTTGTAAGTATTACATGCGCCAGCTTATGTGCCATAAAATCCACCCCACACTGCGGCAAACTCTGCTTTATGTGGTGTATTGGGTTTCAAGAGAAGTTTCTCACATAAAATGTCTTTTGAGACGACCAGAGCCCCCACGTCCTCTAATGAGTGAGGCTATAAACGCTGGGCAATCAACATACAATTTAGGGCCGTTGCGTAAGCTGTCGTATTCGTTTCTCATGGGCTACTGGAATTCTGTAAAACCCTCTGTAGTGGAACGCTACAGTTTTAACTAGCCTTCAACGAATGAATCCCAAGCAATGCTTGGTATTCCAAATCGACAATGCTTTGAGAACCTCGCCCTCGGAAGCGTCCAAGTGATACGCCAAACAAGTCGTATATTCGCTCGAAGTCGTGCTTGAGTTCGGCAACGAATTCCAGTTCAAACTCGACCATCCAAAGCTTTTCCATTCTCAGAATCCAGTTCGAGACCATTGATTGATTCGCGTTGTTGTTGTGGCCGACAGCCGGGCGACGTGAACGTCAATGTCAAATTGACAGTGTAGACAGTCCATTCCCTATTCGCGTCTATGCTGTCATTTGGGTGGATGTCTGGGAAATTGGATACGAGCCGACGAATAGAGCTGGCCATTGGTTATCCGGGAAACAGTTCACCCACCCGTTAATTTAAATTTATTAACAAATGAGCAATAAAATGGAATTAGAAAAAAAGCTGCTCCCGCTGCAAAAAAACGAACATTTACGACCACAATTTTACGATGCGACCACGACGCGGACGGTGCCATTAAAAAAGTGAAATCAGTGCTCCGCTGAATGAGAATAGTATTTCTTTCCGCAAAATTGTTGACTGATTCTACTCTCCGGCCGGTCTTATCCGCGCTCGAAGTGTAGTTGAGAGAACTTTGAGCGTTCAAATGGCAGACAAGTGCCCTGGAGTCTGGAGAGGTGCTCCTCTAGAAAAGTGAAGTGGTTAAAAGTTTGGCTTCTCATCCTTCAGGCGATGCCCTCAGAGGCGAACAGTGGCCGGGGCACTTGAGAAGAAGTGTGGGTATGGGTCCGAATACGATGCAGGCTGTCGTCTCGTAATGCGGTTCATAATTGTGTTCGTACACAATATTTGGGTTATCAATTAACCAAGGCGACTCTTAATTGAGGCGCCAGTTTAGTTGGCGTTAACGCCTGAATGCTAGATTCTTCTGTCTGCAGCGTGATGTCGTTCAGCTCGTCTGTTTGCATTTCAATTGGTGATCATGTTCTCTTGTGGAAATTGATTTGATTACGTCAGATTAGACAGGATCGTGTCTCTTATTCGGAACTCGTTTGAACTCTGGGGTGGAACCAAGCAAATTGGCTTGGTATTCAAGTGGACCCCTTGAAATGTTTATCTCGGAAAAATTCACACCTCAGTAAGAGGCGCTTGGGGAATGATTCATGATTTTCCTTAGAAAATGTTGTGAGGCATGTAGATTGTAGAGTGTTGTGCTTGTTAACACATGGAGGCTTTGGTAAGTTTAGATAAACCGCTGGTGGCTATATCTTATCCCTCTTGAACTAGAATTGGATCCATTCTGATGTCACCATCGCATTTCGTTGGTAGATCCCTTCCTACTCACTCGCTAATCTCCACCTATTCCTAATTATTAAATCAAACATGTTGTTGTCGGTGCCACTAACCAAAAGTCTATCATTTTACATGGTTGCTGCATAAGAGCCAGTAGGTTGTACTTAGAAACCCACTAATGTCCTTGATTTTTGTCACTTCCTCAAGAAATGTCGCAAGCGTCGTTTGTTGGGCGCCATTTCAGACTAAGTGGGAATCACTTAGTGACACAATCACTTCACAAAATCTAGCACTTGGAAGGGTAGACATCTAAGGAAGGACAGGCCACCTAATGATTACAGTGACTGAGCCACACAGAGCAGTCAATATGGGATGATACAGCATCTCTTTAAAATATACTTCCTTCACGAGAGTTGAGCGATTTTTTGCAGACTGCTTTAATATTTCCTCTAGCTTTCATAGTCACATCTGCAAAATATTTCTTTTTTGATTGACGCTACAGTCCGGGGTGGACCTGGGCCTCAACCAACATGCCTCTCCAGCCACCAAATATTGCAAAATAATTCCCAATTTTAAAAATGGGACAAAATTGGAATTGGATAGCATGCCATTAGAATTCCACCATAATAGTAGTGAGAACTGACTCGAGTTGTTGCATTTAGTGCATTTATTGATGTCCGCTCTTTGTTGTTCATCACCGGCAAACACGCAAGCATGTATACCCTGCAATTCTCGACATTGATTGGAAACTCATCTTCGTATAGACAAATAAGGGGTTGGTCTGAATATGAACCCTTGAGGGACACCTACAAAATGTCACATTGACTCCAAATAAAAGTGGCGATCTCATTCAGAGCACTTAGAGAAGATGAAAAAAGTATGCTTTTAAGACTGTAATGTGTGCAACGTTCTCTATCTCCTCCTCGTCCATGTGACTTTTGAAGAACTGTTCACGGGGGCACCAAGTCGTCTGGACTAACAATTTGTGGTATAATAGAGTTCGCTCTTCTTGATGTCCATTTTAGTACAGTTTCCTCAATCAACATTGCATTTAGACACCGCACCCCTAAATGTGCAAGTAAATATCGGAAGTCAGGAGTCAGAAATTAGAAGAAGATATTGTGGCGCCGGGGCTTATGGGTTATGGGTAATGCATAACAGGAGACACCATTCTGCTCATCAAGAAAAGATCTCAAGCAGTCTTACGTTGTCAATAAATACACGGCGTAACTGGCCATGGCCACAAGCGTGTAACAAAAGCATGCATCCATATTATTAGTGCGCTCACACTTGATGATGCAATCGATGTTCTAGTAACTCTCTTTGACAAAAAAAAGAACCAGTAAACATTGTCTGAAAACCTATTCTCATTGCGGGGTCTTATGAATCTATTACTAGAACATTTCAATACGCAAATCGTTGCCTTAGCTTAGACATTCCTGGATCTAAAACATAACACCTCTTAAATTAGTCCGATTTGATTGCGATTTGAGTTCAGTCTACACTTGTTTCTCATCTCGGGTATCCTCTTTTACACTGTCTCACTAGATCTGAGTCAACTATTCCTCGGACCTTAGTGCTGCCTATGATGCGATCTCCTTTGCATTTGATATACATACACCTACATAGTTAGTCTGATGCCACATGGTTCAGTCTTTTTTAAAACATGAACAAGGATCGCATTCAGAACTTTCCTCTCCGAGGGATTCTTGACTAGCATTCGATGTTGGGCTCTGCAAATATATAGAGTCTGTCTTGTGTCTCGATGTCCGTCGGGGTGTCGCGAAAGGCTCCTCCTTCTCTTACTTCTGACAGAGATCTCTCGTGTAAGGTAAATGTCTTTTAAAGAATGCGTATATCAAACTAGCCGAAGGAGGGAGTGAGTGGTGCTAATGTCTGCGGTGCGTCATGAGATTAGCATCAGCTGTCGTCTCTTTGACCGTTCACCACTAAATCGTCTTTCAAGCAAGGATCATCAAATCAGTAAAGCATTGTCATGGCTTAGGTAGAACATTATATGGTAACGTTTACATTTTAAGGCAACTTAAAAATTCCTGGCTTTAACTTGAAATTGACGTGGCTAGCTTGCTATGGTGAGATGTGCTCTACTATTGCTCAAGATGGAAGATGGAAGATCTATGTTTCATTGTTCCTCCAGTCCAGCCAGTTGGTTGTAATCAGCTCACGACATGGCCTCACAGATACTGTCTCCAAAAGACTTGGACTCCTCTTTAATGTCGTTGATGACAGGAAGGGGATACCCACGGCGTTCAGGCGTGTCTGACTCTAGGCTACATCAGTAACTTACCTTTAACTTCGATGACTTCGAAAGGCTACCCATCAGCTGATGTATGAAATGTATAGCAATTCACGTGCCTGACCACCGGACCCCAGCTTATCTAAGAGTGCCACTTTATCACAAACTTACGTGCATCTCCCATTCAGGATGTGAAACGAAATGCCCGTATAATTCTGGCCAGTTTATGTCTGTAAAGGCTTCTCATAGAAATATGGATCCTTGTCATTCCAGCACTGAATGACATCAAATCCTAGCCAGATCACAGCTCAGCAAGGGTCGCATGCCAGTGTCACTTATCCTGACAGAATGCCTTCAATCGTGCATAAATTATTGTCCGCCCAGCGAAAAACATCTCGCAAACCAATATCACCCAAATGCTACGTGACATAACTCCCAATCGCCTACATCATAACAAATCGCCTGCTGCTGTCAGATTGACAAAACACCCGCCCGCTGATCTGATATACGAGTATTCCACGATGTCAACTGACAACTGATTGAAATATGAGCCGTATTTTATCTGTCGATTAGCCTCGAAGCGGAGTGGTGAAGGAGCACAATTGCTCTGCGTTTCCCTTTCAAACATCGTCAACTCTTCGTCGTCGTCGTGTAGTGCACTCCTTAAATGGGTTTGGCATTTGTACAAACACGTACATACACACAGCCGAGCAAAGGCGAAAGAATGGAATTTTCTAACTCCGAAAGAAGTGCGTGCTTCACGAGCGTTGAACTTTGTCCGAGCGGAGCAATTTGTCAGAAATGCGTCTTACAGATGTGCACTGTTGTGCGCCCATCATCTGGCATCCGTCGCATGGGTTATTGTTGTTCGCGATATTTTGTGTGCAGCAGCTCCGCAGTCCACAGCCAGAATTCCGGACACAGGCCAGAATAAATCAAAAAAAAGAAAGAAAACAACCGCCGCCGGGCTCTAAAAACATCTTGTATGAACACTGCTGAAGCAATGTAGCGGCAGCACTCGGTGCACGAGTTGGGTGACGTTCGGTTGCCGGCTAAAAAGTTCATCTGTCATTATTGTGCTTTCTCTCTGTCATTATGTGTGGTTTTTGCCGCTTGCATTGGGGATCTTCTGTTCGGTGTGTGTCTCTCCATCATTCATTTCGACGACTAGCGGTGGAACGACAAGAATGAGGATGTTCTGTAGGAAACGGAAAATAATTACGGGTCGGTGAACTGTTCACAAAAATTAAAAGCAAAAATTCTAATGAATGGGCCGATATGTATCTTTAATTCATGCTGAATGTGTATGTACTTTAATTTGTTTCTCTCTGTTTTTGTGTTTTTTTATGTGCATGCTGAAGAATGTTATGGGTACATGACAGTATGTGCAACGAGGCTTGTCAGATGTGACAACTGTGATAGTTATGGGTTCTTAATGGTTAATGGTGGGGTCGCCTGCCCTGCAGTTGCTGTAGACGGTGGGTACATCGCGTTGCAATCGTAAAAACAGGAAAACCTTTCTTGTCCACTCCTCTTTTGATGTTTGAGTATTTAATTCGGAATGAGTAGGCAAGGGGGGTGGTTTTTGGTTTTTGGGCTGACGAACTCTAAATTGAGGTTGTCAGGAGATTCTCTTGGGGAAGGCTGTTAAGTGCCGTTGACAAGGCGGCCAGAGAAGTAAATGCCAAAATGAAATCAACCTTCTCTCGGAACGTCACTATTTCTATGTATAAAAAAGGTTAGTTGAGTATTGGACAATGTGCAATGCTGGCAACTAATAGCCCTTTATATACTTTTTTCGGATGAATTTTGGTTCATTTTCGACGGTTGAGCAGTTCAATATGGACAAGGTGCAATGTGCTCTGTTTGTTAGTGAATTAAGTGGAGAGGCTTAGATATCTCCCGGTTCTTCCACGGGTGGTGGAAGGAGTAATGCTAAGCGTTCCCATGGGATCGGTTGAGCTTGGTGTGAAGGCCAAGTTTCTGATTTTCGACTCATCTATGGTAATAATTACGATAATGGTCAACAAAATATGATCACCAATTCAAGCTGCCGAGATGAGTTTCCTTCGTGCTGCTGTGAGAGTTACTAACCGTAAATGGAATGGAATCATGGCAGAGCGAGACTGTCGAGCAGGTGCTTCTTTAAACAGAAATTCCATGGTTTGGTCACTTGGCACGAATGTCCCTATCGTCATGACATCCGCGGCGTGTCTTTAATGCTACTCCATCAGCAAGGGGATCGCTTGGCAGACTCATAACAAGGTATAAAAACCCGCCTGGTTGTGCCTGTATATAACTTCTGATGAATTAAGTGTCAATGTCGGAAGGAGGTCGCGTAGGTTGAAGACCTCTCATAGCTTTTGACGATTATTCCGAAATCTCCAGGTATGTACTTGGAGCAGCCCGATGTTGTTTTTTCGAAAAACTTTTAAATTATATTTTTGGCGTTCATAATTTCTTGATCCAACATATGTTCCTTAGCATGTATAGATCCTGACGTCTGCCAAGGTTTTGTATACTACGCCAAAGTTCATGCGCTCTGGCACAATTTTTATTTGCAGCTTTCAGCTTTCAAGTAAGTAAGTAAGTACTTACTTATCAGTCAGACTAACCATGAAGGGTCTGAGCCTGAGCAATAGCTGCCTTCCATCGGTGATGGTCAAAGCCAAGCTGTCTTTCTATTGAAGCTTATAAGAAGAAATACGCTGGCTGGAGAGTTATGTTTGTTCAGGCCCACGTCCACCACGGACTGTAGCGCCAATCAAACAAAAATAAGAAGAAGAAACTACATATTTTCTTGTGATGTGCTTTGACATTCAAGTAGGATTTTCTACCTTGCCCTCCTCCCGACAGATTCCCTCAAAATGCAATTTTTGTCTTCGGAGCAGCTCTCTTGAAACACTTTGGAGCATCTGCAGTTTCTAATATTCGGTGAAAATCATGTGGACAAGAATTCCAATGAGCGATGTTCAAGGTTACAGGGTAAGCTACGATAGAGTAGCTAAAATATTCGCAAAGCGTTCTCTCAGTTCTAAAGCGACATCCACAATAATCTGACAAGTCAACAACTTTTCTTAAGAAATATAATATTATTGAGTACTCTGTTTCAAGAACTACCGAACTTGAAGGAGTCTGAGGCAGTCGATAACTCAACCCTGTCTTGCATAACGTTGGCCGGATAAGCATAGGGCCACTGTGATATTGTTTGACATCGATTTAGTCGACTTGAGTTAAAACTCGGGCACACTCGAGATCCCCGGGCCATCCGATCATGCGCCATTGACTCTAGCTCATCAGGATTTATGTCCAGGTGCAAACACGCGAGTTTTTGGACTTGGTTCAACCACTGTCAAGTGGTGGTCTTTCTGATAAAGTCACATATAAGGCAAGCCTCGGAAAACGTGATGATGGGGATATTCGTGCCACGTGTCCAAACCATGGAAGCATAGCTCTTTCCAACTTTAATTCCAACTAGGTTGTAATTGGCTGTGTTTTTGTGCATCATTAAATGGCACCCTCACCTAGCTTACGTTCAACACACGAATTTGCTTGTTGAACCACTTGTTTGGAAAGGTCTCGCGTAGGAATATTCATAGACTCCAATATAGACAGCGCTTTGATCCGATTTTCGTAGTAGGATAAGTGAGAGATGTTCGCGTTACCGTCATATACATACCGAACCTTCCAAACCACACTATAGGTACAACATTTCAGACGGTTTGATACTTTGATTCCTATTTGGCAGACTGAATGCCTCCTCGTTGTAACCTAAAGGCCACAGTTTCCGTGATAACTTCAAGGAAGCATTGGATTCGGTCACGTTTGTTGATGACTTCAATCAGAGCACAGAAAGCAGGGAATCATAAAGCCGGTTCGAATGCCCGCAGCCAATTTAATTACCATCGGATCACATCCATGATTACTCACCACGAAGCTTAAGTTTTTATTTGTTTTAAATTTGCTTACGATAGTCTACATCATGACTTCCGCCCATCAATGTTCCTCAATCAATATGCAAACAACTACTTAGCCCTCTGTTGTTAGATCTCCCGCATCTTCTCTTACAGCTCTGAAATGTCCTCAACGCGACTACAGATCTCCTATCGTTCCTCTTTCTTTCCCACATGTCATGACCTTGAGCCTGTAAAGATTCAAAGATTCCGCACATTTGTCGCATCACATCAGATTAATTGCTTAATTGCTTCCAACAAAAAACCCCAATTTTCCACGCAACTCAATCGTCTAGGCTCAACTCTCTATCACTTCCCTATTCCACATCGCATTGGACAACAAAAGAAAAATCGTCTTCATCGTCGATGATCCGATCAAATTCATGCAAATTTTCGGTCGTCGCACGGCAACACACGAAGCCGTCAACAAGTTTGCAAGATCACAATGCGGCCCAGAGGCGGACAGACCCATATAACTCAGTCGTGTGGAACCGGTCTTCGGCTTTGCGTTCGTTTTGTCTTTGGCTGGTCGCAAAACGTGACAAGACACCAAACCAGCGCTTTAGTCATCGTAGTCCACACAAACTGGCTGGCTGGCCGGCCGACCACAACAAGACGCAATCGCTGTAAGCGATGATGGTGGGTTTCGAACACAGTGTGCCAGCGGCGGCTGTACTGGTGCCGCTTCGCTGGTAATGGATACATATTCCGTCTGTTGAACTTGAATCGATGACGAATGCGAACGTAACCGTGAGTAACTTGTTCTGTTTCATTGAATCACAACGTTAGACCAAGGTCAAGAAGTTATCTCGCGGGTGAGGGCTTGCCGCTACACAGATTGGCCCACATGGCGGCAAGGTAAACAAACTGGGATTGACCTCACCGACAGTGGAACTAAATACCAACTGAGTGATGCGATTGTCTGGCCGAAAGTGGGCGTCGAGGAGTGGATTACGCTAATAATTGCGAATTGAATGGACTGAGTCAAGTAATTCTGTTTGTTCGTGGATGGGATTACAGAGTACTCAGCTTTGGTGGCTAATTAGGCAATTTGGGACCACCCAAGCAAGTGGGAGAGCTTTGCGCTGGTTGTTGACGGGCGGTCATAAGTGGCCGGTGACAAGTGGTCTCGCCTAGTGTGTGCGATTGTTTTGTGAATGGAATGAAAAAAGAAGGAATGGGGTCGAAGAAAGCTAATGGACGTGATGGTGTAACTGACGACTAAGGCACTGGTGCTACTAGCATGATGAGAACATCAAAATGCAATGAGTATTAGTCGCGGCAGGTGCAGTCACGCTCAAGCGCTTTTATGATGATCTGTCGCATGGTGAGTCGCCTTCCACTTGTGACCAGTGAATGGAGCGCCATTAGCAAACAAGAACTCAACCGGTGCCTGTTTGCTGTGCTTGATGAGCTTACCACACGCATTTAGAATTGAAACGTCACTTAATTCATGTGCAGACTGAACCGGATTCCATTAAGCGTCTTCTCCATCTGATCACACGCTTAAGTCGATCCGGTCCTTTTTGAGTTTTGAAACGAGTGGAATGTGATTAGCCTTTCGATCGTCGCCTTGATTCGTTTCAAAATTGATTTTCCTACTGTCTGGACCCGCAGTCATTCGGAAGATAAAATATAGTTGTTTTAAAGAAAGTGGCTGGATCAGATGACAATGTTCCGCCGTCGGAACAATACTTCCTAATCATGATAAAAGAAGAAGAAATGTTCACGAATCGGCGGCGGCATCTGTTGTGGTAGCAACCCGATTCCTCATAAATAAAGTCTATGAATGCCCATATCCTCATTTTCTTATGTAAGATTCAATAAAGAATTTCCAGAGGAGCAAACGAAGAATAGAGTCGCACCTCATGGCCTGTTAAGACAAATCTAAATGGCTGTAGTTTGCGATTAGGAAAGGGGTGTTTAGGAGGAGATATATAAATAAAAGTTTTTTTGACAGAAATTCTATTAGGGAGCACTGTCATGAATAAGTTAATTAAACTAGAGAGAACATACATATACCACGAAACTCAAGGGTTAGATATAAATTGGTTAGACAAAATGGTCAAGAGGAATACAAGAATGTATGAACGTGTTCATTGACTTCTGTCTAGCCTATGAATTCCTGTCACCTGGTTCCCTCATGAGGGGGTGATTGTTCTTCGTTTGATAAAGAGGGGTATGTCTAGGACTTTAGCATTAGTTAACCAGTTCAGAAACTGAAACACAAGAGAAACAAATGCAAGACTTGTAACACTTCGTATTCTTCTTCTTATTCTTCTTTGATTGGCGCTACAGTCCGGGATGGACCTGGGGCAGCGGGACAGCGTAGCAGAGAACGTCCTCGCACTAGATGACGCACACAAGTGGAATAGGAATTCAACCAACTTAGTGTGCGCAGCTGGAGGCAGCTGGCGAAAGATCTTGCTGGCTGAAGAGGCATGTCGGTTGAGGCCCTTTTCCACTTGTGTGCGCCATCTAGTGCGAGGACGTCGTCTGTTGCGCTGTCCCAATGGCTCCCATGACCTAGCCATCTAAAGCGTTGTATCCGAAGACGCTTAACTAGGTGCATGTTGCTCTACAGCCCGTACAGTTCGTGGTTGAACTTTCTCCCCCAGACGCCATCAACGCAAACAAAGATCGCACGCAGAGACCCATTTTAGCCGCTTCCGCTTCAATGCCAGCAATCGCCTCACTGACGGCTCGATGTGTTCGTCCAATCATGTCAATGTCGCCCGCCTAAGCCAGCAGTTGGACGGACTTTTGGAAGATCGTGCCTCGGGTATTTACGTTTGAGTTTCGCTAGTATGATGTTGAAGAAGTCGCATGGCAGTGTGTCGCCTTGCCTAAAACCTTTTTTGACATTGAAAGTCTCGGTGAGTTCGTTACCGACTTTGATGGAGCAGCGAGATTTCACTGTCTTCATCCTGCACAATCTGACGAGTTTGGCAGAAAGTATAGCTCGTCTCTATGCAAACTCGACAAATAGGTGGTGGGTGTCGATCTGCATCTCTTGGGTTTTTTCGAGGATCTGCCGTAGTGTGAAGATTTGGGCTATTGTGGACTTTCCTGGCCTGAAGCTACACTGATATGGACCTATCAGATTATTAATGAACGTTTTCAGGCGGGTACACAAAAAGGCAGAGAAGATCTTATACGCGATGTTAAGAAGACTGATCCCTCTGTAGAGTGGGCGCAGTCAATGGGGTTTCCTTTCCAGATTCCGCACGTCGGGCACGCTCTTCTCCAACCATATCCTACAGATGAGCTGGTGCATGCACCCTAACAGCCCATCGCCAGCTGACTTAAAGAGTTCTGCAGACAGTCCGCGTGCACCAACAGCTTTGTTCGACTTTCTTGACTTCGTCTAGATCAGGAGGAGGGAATTCTCTTTTATCGTCGTCCATTGCGTGGAGTGGAACATTCTGTCTGACAGCTGTATTGGTATCCTCTTCGCCGTTAAACAGTCTGCAGAAGTGATCCTTCCAGATTCCAGTATCGGCGTTACTTCACTTAACAATAATCCATCCCCGTCCGTGGAAGCATAACTATGAGTACAAAATACTTCACATTCTTACATCCGGTTTTATATGTTCTTTCTTGTCTTACTGTGTCAATCTAGGGTACATATGTATAAAACTGAGTGTGAAACATGTCTTCAACGTCGTAAAAAAGTTTGGTCCAAAAACCATGCGTTTTCCCATAAAAACACGACAGGAACATCATAATTAAATGCAGCTCCAGGAACTTCAACCCAGAATTTGGTATCGTCTTGCTAAATCAGGTGACTGACGTCGCAAATGAAACTGCCCATTAGTAGTCTATACTTGTGGGAACCAAGTGAAAATAGTTCCACACTAATGCGCGCAGCATTCTGTTCTGGAGTTATGAAACTCCATCTCCGAGTTGATCTTTCCAGTCCCTTAGCACGCTGGAAAATCATACAAATTTACATTAGACATTTTATTGCCTATTTGGGCATGTTCTCACAAAACGTTAACAACGTAAGAGGTCTGATATGAAAATAAACATCTCCGTTATCAGTTTTTCCTGAGCTTTCTAACGCAATAAAGGCAGTGACGCTCGTCTCCTATCATACATGCGACTTGCCATCGCGATTTGCATAGACACGCTTAGAGGGATGTCATTAAAATGGGATGTGTGTGAAAACAGAAAACTCAGAACCCCCTCCTTATTGAAATTCACTGAATGTAAATAAATTGAAAAACAAAACAAAGAAACCCATAAAACCACCATCATCGTGTGCAAAACAAATCCCACGTGGAGACAACGCCGCGCTTTCCGGACGAACGCCACTAACCTTGACCAAGTTAATAAAACAAATTGAAGTCATAAATTTTGAAAATTAATAGAAAGCCCAGTGTTGCTCCTTTTATTTCGAAATAAATCACATCAGACAGAATTTTTGGCGGAAAATCCATTGTGGCGAGAATATGAACAAAAACTGGTCGGAAAAAAAACTGTGTGAAGTTCATTTCCCCCACCAGAGCGGCCACCAGGCGCGTTCTTCAACACGAACACGGCTGCAATTGTTTACAGAAAATCAGGGAGAGAAAAAAAGCATGAGTTCTTCACTCAATTGTTTATTACGTGAGTAGCGCGTGTGTTATACCACGCCAACATGTGTGCTGGCTTTGTTTTGGAATCTGAGTCCGAATGAGGAGGAGTTGTGTAATTAGACAGATCCCTAATCGCGAAGCTCATTAAAGGAGGTGTGAGAACCGAGAACAGAGGTGCTAAGTATGCACGGTTCGGCGGAAATACAATCATAATTGTGAATGCACCCTTAGACGGTGAAGCCGCCAAACCGGCCACGGCAGCCGAGTGTTAGATCATCAATAATGATAATTAGAACGGCAATTATCCAAACAGAACGGAAAGTGGGTGAATCGCTTGGCGCACGAGAAGTGAGAGATACACTCTCGGAATGGGCGGCTATATTTAGAACGCGGAAAAATCCCACAGCGGGGTCAACAGTCTGCGCTAAATGCAAGCAGTCGCGATGGCTGACTGACGGCCGATTTAACCGAAAGTGACACACGATTCGAGGTTAACGGTAGCCGCTGTCATTATCCATACGAATGGCATTGGCTCGGTGACAGCTTCGCATTGTGTCATGCTGTAAGTTGGCGTGCATGCACAGGTGGTCGGCGAGTCGTAATTTCCTGTGATATTCATTGCTTCTGTTGGTTTGTTTTGTGTTTGCTGTTGATCAATTTGTGGCCTATTGGAGTTGCATTCTTCTAGGGTTGTGAAACATCTGGCCACCAGACCAGACCGGGTCTGGATGCTTGTTTATGCGGTTCAACAGTGCATTGTCTGGCGAAGACTTTCTATGCACGAGTTTGAATAACTCAATGTGTGTGCCTTGTCTTGTGTACACAACTTAATGAGCGTATTGTCTTGTGTCTGGATGCACTAGTGCTAAATGGATGAAGCTGCCGGCGAGACGGAACCCGGCGCAGCATTGCTATTTTTATCGATGAAAACAGTGTTTAACCAAGTGCAACCGTTGGAATGTCAATAGGGTGGCGAATACAACTTAACACAGAAGGTGCCCGGCAGACGCTATCGGCGACTTTTGAAGATTTCTAAGCGAACGCTGCCACGTGAAAGTATGTGCATCAAAAACAACTTCGAAGTCTTGGTTGAAATCCAAATAATGGACTGATCGTGACCATTTGTTGTGTGGCCTATTTCAGAGCAGAGTCGGTGGATGAGCTTGTCAAGCTGCTGGTACTGCAGCAGAGCTTGTTGGAAACCACTGAATGAGTAACAAAATAACGCATTACATGATTAGACTTGATTTGGGGTCTGCGGGGACTGGATGACAGTGTTCTTTGTCACAGTTGGGATTTTATTGACGAGTGTGATGAACTCGTCTCTTGTGGGCTTATCCGTGCAGAAATGCAGAAAAAAATGTATTCCAACATTCAAGACGTATGCACATCGCTGGCAGTGCTTCAAAAAAACGGCCCAATTTTTGATAAGGCCCACTGTTCGGCGTGATTCCAGCTACCAGTGTTTTGAAACGGTCGTATCGAGCTCTACCAGAACTGGCTTGTTAGCGGACTAAGACCTTGACGTAGCACCAGAGAGAAAATAATCAAGTGGTGTCAAGTTTAATGGAGGCGACGACCACTTAATAAACGCTTGTAGTGCTATGACACAGGCGCAAAGAACTTTGTCTGGTTGACGGCTTGGAGTCCAAAAGATTGTACTTATGCTGAAACATTTGCACGGTGCGACAAATATTGCCTACACACTGAAGCCATGGTGATTACCGACCTTATGACGTTGCGTATTTACCACAGAGCCTGAGTTTCGATATTATTTTTTAATAATTGTCATTCGGTAAAAGTGAAACGATGCACAATAAAATGCCACACATCGCTGAGCATTTCGATACCTAGATGTCATCAATAACTTCATCACCAGTTAAAATATATCAATTAAAAGAACTAGCATTGCTATATGGTCACCCTTTGCAGTGGTCACCCTAAAGTGGAAGGCTGCAGACAGCAATCGCACTCGAGAGAGTGTGGACCAATATAACACGGGGATAGACTGAAACCAATGTCTGGACCTAATTTGTTATTTGTTGCTACGCATTCAAAAGATTAGGGACAGCGCTGCAAAAGCAGAGGAGGCTACCTCTTCCTATTCATCCAATCCCCTTCTATAGAAATTATTGTGAGTTATTACAAACGTCCCTGTTATGACGCCGATGAGAGTCATGAATCCAATCATTTTTTGCTTGGCAGTATACACGCAAACCAATATGTTGGAATATCTTGGAGTTCCGGCAAAGCAACAGCAGGTGCTTCTCTAATGAGCAGCCTACATCATGAGCCTCCAATTACTGCCAACTGAGCAAAGCTAAGACAGTACGAGAGAAATTGCTCAGCATTGTTGTCGTCCTCTCCCCAGAAGAAGGGTCATGAAGGGTTTCATCGCTTAGGGCAGTCGAATTTAAGTGTTTGGCGAAGTTGTAATTGTGACCCGTTAGTAGGACAATCTTCTGCAAGATGGCATGAGGCACGAGGATAGACAACCTTAGGGATCACTCGCTTAGTTTGTCAACATCCTAAATATCCACGACACCTCTGGCTATGCTTTCGAGAAGTACACCGCTGGTAGTCCCAACGCAGATGCGATTTGTCATCTGATCTTTGTGCTCAAAGCTCATTGGCACACAATGCTTTAGAGTTGAACAAACCTCAAGCTCAAATTATTCGCCCCCTTGCACTTGTTTCCATTAGGATAGGTGACCGCTTGAGAAACCAACGTAAATTTATTTAACGAGATATGCCGAAGCGTTCCTTAAAGCCATTTCTGAAGATTCGACTTTAGTCCTTCTCTGGCTCAGGTCAGCAGACAGATTGAGGGCTGTCCATATTTCCTCTGTTTTCAAGCGTGTTCTATAGACATTTGGGGTGATTTACTTCAATACTTGGGATAGAGAAGGCATGGGGCGCATAGGTCTCTCATTGGTTTTAACCGGAAGTTTTTGCCATACCTGGCAAGTTCTTCGGCAATACAATTGCTCTGGGTGTCGCATTATATCTTGCTTTGATCAGTCATCTCGGTAAGAGACAACCGACTGAATATGTTTTCCAGTCAAAATGATTTAGCTTAGGGACTGGATCACACTGTGACTGCTCGAACAGACTTGACAATGTTTTTGAGTCAAATCTGGCAGACTTCAATGAATGTTGAGATCTATGGCGTAGACAACAACACCCAGGACCCTGGAACCCCAAGCCTCAGATTGTCAGACTGCAAATCAAAGCTGATGGAAACATTTTTTTTTTTTTCAAGGATGTGTAGCAGGTGAAGTTGAGTGGCTATTTCGAAGTGTATTAAGTCTTTAAGCTGTACTGCCTGCTGTCTGTCTGACACATACACATGTTCAACGGAGGGAGCTGAAAATGTTAAGTGCAGCAGATGAAGTGCTTCCTAAAGTCTCGCTAATATATATACTGGTTGTAGTGAAAAGAAATCAATTTTTCTTGCACGAATGCTTGTTTCACAAGAGGGCGACATGGGCAGGAATATGTGGTAATCACTTCATCCGGACTATAAGAAGGGTGCAAAAGAGCCTCCCAACCAAGTTCTCGGAGCTACTAGCGAGTAACCATCCATGTGTGTGCCCCGGGAACACAATTTCTCTTCTAGCGGCCAAAGATAAAAGCTTCTGAGTGATTGCTTCCTTCGAATGGTACAATTGATCACGATGCAGATTTAGAAAGTTGGTGTGCGAGACTAGCTCATAGCAATTTATATCCCGCCAATCCCTCTTAACGATCAACCTGGCCGTCAATCCTGGTTCAGCTACCATTTCCACAGACTCACTACCAATCGACATCAACCGTTTTCGTAAGTGGTACACTTTCCAGTCAAAACCTCAAAATAGGTCGACATTGTGACGTTATATGGCTAGGACTGAACTAAGACTTGAAGAAAGGATTTCAGTTCGATTCAAGGGTCTGACTCGATGGAACGTAGATTCAGTCTGCCATGCGGAACAAATCTCATCAGAGCCATAAAAAGCATCAAGCTTACGATCATCTCTAGAAAACATGCCAGAATACTTATTTACTTGTCAGCCGGGGACCAATGCAGGGTTCGAGCTTGAGAAATTGCTGCCTTCCATCGCTGACGGTCCTAGGCGCGAAGCTTCCAGTCCTCCAAACCAAGCCACTTTACATTCGCGATAACTTGGTCTCTGTACCGGAGGCTCGGACTTCTTCTTTCGCCAACCAGGAGGTTCGAGGACCTTCTTAGCTTGAGAGTTGGTGTCCATGCGCTCGATGTGGCTGAGCCTGTGTAGTCAACGGATTTTTGCCTTCCGGACTACATCCACATCCTAAGACCATCCCATTCGCCTTTCGCGCAGGCGGACCCATATATCTTTCGAAGGCATCGAGAATCGTCTCTGCAGTTTTGTTTATCGTCCAGCTTCCAGCTTTGACAAAGTAAAAGTCTTGTAGAGCGTGATTTTGGTCCTTCAAGTCAGTAGTTTCAGACCCCAGTTGTTTCGTCAGACCGTAACAACGTTGCCAAGGTACGGCTCTTCGTAGAATCTCCACTGTGATGTCGTTTGTTGAGTTAACGTTTTCCCCGAGGTAGACAAACTCCCTTACTACCTCAAAATTATAACTTTCCATTGAGATATTCTGTTCTAGGTAGTGTGTGACGGAACGTTTCTTTGTCGACAGTAGATACTTTGTTTCCACTACGGCACGTTTCGAAGCGCAACAATGTCAATGTTATCTGCGTGTGCCAACAGTTCGACTGACATGCCGGAGTAGTGACATGAATGTGACTTCAAAATAAACCCACCAACATAAGAGTATATTCCACACCGTTTTTGTTTTATTTAATTTTTTGTCCTATCGTTCTTATGTAGTCACCCTGTAGTTCCAGATGGGTGGGTGTTCGGGGCAATGTTCAATGTTTTTGTAGACACTTTGTAACTTCATTTGACTCGTTCTGTATGGTATTTGTAAGCACCTTTTAATCAGATCCATCGAATGATGAAAGAGCGTAAGTCCTCGTCCAGTCCCCTCTGGTAAGTGAGTAGATTTTCGTATTTTTTGTCACTTCATTCATGTTTTATTTGTTCTCGGTTCACACATTTGTTACACTTTATTGCGTCAGCGATTATCGTCTCACCCAGTCAGTCACTTTAGCCGCACAATTTACCATTTAGCTCACCTCGACGACACGAAACAAAAAGCATGCATGCCTCTTGTCACACGGTCACCGCTTCCCTTATCCAATCAAGTCCTATATATCCACACAACAACAAGAACAATATCAATCACTCTTCATTTATTTCAGCCATCACTTGTAATAGTAACAGCGACAAGATCCCATCATCATCGACCACATCCAAGGGTGGCATATTCTCACTAAAAAAACTCGACGATTGGTTGCACGTTGAATTGTTTTCCAAGGATTCTCCGGGTATGTGTGTCGTCATTATCATCCATCTTCTTCTTTGAATGGTTCCATGTTTGTTGTAAAACCTGTTTGTGTTGTTGTAACTCATTGTCGTAGATGTTGTCTAACGTATGTATGCCTGTGTGTTTTTTGTAATTTTGCATGTGTATCACTTTGTTTATGCATTTCTTTCTTGTTTTGTTCCACCTGCGATACACGAGATCGTTTGTATCTGTTTCTGGGTAATGGTAGCAAATAAGTCACTTTCGAAAGCGGATACAGCGGAAACATCGATTCTCTTCGCACCACCCGCCCACAGATTCACACTGGAATTCTTTTAGAGAGTGTCGGCTAACGATGGTTAATTGGTGTCATCAGATCGTCTGTTCGCATCGCCCGCCTACGATAGACCAAAGAGCAGCACTTCATAGGCGACCGAACGCAGATGTGAGCCGCGCGAATGGTGTAACCGAACGATAAACAATCAAAATTTTACAAGAAACACACATATCTCTCGGCTACACCTTTGATTCATAATTCAGAGGCCCCCCCGTATAGCCGCGGCGATATGGAAAGCCAGATAAGACATCGCCTGGAGGGTGGGGAGGGGGCCGGCCACCATCGACAGCACGCATCTGTTTAAGAATTTATTTTCAATATCCAAAGCATTGGGTGCTTGACAGGGTGCGTGATTAAAATGCACGAGATCACTTCAAAGATACACCGGAGATAGGCGCGTTTACGACGCTCTTTGTGGTGGCTTTTGGCTTTTGCGAAACCGAACGATTAAATAGTTTTATGGTTTGTTCGAAGTGTCATTGCTATGTATCGGCCATCTCTACGCCGATCGCGGCAAGTGGATGCGAATTTCCACTTTGGAACCGCCTTCTGTTGAGGTGTCACGAGGTACACCGCAAAAGTTAATTATGAAGCCGGCGGTGACGTTGTTCCAGCGACGAACCTTTTAGAATTTCATCACGTGTCGGACTTGGTTTTGATTTTTACGAGCCGGCAGGCGGGTGCTGTGTATGGACAAGTGTGTTTTGCTGAGAAACAGGAATTTACGAGCACGGGCGGTGCTGGTTTGGGCAACGTGGAGGGTCGGGTTTGAGGCATTTCCTTATTTGAGGTGGATTCCAGGGAGGATGTCTTGCGTTTTTACAAGCTTTGAGCACATAAGTCAAAGTGACTTTCTTTGTTTGCTTTGGACTTTTAACAGTGTCCAAAGAATATGACCTCATCCTAATGGCAACTTTCTGATGTGACACAGATGAGTCGCATAAGTACTGCTTTGCACACGATGTTTCATGGACTTACAATGTTAGGTTACGTTGTACTGGCTGACTGCTAAGGGCAGTCACACTTAGGCCAACGTAGGCTCATTGTAATACCACGCGGATTGACTTCCCCTAACAGCGGAACCAGTTGGTGCTTCTAGTAAAGCGATTTAGCTGGCCTATGATGGCGCTGTTTAGCTCATTGCGCTGCACGAGCAGAGTAGCTGATGAGTGTTTTCTTAATCCTCTTCATTCATGCAGCTTCTGAAGAAATCATTATATAGGGCCCATCTTGCGAGCATGAGTGCCAATTTCACAGTGCCCATTATGACTCCTATGAGTGAGTGCTTACTGAGCCTAAGTGGACTGAGTGACCGTTTTAGGTTAAGTGACGGCCAGATTTCTTTTGTTTGAAGGCAGGTGGTGCCTTCTAGCCATTTGTCATTTGTGTGAATCTTTAAAAGATGGTAGGCTGAAGCGATCAGCATTGAAGGTGGTACCCCTGCTATTGATAGGGGTGAGGTCGTAGGACACCTGGCGAGTTCATCGGCTTTGCAGTTTCCTGGTATGTCCCAGTGTCACGGCACCCACATGAGGTCAAAGCCATCTCAGCCATCTCGTTGAGAGACAGCCTGCAATTAAGGGATGTTTTTGACTAAAATATGACATTGTCCGGCGATTTTATAGCTTCCTGGTTGTCCGACCAGATGATGATATCCCTTTTTGATACCACATTGCTTTTGAGCCATGACCTCTTTAATCGCTACAGTGATCAGGAAGCTTCAAAGAGATGTTGATGTTGAGATCTTGTGAATTGACACCCGCACCTACCCCTTCTTTAGTCTTCGATCCATCTGTGAAAATACGCAGAGAATCATCCAACGTCTGCCTATCAGAAATCCAGTCCGATCTGGAGGGAATGCTGGTCGAGAATTTCTTCTCGAAGATAGCCTGGGGTATTAGACAGTCTGTGTCGCTAGGAAGGAAGTTGAATTCCTTGGGAAAGGTTGAGTGGCCGATGTTGAGTTCGGACCACAGTCGGAGTGTTTTGAGTCTCAAGGCTGTGCTGGCTCCTAGTGTAGTGTTACTGCATCTACCTTTTTTTCGAACGCTGTCTCTAGGCCCTCATCATGATCATCTTCTGCCCCGCATGATCCACTATAGGTCGCGTGGGTAAGACACTCACAGACATTCTATTCTCGTTGAGATCCTCGTGTACTTACGTACTTATTCTTTCGGTCATCACCCAACTGCCATGACCATAAAAGGAGCTTGAATAAAACTTGAGTTAAAAACGGCTAACTAGGCTTTGACACCAAGAATCTGATTAATGATCTTTAAAGCTGTTTCAAATTGCCACAATATGCCACATCCAGCATTACTCCTCCCATGACTCGCAGAGAACTCCACTGCTAACCTCGAGGAACTCAGTCGAATGTCTTCTCCAAATAAACAAAACAACTGTAGATTGGCTTGGCATACTCCCAAGCCTTCAAGAGCACTATTGTTAGAACGAAAAGCTGGTTGGCTGTGCTTCTACTGCTCATCGGCCATCCTGGATTCGACCACAACTCTGGAGTGTACCATAGCGTAGACTTTACCCGGGCGAATTAAAAAAAAGGCAGTGTTGAGACTTTACTGCAATTATGGTAGATCTACTTCTTTTCTGCGATATTTTCAAATCTACCACATCTAGTACCGAAAGGGAATTATCTACCACGCATTATAATTCTTCCTCTTTATGACAGTTGTTGTTGTTCGTAACCCTTCTAACAACACAATTTCAAAGGGAATAATGTGCAACACAATAAGTGTGTGTTGCTGAACATAACAAAGTTGTGGGTACAAGTAGTTTGAGATCCTGTTAATTTCAGTTATGAGAGCAGAAAAGTGTAGTATGGGAGGGAAATTTCTTGGACATATTTTTATAAGGCAGATTTACCACGCGTTTTTCAAACCAACCACTTTGGGATTTACCACGGTTTGAAAATTGTATATCTCAACACTGGTCGAAGCAATCCCTCATGACTCTTTTGTCCGACTAAAGAATAAATAAATCGTGAGAGCTTATAATAAAATGTCTTAAAAACCATTGATTACTTGACCAGATTAGATTTTTTGCTAAATTTGTTCCTAAATGTTCATGTGACACTCCCATTCTTAAAATCACTCATGATAGAGCCCAATTAATCTTATTTGATCACAGACAAATTCTTCATTGTGTACATCGTCTTATGTCTAATTTACATCAGAATTACGGAGTAAAAGGCCCTTTGGACAGAAGGCAAGTCGTCCCAGCTACCTTAGCCGAGTTGCATACAAAAACGCCTCCTCTTTGTCCAACTAGGCGGATGCCTTCTATTTCGCACGCTAAGTTGATCGAGGTCCTTTTCCACTTGGGTTCACGCCCCACATGGGTCGCTGTCTTGCTCTGCTCCGTAGTCGGAACATTTGTTTCCATCCGCTCATCATTTCACATTGACCAAGTCACAATCATCGAATCTTGACTCTGGACGTCTTGTAGGGCGTAACTTTCGTTGTTCGAGTGATAAGCAAAGTGAAGATAGTCGGCTCCTTTAATCAATTCCATCTCAAGGGCAGGGCAACCGTAGTTTGGTAGAGAAGCTGATGTTGTTGGCAGAATTTTCTGCGAAGCCGAGTTAAACGAAATTATACCTCCTCATTGCGACGTTTTGTTCATGACCTATATCAATGATGATGTGTCCCTTCTTGATTACACGTTCACACCCCAGAATGTACATTTAAGCTGCCTGTATTTCAAAGGTAGCGATGGCTTCACTGGCTATACATTCTACCCAGCCCTTCCCGGCATTCATATAATATATACATATACGCTGGGGCATAGAGATCTGTCTGTGGAATTAGTATCCGCGGTGGCCCTGGACTGCTGCCTGTAAACAACACATCACCAATGAAAAGATCTTAGGTTGTCCTTCTACAAGCGTACGACTCATAACAGTCTGCTTGTCCTCTTCACTACTCTAAAGTGATAGCAACATCAAGAATGACTTCTATGATCTCCGAGAACGGACGTTCGATTAGCGCCTCAGCTTCGCCACGAAGATCACTCTAGACGACTTTAACGGGGACATATAGAGTCATCGCAAAACACACACCTTACTTGACTGCTAATAGTACGACAAAATGATTGAGGGACCAGAGGCTGGACAGCTGCATAATCTTGAAGACCATACATTCGACTACTTAGTCATTAGGTCTAAAATTGCATTTAAAACGACGGACCTTGAGCAACAGAAACACTCTGCACTAATTTCTCGCGCACGGATCGTAGCTTTCACGATTCTACGAATAGCTGTCCGATTATCGTTTCGATCACGAATTCATTGAGTTGATGCTTGAACATTCATCAGTTGATGAAAAAAATGCAGAACATCAGATGGTGGTCCCCAGCAGCTACCAATGCACTTTAAAAATTGCACTCACTGGTGCCGCAGTGGTAGTCTCATTTCATCGCCCCCTCAATGGCGCCCGTTAAAGGGGCTTGATCAACGCTCACGCAGTCTGCAATGATGATATAATTTCCCGCTCATGAGGTGTCATTACCTACCTCCTACAGCAATCTCTTAAGAGGAGGCGTTTTGCTGACATTGAAGCAGAAGCTGCTAAAATGGGTCTGGCAGTAAAGCGAAATCTATGGTATGTCGTTTCCGAATGGGGAAGGTGGTGAAGAGATGTGTGCCAGTGTAAGCCTATAAAAAATGGGAGTTATTGCCTTGATCCAGATTCGAATCACGGATATTCGATTCAGAAATCGACGTCTTACCCATCACGACATGGAGTCTAGGTCAGTTTCGAGCAAGTGGTGTCAAATAACTCAATTTCTCACTCATTTGCATATGGGCCATCTTGCTGAGTGTAAATCTCTTTCGGTGTGAAATGAATACAAATTCCGTTAACACGCTTTTGAGTGCTTATCAAACCAATAACTTGCTACATTTTATTGGCAGAAGAATATGTTTTGTTTAGGCATATACACGTTTTCAGGCGTTTGGAAACCCTTTTCGTTTGCTTGACGGATCGCAAATGTCACATATACTGTACTATGGCGAAGGCGAAATACTTGAATAACTTGATACCTTTCACTTTTGGGCATTTGCACTTGACAATTCACACAGTCTGCATAAATCTTTGGATGCATGATAAGAAGGATGACGATGGCGATGAAGAACTTTGGTAGTATCGCCAATTTCGGTTGTTAAGAGAAACCTTCAAATTTTTGCCCAAGTTGTAAGAAAAACGATGTGCTGTGATTTCCTCAATCATTCCGAACACCAGACATTTTTCAGAACGTGGTACGAGCACAAGATGATGAAATCGGCATGATCACTCGATCATAGTGAACCTTCAATGGGACATTGAAACAGAAGCGACTAAAATGAGTCTGTCGGTAACGAAGGTAATGTTTAAGTGGGAGAGAATTGCATCAGAAGATCTTCATAGGCACTTTGAAAAATTATTATAAACGGCATTCTTAACGTTGTACGCTTTGTACAACCTGTACGTCTATTTTTGTACCAACACTGTTTTCGATTTCTTAAGCCTTTAGCATGTAAGACCAATTGTATGGTTCTTGTTCAAATAAATTTAATTGAAGTGGAGAGTCTAATTTCGAATTAATATGCTTACACATTAGCTTGTATTCAGCTAAAAACACACGTAATGTTGCCTTTTAATCCATCAATTGATGCTGGGTTGTCGGTAGAGTGATGTGCATTGTTCACTTGAGAAGCCGAATCGCCGGCTAAGTTAGCAGTTGGAAAAAAGAACCAAATTGTTAAGCGAACCCATTTCGAGCCCAGAGCCATTTTGATGGAACAACATATCGGCCAGCTTGAACTCCTGCATTTTGTGCAAAAAAAAGTTCGAAATCATTGAAGGATAGTGGCGTCATTGACAGTAGTAATGATTCCTCCGTACGCACTCTGCACATCAGACAGTTGGCTTGATGTCCATTGCTGTGAAATTGGTTCGAAATTTGTTCACCACGGACTGAGTTTCGGCCAGAGCAGACGACGGCCGTAAAATAGTAGAAGTGAGCATACAACAGTGTTCTCAAAGCACCTATTCTGATCCAAAATACAGCAGATTCTCCCTAAGTCGAATTGTTACGGGATATCAAAATTAATTTCAGTCAGAGGGAGTTCGACTGCCAAAATGTGGCAAGCATAAAAATTGAGTTAGAGAGAAATTAGCCTTAGAGAGAGTCCACTGCCATTCAGAAACTTGTAACCTTTATTCGAGTAGAAATCTTTCCATTAGCAAATGAAAAGCCTAACAGAGCACATTGGACATGGATACATGCCACGAGCTATGCGGGATGTGTCAATAATAGGGCACTCAAGAATCAATCAGCGAATTAACATTGAACTCAGACTAACCCTAATGTATAAATATTCTGAACGTCAATTGTTTATGTTTCAAAATCCCTCCAAAACACTATTCCTTTTTCCAAGCCACTCCAAAAACCCTCTCGCATTCCCAATTTCGATCTCAGTTCCAACCGCCAAAGAGAAGTGCACAACATTACCCAACATCAGTTCTCTTCCACACACATTAGAGTACAAAGTCACACCGCTGTGCATACCACCAGAGTGTGGGAACACATTCGTCGCTAAATGCATTCCACCGAACGCATGTCCCGTCGCTGTGTACACAAATTAAGTGCAGATCTCGCGAATCATCTTGGAAAACAACAAAATGTGTGCGTCCCCGCCACATGTGGCACCAAATATTCGTACACGCTGCAGTTGCAGATGACAACTGCCGGTCTGGCTTCAAGCGCTGCTGCCCCCCCAGTGGTGAATTTCAGCAATTTCCTCCAACAAGAGATCGCACATCGTTTGGATGCTTTTAAGCAATTTTTTGCGATTTCAATTAGTTTCTCTTTAAACGCACGCACGTACGGGGTGTGTGTGCCGTTTGGCGATGACGTGTATTAGCTCTTGTCTCAACCGACAGCCGCATAAGGCAGTGGGAACGGCTCACTTAGACGTGTTCGAGGCGCATGAACACACAGGTGCCGCGATTTCATTCACTTCCGTTTCGCAAAGGAACTCATTTGCAATTCGACTGCGTAGATGCAATTAATTTGTTGCAGTAATGACGCCGAGAAGCAATTAGATGCACGTACTTGGAAGCTGATGTTATGCCAGATATCGTTACGTTAATTATGTCTAATCGAAAAGGGGGCCGTGGAATGAATCATTTTACCGTGGAGCTGTCATGATCGATATGCAATATGAGCTGGAGTACATATTTAGCTCGCTCATTTAAGACATTTCACGTTTTCGTGACTCGGCCCGATCGTGCTCAGGGTTCGAAGGTGACACGTGCCCTTTTGGTGTTCGAGTGACCCATTTCGTTTCACACCTTCAATAGTTTTGACGTTCCACGATTTAAGGCAATTAGTATCAAGTTAACGGCTGATTTATAGATATACATATTAAGTTCGAGGAATTGAAACGCTGTTGCAGTCACGCCCTGGAAGGGTACCTCGCGTTATGCATGCCGTCGGAACAAACATCCCACTCAGCGAAATCGGGTTCAATTTGTATGCCAACAGGGTGCATTCCTTTTAAATTAATTTGCATTCATATTGGTTGCGTGTGAAAGTTAAGCCACGAAAATTGCTGTATGCGATGCAGTACGATATGTATGCAATTTGGCACCGATGTGCACATTTCCGTTTCAGAAAATTGTTGCACTCCGAATTTGTGTAGGTACAAATGACTGATTTAATGTGACGTACTGCGGGTGGTCTATGGAAGGCTATGGCAGATGCTCTAAGCTTCCATGAGACTTCCACCACGAAACGGCTTACACAAACGGTTTGAGACTGTTATCCCCTAGTGGCCGACTCAAAGCGCATATGACAAACTTACATTTAGACGAACTACATACCATCATGCTTGATGGTAAATGTGACAATCCTACCAAATTCGTCATGTATTCAGAAGGACGTCGTCAAGAGAAATCAGGAATCTGGAAGCAGCATGTTGTCTGCTAAGGGACCAGAGATTCCACCGAAAATCGTTGTTTCCTCATCCGTTCAGTGCGATGGTCAATAGTGTATCCGTCTATAACGCAGACTTATATTATCCTTAGTCACAACACCAAACTGGGATATAAGTCTCCTTTCTTAATCCTCCAGAGATCCGTACGGAAGCATTCAGTGTCCATAACTTGTTCGATTCTGTCCGCGCTGCTCGTCCGCCCCCGAGACATTACCCGGCCATGGAAGAATCCATAGAAAAAATTAAACCTGGGAGTAGTTTAAAAATGAGTGCGCACCAGTTGGCTCTTCATGAGTTCTTAGGCTGATTACCTTCTGTCGGTGGGTATCTCAGCTTCAGTTGGGGGTGCTTGACTCCCTTCCTTAATAGACACTAGGAAGAGATCCCTGTATAAGATGTCGCAGCAATGCCTTGAAATATGAATTTTGGAATTCATTCGAGTGTCTTCGATTCGGACCAAAGAATTTTCAGTGACTTCGCCACATATCGGACAACAAACAATCATAAGTTGACGAACATTTGTTATCAAAGCGTCAAGTGCTTGAGGAGGTCATGTTTTTTTCCAGCAGTGGACAGCTCACAACACCAAAACGCGAAATAAATCATCCAGGCAGACTATGCTTGCAATAAATCCCTAAAGGATGCTATTGTGAGAGATGTGACATCCTTGCTTAAACAGATTCGGTTATGAATTGGACCAAGTGATGAGAGTTGACAGTTACCTCATAATCGGTGAAGTATGGACCATTGCCAAACGCAGATCCCATTTCAAACCAAATTTCGTTATAGTGTCATGACTGTCATGAGATTATTATAGGCAGCGGTATAGACCTATTATTTTCTTACCTACTTACATAACGTGGCGCTACAGTGCGAGATGGATCTGTTTTATCTTTATCCACCAGTTATTTGGTTGAGATCCCTTTCGACTTGTGTGTGCCACTCAAGGTCTTCTTCTACTGGGCAGTTTTGAAGGCGTAGCATTCGACCAGACCCAGACTCAATCGAAAACCACCCAAAGAATTTTTCTCTTAAGCACCCAAAAGCTACATCGACCGCTTTTCACTAAAACTATGCCTCTGCTCATTATAGCAGAACAGGCACTAGTAAGGTCTTGTTACTTTAGTTGTTCAATTGAGGGTTTTATTTTTCAGTTGGTTTCGTAGTTTAACGAAGCTGCTATTGGCAAGTATTATTTGATGAATGAATTGATGGCGGTTCCTAGTTAGATAAAGCCTTTGACTACCTCAAAGTTATATCTGTATAGCGTCACGCTCTGTCCTAGACAAAGGTATCGAGCTGACAGCACATGTTTCGTCTTTTTAACGTTAGACCCATCCTCGCGCACTCCTCCATTCACCCTCAATTTCGTCAGCTGTTGGCGTGCGAGCTTAAAACAATTCTTTCAAGAATGATGTCGAAAAGGTCGCAAGACTACGCCAGGTATTAGCAAGGGTTCGTTAGCATCAAAGGGTTCGATAGCTTAGCCCCTGATTGCTTGAAAGACCACATTGAGCGTGTATGTTTATGAAGAGCAACATAAAAATACGTTCAATACGTACTGTCAATTAAAAGTTAGGACTGAATTATTTTGTATAAAAGACCATGAACTGATGAATTAGACCTCTCGCCAGAAATCAAAGGTTTTATCCCATTTACCTCATTTTATCTCTGTTAAAAGTCTCTTCGACGGTCTTAGGAGTTATTCTAATTTTATTACGTTGTTTGCATTCTTTTGCAATTATTTTCTGTAACCAGTCAATAAGGTCATAGCTCTTGAGGAAATCTAAAACTTCTTAAATCGAAGCACGTCCGTAAAAAATTGCTCACACTTATGATTGCGTGCATAAGTCATCCACTGGTCAGCAATGAAAATAGAAAGTTCTAACTAACATCTTGCAACATTATCTCATGCAAATTGTGTCTGTCAACTGGTACCTTTGCAAAAGACATGGATTAACTTGGATTTGAGACACATATCAAATCCGCAATTCGTGTTTAAACACGACGGGCGTAACGTGACTATCTGCATGCATGTCGAATTAAATGCAATTACGTGGAAATGATTTATCATATAAACTTGAAAATGTACATAGCCAACAACAAGTCATCTGTCAACTTGACAGCCCTCGCAACTTTCAAATCAGTCTCGGCTTGATCCAGACGATGCTTGTAAATTTAATCGTCCGCTTTGCACTGCATTGACACTAATCGTTTGTTTTCTTCTTTTTCCTCTATTTTGACAGGTGGCCAGTTGAAAACCAAAAACGGTCAAAAATATGTCCTCAATGGCAAGCCCGAACGGATGACGAGATCGTTTGCCATACTGGCCGCGTCAGTCCTACTGCTGGCCATACTGATCGCGTGCCTCATAACATACTTCATCACAGCGAGTGTCTATTCGTCTCAAGGGTAAGTACGATTATAGAATTTATGTAAAACCAGTTTCGATTTTTTTTTTTATAATCAATTAGATATGATTCAGTAATTGATGATTTGCATGGAAATCGCTTGGCGATTGCTTGGCAATTGCTTACAAATTAAATCGATTGGCTCACAGAATGGGATTTGCATTGACATTCACTTGGGTGAACTGGGGAAAAAACTGCCGTCACACTCTTGCGTTCCGTCGCACCGTCCATCACCTCTAAATAGGTTGTCACATATTTTCTCCATTCTTATGAGCTCACCATGTCCTTGACAAGAAGAAAACCTGCCAACAGAGGTTTTTTATGCAGCAAATCACTCCCCACCCCACAGTCCCTTAGATTTGCTAAAACGATTGCCAAGCAGAGATTACTCATAGCGGACCTACCCCGATGCGGGCGCCACCAAACCTACACCACTGCCGAACCCCATAACCCTTTCAAAACCCCACACGGCGACGGCTCAATCAACACACACCCTAAGCAGGGCGCTTTTGTTGCCATTTCCGAAGTTATTAATTAACGAACAGCGGAACCAATTTAAAATTGATTTCTGCCCAAACACTCTCTCGCGTATCACAAGCGCCGTTCGTGACCAAGCCTAAGCCGACGCTCTTGTTAATCGCTAATTTGCATGACCCACTCTCCGGCGAATTCGCAGTAAATCTTCGCAAATAAAGGATTGGAATCGATTCCCTTCTTAACAAGGTGCGGTCACTCATGGGGGGCTGGGGCTATTTTTTGAAACTTCTCTGTTGACCCAGATGTGGGTCTGTGTTCTGGGAGTTGTTTGGCTCATGGTTGACCTGGTTTCTGTTTTGCCAGGAAAACGTCTATTCTTTGAAATGGTTTATGGGGCCAATTGGGACACTGGCGTTGCGTGTGAAGAATTTTTTTTTGTTCTCCCCATGGCAAGGGTTGAGAGTTGAAGGACTGTGCTGTCTTAACACAGAATTTGGTGTGGTTTAAGAAGTTGCATAACTGTGCTGTGGGAGGGGTGGAAGGTCGTTGCTGTGTGAGGATATACGGGAATCACGAAGGTTTATAAACGCCCACTGTGTCTCGAAGCATTTTTGGGCATTAACGAATTGGTCGTAAACATTGGGAAGACTATCATCGTCTCCCTCTGGACTAGGGCGACTTCAAGGGTTCCTTTCTTTTTGAGTTTGTGTGGTGATGGCATTTATCTTTCTCGTTTTACTTACTTTTTTTCCTTGTACATCACATGCCATGAAGGCGTCACCTGGAGAGATCTAATGTATCGGAGGGTAAGTGCTAAGAGCTAAGTAGGTCCTCAGTAGTGCAAATCTTCAATTAGTTCTTTCTGATGACGCTACAGCCCGGGGTGAACCTGGGCCTCAGTCAACAAAGCCTCTCCAGGTGGCACTATCCTTGGCCAACTGCCTTCATTTTTGCACGCCATGTTGATTGAGATCCTTCTCCATTCGGTTTCATCGGTTTCATAGCCGTCCTATGTTGACTCGTCACACTGATTCGGAGTCGAAGTCTCTTCGAGCTGAAGCATTATTTTCCATTCGGTCTACATGCCATCGTAGACCATCATAGCCATCATAGACGTTGAATGGGCACATCGTCATGTTAGGACATCGAGCATCGACTCCGATTTCGATCGCAATGCAAAAAAAGGGGACTGTCAAGATCCCTTTCTTGAGATGACCGCGTACTAGTTGCATAGAGATTTCATCACGATGCTCAACAGCCCGAATCCGTTCTCTGACATGCTGTCATGTAGGCTGCGATTTTCAATGACTTTAGCATTGATGTCTTCCCTGCCCACCTTTGCGTTGGAATTTCATAGAACGATCTTGACTTCGTATCTGGGGCATTGATCTCTTCGAGGTGATCATAAAAATCGTCTTTATTATCCTCCATTGGGCGTTAGCTGATGCTGCCGAATGTAGCCTTGATGCGGTGGCTTTTAAGGCCTACGTAGGCTAATCGGTTGCACGTGGTCTATTAATCGGTGTCGATATTCGGCAGCAATGGGTACATTCATGTCAGAGGTTTGTTGTGGTCTCCGAAAGCGCACGCAAAATCTTCGAACATGGAGGGCCGGCTTATATTTTAAGTTCCTAGACAAGAGGCCAATGGCTATGTTGGTTCACCTTTAAGTTGTTTCAGTAAAGGCCATTTAAAGGGTGCCACGTTAAGGCTGCATGTCAGCTTGACCTGTGCATTCATACGGTTTGTTGTTGGCACCTCAACAATTTGAGAAGAAACAACAATTTTGCCCTGGATGAACAGGTTAATGCCTGTGTCTTCAATTCTACTAAAGCCAATATCTGCCTATAGAAAATACCTTTCCTTAAGCAGATTAGGGCTGTACTTGTGTATAAACAATGTTCACATGTCTTGTCCATTCGAAGAAAACCCGGCAAACTTTGTCTTGGCACTGATTTATTTTGTTGAGGTGGCAAATCAGGCCACAGTAAGCAGGAAATACTTCATTAGCAATCTTCGTTTGTTCACAGTACGTTGGACAGAATATTATGGGCCAAGTTGAATATATATATTACCGCCGCTCGACTCGTTGGTGTTCCATTGTCTCAGTGTCAATAGTTTGCTGTGCTTCATTTTGTGCCGGTAGTAATTACATAAAAAGCGGTCAGCTCGCTTTTATTTAGAGCCTCTTTGGTTTTTTATTGAATCAACCCTCATGCATTTTGTGGAGTGCGTAAGTCGCTCATGTTTGTTCCAGAATTGAATTCGTCATATGCTGTTGTATATCAACGTTACCAAATTCATGAGGGGGTATACCTAATAAAAAAATTTTCAGACCCTTTCTTTGTTTGAGTGTTCGATTGACCTTTTCATTGCACTGGCGATTTTCAAGTGATGGCACCCATAATCTGGGGTAAGCTCATGGCTCACTCAACTTGCCTGTCCAAGCTTCTCGCTCGAACCCGAGCCATAAGTCTATAAGGTCTAGCCTTTAGCGTTGGAACAGTAGCCACTTAAGTGCGCGCCTGAAAAGCTAGCACATTTTCAGCGACTCTGGTTTCTTAGTCGCTGTAAAAAAATGTCCTCATGAAGCTCATTTCGGGGTGTGGTTCATCATCATCATCATTTTCAGACCCGCAAGATCCACTTAAGAGGTCGCGGGGGTAAAACACGCACTAGAGATCTCCAGGGCCCTCGATACTCCACCATCGACTGTAAGCCATCAGTATTCATGCCCAGATGCAACCAAGCGAGTTTTTAACTTGGTCCAACCACATCTCCCAGGATCTTCCAAGCGGTTCGGTGTAAGGTTAGTCTAATATTTCGCCTGATGAACATACAAAAAATTCCTTGATTACCGTGGTCTATGGCTCGGCGGAATTACGGCTACCCTCACACCTGAATTCGACGAGCGATTTTTCCCTCCTTTAAAGTTGTGATTTGGACTTTTATTTTATCAAGATGCATGGAAACACTCGTGTCCGTCGAATGTCAGTGTCAATTGGGAACTTGGAAGGCAACATGCCAGATATCAACCAATGCACTCGAAAGAGTGGCTCCAAAATTTTCTTCACTGTTTATGCCACTTACAATGTATTTTGCAATTTTCCTTCATTGCAAATTGAAGGTGACAATTATAAACCGAATTCTCACGGAAATCACTCTTTACAACATTCTAGCTCCAATCCCATCTGCTCTAGTTCATCTTTGCACTCTTAGCAGTCTTAATATACACGTTCAATTAAAATGTTAATTCAATTCTTGTTTCTTGTTTTAGCTGTACAAACGGCAACTTTGTCGCCGCACCAACATACAACGGCCATGGCGAGAATATCAGTGCAACCGTTGCCAGTGCCAGTACCTTTCCTATGCCATCACGCTCATCCGGAACCGCTCTGGCCCACGTCGATGGACGTGACTTGATTCCAGAAGAGTCAAATCGCACCGACGACATAGCCAGTCCCATGGATCGAAAGTTGCGCCTCTACGAGGGATGGACACCGGAGCTGTACACGTAAGTAATGTAAAATACATCGTAATCCCCCTGCAGTGTCCCAGTTCTTGTGTTCTTTCACCACTTCCCGACGTCAACATCAATCTCTCACATCACCAAAAAAAGAAACGGAAAAACAGAACGCATGGCTTTGTCATAACCTCACCAGTGCATGCCCACTGGAATGTGTAAGAGTGCTACGTAATTCGTGGAGATGACATCACTCCATGGCTTCTGGGTGCTGGTCAAAATAAAAAGTTCAACAGTGACTTGGTGGCCTCGTTTTCCCTCCCCTCTCTCTCTGGCCGTCTGTATTCGACGCTTGATCAAGAACAAAGCAGTTCGCCTTGCGCGGCTTTAGTTCGTCGAGGCGGGTTCACGGGTCCATGATGTGATTCCTTACTGCTGCCGCTGCAGAGCGGTGTCCGCCTGAAATGTTTATTTAAATTGCATGATTTATTGGCCATTTTTCGTTGCGACCACTTTAGTGTGTGCCTTGCTGGCCAACGTCGACGCTTATTTGGGTCGTTCGGCTTGATTGGAAAAAATCAATATACACACTTAAAGGGTACTCAGATCCAAGTGGACTTTAACTAATTTTCGCCAGAGTCGCCCGGTCAATTTGTAGGAAGCCTGCTCGTTTAAGAGATGTCATTGATGTAGTGGCGATTTGATTTTAAGAGTCACAGAGGCAATCGCCTTGCGTTCGTTTTGACAGCCATCACATTTCAAAGGAAAATTACGAGCGGACCATTAAGAGCTTTACGACTGTCGGAGCAGTGGTGACACTGTCTGACTTGAAGTGGATGTCGAGGGAAGAATGGGTTTTAAATTTTCTTAGCTCATTGCGAAATCCTTGAAGTGTCGGGCGTTTATGACATTTCTTCTGATGGCAGTGCACTGGACATGGGTCCCGGGGAGAACATAAACTATTTCCTTAAAGGGCATTTGAGTGGTCTTTCAGTGAGGAGGCACATTTCTTAATGGTAGATAAACCAAGTTGTGTCTCAGACTCCATATTTCACTTGGGAGCCAATTTCGTGGCATTTAATGTGCTACATCCTTCACGTCGCTGTGGTGAATGTCAATCATCGCTTTACTTGAACGGCACTTATTCGAAAGGCCCTCATCCCGAAGACTCAGTGGCTTAAAGCTGACTGACTTGGCTATATGCTGCTCATTGTGATAACTTCGACAGAATGTCGTGAATCGAGTGATTTCGGCGACCAACGCAAGTCACATAAAATCACTCTGCCCTTAAATCACTCCTGCTTTCATGTCATCCAATTTATGATGAGTTAAGTAAAAGCGGTTGACTGCAGAAGGCAGTCACACTAAGGCCAAAGTAGGCCCATTGTGGTACCAAGCATATTGACACGGTTTATACTTGTAATGGAGTGAATGCTGTTCGTTCGTTGAGATTATTGAAAGCTTTGGCCATAGGTGTATCTTCCTACAACTTGCTACAGTGCTACACGGACAGAGGTGCTACCTCATCTTCATCCATGCAGCCTTTGCAGAAATTATCCCAACTTCATTGCCAACCCAATCTGAATGCCAATTGCGCAGTGTTCGGTTATGACTCCGATGGGAGCCCTTAACGAGAGACTGCTGAGTTTGAATAGACGGGTGGACCTGAGCCTTAGCCAACAAGCCTCTCCAGCTGACACGATCTTTAGCCAACTGCCTCCAATTTCGCACTCCAAGTTGGTTGAGATCCTTCTCTACTTGAGTGTGTGATCGGCTTCGTGGTCGTCCTCTATTGCGTTGTCCCACTGGTTCGGACTCTTCGGGCTGGAGCAGTGTTGTCCATGCACTCAACATGATCTAGCCATCTTAGGCGTTGAATCCGTAGACGCTGACTAGACTCATCTCGCTGTACAGCCCGTACAGGTCGTGGTCGAATCTTCTTCTCCAGAAACCTTTGACGCAAACAAGACCAGAACTTTTCTCTCGAAGAGACCAAGTGCTTCTTCATCCGCTCTTGAGATAGTCCAGGCTTCCGCGTCATACAGCAGGACAGGGATGATCAAGATCTTATATAATGTGGGCTTGGTCTTTCGAGAGAGGACTCTACTACTCACTTGCCTGTTGAGTCCAAAGAAACAGCGATTGTCAAGAGTTATTCTGTGTTTGATGTCGAGACTGACGCTGTTCGTACATTTACCTTGGACCCCAAGGTATATGTAGTCCTTTAGCACCTCTAAGTTTTTGCTGCCCATTGTGACGCTCTGTCCGAGACATCGCGGTTGTGCTTCCAAATTAGGTCCTGCCGAGCGTATTGCAATGCATATGGGGGATGGAACGTCTCAGCTCTACCCTCATGCTGATTGGTGTTGATACGTTACTTAGTCATCATGATAACCTTGCACGATAACCTGACACGAATATTTTAGAAGACTATTTGTTAGATCCTAAAATGTTCTATGTCTCAAATAGCACAAACCAGAGCAGTAATAGCCGTAGTGAGGAGCACCCTCTCTTTCCTCTTGCCTACCAAAGCATTACATGGTACCTCAGATGATTACGACCAGTTAGTTCCCCAACTTTCATTCCAAGTGCAAAAACCGAAGAACTGCCAAAATGAGAGAGTTCCTTCGTTGATGATCGTATCATTCAGAGTTTTTCCTGACATCTGCCAAAGGTTGACTGTTTGACACATAGGATGCCATGTTATGGTCGGTTTCGGTGCTTCTAATTGAAAGTTAATCGAATGCTCCATTACCCGTGATGTACTTGTGAGCTGGGATACTGCATAGTGTGTCGAGAGTTGCTTACTGAGAACCTTGGGATTTTAATAGAGCAGGCAATGTGAACAATTTTGGGAACGACTTAGTAATGCCGGATTGTTATTTCTTTGAAGCTCCCTCATCACTGTAGCATTTCTCAGGCAGAAATCATAGCGATTAAAGAGGCGTTGTGATGGCTCAAAAACAACGTGATATCAAAAAATGATCACCATTCGGACAGTTCGGACATGCCTCATTAAAATCGCTAGACTATGTCATGTTTTACTCAAAAACTCTTAACGAGATGGCTGAGCATTTTAACATTCACCTCATGTGGGTGCCGTGACACTGTTGAAACTGACATATTAGGAAACTGCAAAGCCGATGAACTCGCCAGGCGTGGTACGATCTTATCCCTTTCAATAGCAGGGGTACCACATTCCATGCCGATCGTTACAGTCTACCATCTTTTAAAGATTCACACAGTTAAAACCAACAATGACAAATGGCTAGAAGGCATCGCCTGCCTTAAAGCAAAAGAAATCTGGCCCTCACTTAACCTAAAACTGTCACTCAGTCTACTTAGACTCAGCAAGCACTCATTAAGGACTCTCATAAGAGTCATAAGCGGGCACTATGCAATTGGCACTCATGCTAGCAGCTCATATAATGATTTTTCTGAAGAAGCTGCATCCAGTCATCACCTAGTCTGCCCCTGTAGCGCTCTGGCTAGACGTAGGTTCCTACACCTAGGGGCCTACTACGTCAATAGCCTCAATGAGCTAAACAGCGCTAGCATAGGCCAGCTAAATCGCTTCATTACAAGCACCAACTGGTTCCGATATTCCAGGAGGAGAAGTCAATCCGCGTGGAATCACAATGGGCCTACTCTGGCCTAAGTGAGACTGCCTTTAACAGTCAGCCACTACAACCTAACCTAACTTAGTAATGCTTTATGATATGGACATTCAGAGCCGTTGTGATGTTGAACACAACACAGAGTACATATATTTTTCAGAAAGCACACATAATATCGACATCTTAGACATAATTTCACGATACGCAGCTGTAACAGACAGAAACATCTTCTAATTCAGTTCGTTGGTGTGTTTAACGTGAGATAGCTACCCAGATTGTCCCATTGTTCAGGGCATGCTTAAAAATGCATAGAATCGTTTAGTAGTGCCGGATGACACGTAGTTGATCACTAAGAGCCAGCGGCGGAACGACGTCCTTCATATTACTCGTACGGTGCTGTTATCCGGGGTGACCTCCGGCCTCACTCAATTCGTCTGTAGAGGCTTTGACTTCTGTTTCGTATACCAAGTTGTTTCTTCTCCAGTATGTGTGTACCAATGTGAACCCAGAGGATCGGACAATCCATGGATTGGCTTAGTTCCATTCCGAAAGAAATAAGGTTGAATCGAAACCACAATGCCACAAGTACAGTAGTCTACATCAAATTGTGGTTGTAGCGGAGGTCACAGAATACCTGAAATGTTTGCCGAAAAAAACATTTATTTAAAAAAACAAAGCATTCTGGCATTCTTTCAGACTTTGTTCAGGACAAACACCTTCAATTGTTAACGGCCAGGCACTAGTGTGAATTGTTCGCAAGGCATTTCACAGACGTTCCTTAATAACCAGACAATGGCCGCCCTTTGGCTGCACTACATAACATACACTTCCTTGACTGAAATGATCCAATAGGCAGACTCCCTACCCTCTCCAGATGTGTCTGTTTTATGGATTTCGAACGACGCGCGATTATGTTTTCATCATCGCTTGAAATCACAATCATCGATGAACCGCTTGCAGTTGAAGAACGGATGGGATTTCTCTCGAATTGCGATCTATTTACGTCCAAAGGGAACGATCGAACTCCAGAAAGATCAAAAAGGCGTCGGAGTTTCAATTAAAGAGTACACAGTGCGCTTCCTAATCAAGGCGCCTCGGAGCGCAAAAAACTGCAACAAATCCCAAATGACCACTAACAAGAAGCATGTAACTTTTAAATACCACAAAAAGAAGAAACACTAATGTTCTCTGACAAGGCGCTATTATCCGCACAACTACATCATGTCCCACTTAGAGGCGCACATGTTAAAAATGCCTTTAGTCCTTGCAGGCAACACCATCACTCTCCTCGGTGCTCAGCCATCCATCTTAGTCAAACAGCACTACCCGTTGCTACCGCTTGATTTTGATTCGAGTGTAAAATGCTGTTTAGTACTTGATTCGTGCAACAAACAGCCACATGCAATTGAATTGAATCAATATCGCAAGGCACTCTGGCATGCGCCCAACAGTCCCACATCGCGCAGCACTCCCCAGCGAATGCCGGCATCGGTACGGCACGGTGTACTCCAGCGGGGGGGCCATGGCATTTGCTTTCGAATTGCTTCTCTTTTAATCTGATCCCCTTGCGGTGGATATTAATAAGCACTGCCAGTCAGACAAACGAGTCAATTCATTTGCCACAGCTCCTGACAGAACAATTCCCAGCCCCCTGGAATGACAGTGAAAGCAGATCGTTGGCCTCTTTTAGAATGTGTAGTTGCCATTGTGTGCGGTGTACGGCGCGCGGCGTGCGTCGTGGGCTTTGTGGGCTGCTGATGATGACCAGTCCTCCCAGTGCGGTAAGTGGATTCTAATTAGTTGTTGTTCTTTCGCCAGACCAAGGACGGCGTTTGTTGCTTCAGTTTGACCACAAAGTTGTGCAAAGTTCGATGCGCCAAATTCTAAAAATAGCGAAAAAAAGCTTATTTTTGAGAGAAATGTGAGAATTGTAAATGGCAAAGTTGATAGTCGGGGTGTTGAGGGTTTACTGCATAGTGCTCGCCGTCGGAGATGACAGGGCGATGCGAGGAGTCCACATTGAACTAGGTGGTATTTTTAGTCTTGTTTTGTTTGCATGACTTCACCGAGAAATATTTATTCCTGCATAGCAGCGGTGTCAAGCTGAGTGGCACTACGCCCAGCAACCTCAATGTCATCAGATCGGCGAGTTGGAAGCCGGTTCATTACAACGCAGGCGTCGTCTCCCGAATCAGAGCATCTATGCTTAAGAGCACTGCGAAAATTCAACTCGCTGATAGCAAATTTTGCAAATTAAATGGCGTGTATAATTTTATGGTGCATTAAAACAACATATTTGAATTCCGATTGAAATGTTAAACGCTGATGGCGAATTTTTTGTTTAAATTACTCAGTCTAGTGTTCTTATTGTCAGCACATGTGGCTCTTTAGATGTTCTCGCTCCAATGTGGGTCAGTTGACATCATCGCGGTTCGTGTCTATAAATTAATCTGCATACATTGGTGCGTAAATGGAAACGCCCGTGTCGAATATTTTCACACAAGGCTGCACCACCATCGAACTTCCTGCATTCACTGTCCAACCGGTCATTCCATCTTTGGTGGCATCCATTGGAGACCTATCCTCACTTTAAGGATTGTTGTGAAGGTTGGCTCCTCAGAACGCACATTAAGAAACTGGAGAATTTCTGACGAGGACGTCGATAATCGATTGATCATTGTACCAAAACCAGCTGCCTCTAGTTTTGTGATAAGTGAGAAACATGTGCTGACTACAGAAAGGGTCCACGCCCTTACAGCACCACTATCGAAGTTGTCAGATCGTCAAGCAGACTCTGTTACCCGTTGATTCTCAGAGAGAGTTATCCAGCTTAGCATTAATCTGGTGTCCTTTCCCTTTACTTTGGCCATCTCTGACTATCTCAAAGATGAACCACCACACATTTTGTCTGTACCAGCCAGTATCAGTGTCAATCGTAAACAGATTTTATTGCAAGTTGTCAATAAAATGTCCTTCTTTCGGGTTACAATACAGTCGAGCCCAGATAATATCACATCATGTTGGCAGCAGTATAATTTGACACCGAATGATTTGAAAAAAGCCACTGGCTGAATGAAAAAACGCCTTATACTGATTTATTCTAATAAACGACAATACCCAGATTGGAGTGTATTGACTACGAGATCTGTAACTTGTGTTGCCACCAAGTGTCTTACATTAGCTGACTGACAGCAGAAGACTGTCACATTTCGAACCAGAATTTTAACGAAGATGATGAAAGTCAATTTTGTGTGATGGTTAATCATTATATTTGCGAACCATCACTGGGGCCAAATATAAATTTGATAACAACTAGTTTGAACCTTCGTCTTCGTTGATTATGAATGCTTTTACTGAGTTCCGATGTAGCACCCGTGCAAGTGATGTATTTTCTTACAGTCGCGCTACAGTCGGGAGTCAAACTGGATCTTAGCCAACAAACCTCCCCAGCTGGCTTCAGCTAGTTGCCCCAATTTAGCACCCGAAGATGGATAAGCTCCTTCTTGACTTGTAAGCCCATTTGACCTAGTAGGTGTCCTCTTTTGCCTCGTCTCACTTCTTCAGGGTCGAAGATTTTCGAACTGGAACAATGTTGTCCATGTGCTCTAAATGCCCTAGCCATAGAGAGAGCCCGTACTGTTTGTGGTTGAATCTTCTTCTCCAGAAGCCATCCACTCAAACAGGACCAATGATTGAACGCAGAACTTTTTTCTCTCGAAAAGACCAAGAATATCTTCTTCATCCGCTCCTGAAATTGTCCTTGCGCTGTACGGTGGGACTGGGATGAATAGTGTCTAACTTCGAGTCTATTTAGTACTTCGAGAATAACCTCTATTATTCAATTGCCTTTTGAGCCTGAAGAAACTGCGTTTAATCTCCGCGGATCCGAGGTAGACGAAGTTATAGCTCTCTTCATCGCTGTTATGTTTCTCTAGACTCTACTGCATGCACTTTATTTTACCCTCATTTACCGCAGAACCCAATTTGTCCGCCTCCATTTTTAAACCGGTAAACGCTTCATTGACGACTCGCTGTGTTCGACCAATAGCCAATGTCGTCAGCGTATGGTAGCGATGTTATGGACTTTTGGAAGATGTGCCTCTTCTGTTGGCAAGCGAGTTCTGCATGACCTTAAAAAGAATGACGTTGAAAAAGTCACATGACAGCCTTACTAAGACTTTCTTTCTTGACATTGAAGACATCGGTGAGTTCGTTTCCAAACTTAATGGAGCAGCGACAATTCTCCACCGTTATTTTGTGTAACCGGGCGAGGCTCTGATACATAACTCGTGTCCATTCACGATGTCATATGCCGCATTAAAATACGAGTAGATGAGGGAGAACGACTCTTGAATTTCTTGTAGGATCTGCCGTAGTAAATGAAAATTTGGTTGACTTCCCCGGCCTGAAACACCACTTATAAAGACCAATCAAATTATTCCGGCAAGGTTTCAGAGGCGGTAGATGAGGGCTTAGAAGCGATGCTTAGGAGACTTATTCCTCGGTAGTCGGCGCAGTTGAAGGCTTATTTCTTGGTGGATCCTTAGAAGACTTTCATGACTATTTGGACAATAGGCATTTAGAATGTTCAACAGTTGAAGCTGGAGTGGCAGAAATCCAGAAATTCGGCTGCTGCTGCCTCATCCACCATATTCTTCAGATTGAGATTAGCTTGCGTTTTTTTTTTCGGTTTCAAAAGCTGAGCAAATCGTTAGACGGCATAGGTTTTGAGTCGTGTAAAGAGGTCATCACTGCCTAGAGCATGCCTCTTTCCCATTATCATTCAACATCATTATCAGCAATGAACTCGTCCCTTCACCCAATTTTTACGTGACTTATGCATAATCTGTGAGCTCAACTTTTGTTCCCATGTTGAGAATATTAGTAGTAGGGTAAATTCCTTGCTTGGCTTTGGCAAACGCTAATCGAAAGAATCCTTAAACTCTGTGTCACAAATTTTTTGCAAATAACCTTCGTGCGATCCATTCTTCAATATGCCAATGGTCACCTCACTACGAGGTTCATATGCGTCGTATTGAAGCTGTCCACTGTAGGTTTCTTCGCTCTTCGCTGACTGACAGAAATAACTTTGCCGCCTGGAGTTAAACTTATTAACGTTGAGTTTCTCTAAAATTGTCGCAAAACAGCCGATCTGCTCTGCCTCCGCCAGCTAATTACTAAGAACACAGACTGCCTCGCAAGCCTTGAATTGTTGTTTCTTAGCACCGATCCTTTCAATATTAGGTCTCTAGCTCTTTTCGGGAACAGACAACTTCGGGCTAACTATCGGGCATGTAACCACCTCCAGCCCCGTTTTTTACTACCAAAGTGGTACATTTCCCTCTCTACCATCTATGTTGAGCGTTAGTTTGTTTATGTTGTTAAACTGGAGCCTCCACTGCCATCATATTCTTTATGTCCACTGACCACATAAACTTGGCCACAGATACTGCATTTAATATCAAAAAGTCACGACATCTCACATTGTATTGAAACTGAAACTGGTGCAGTCTTCGTCAAGAAAGTTCCATAAAATGTTTCCTAAAGACATCACGAACAATGAGTGTCGGTGAACAAAATTAACTCCAAATAGTTGTAACCATCCGCGCTTGGCCGAACCCAGCTGAGTGCACATAAAGTTACATTCCCACGGAGCTGTGACATCTTTGAACAATCACACAGCGTCTAGATGTGAATGAGACTGCTTGCCCTTCAGAGAGGTCCCCTCTCGGGTTATTGCCCTCAATGTGATTGGCATTAACGACTAGTTGCACACTCAACCACATTGTTGGCCAAAAGAGCACATTTCTGTAGGAAATCAATTTCCTGCGTTTCAAAAACTTTACGACTCGCCAACAACGCCCCGCGCGCCCCCCCGCTGGTGGTTGCATATGACGAATGGAATACGATTCAAACGCTCTTCACGTAACAGCCACCCGGTCGTGTGCATACAGGCCGGCTCCAGGTCGGACATCCCATAAACTTCAGCTGGCTGCTATAAAAAAAAGGCGAACCTTGGCGCCAATACACCGAGGTTTCAATAGACTAACGAAACAATTCCAATTGAACAACATCATCCAACTGTTGCCGCTTTAGTGGGACTCATGATTTATGGTACTTTGCATAAATTACAGCCACTCGACCGGCTTGAAGCTTACACGTAGGCATAAAGGTGTCCCGTGCGAGTGTGGGAACGAGCCGAGAGGAAGGTCAACACGAAATCAGAACAAACCGCAGCCGACGGGGGAGACACTATTGTCGCTGCTGCAGTCAATTTCGATCATGCGGGAACAGAGTCCACGCGGCGTGTCGTAATTAATTGCTCCCACTGCGAATGAAGCAATTAAACGACGCTCAATGAATGTTGGTCACTGTGTGCTCTGAATGACGATCCCCGCTCAGAGGCTGGATCAGGTTCTGTAAGTCAGTGGCGCGATGGGTGCGTGTTTGCCTGTCAATTCATTCGGCACGCAATTGACGGCAGACTCCTTGTGGCGTGCATCAGCGCGGCCAGCAGCTAACGAGGACGCATCGCCGAAGATGACGCTCACTGACCAACCAGGAAGAGATCACGGGTCGTATAAATTGAGCATCTGCTCGCTGTGGGCTTGTGTTGGCGGTGGAGTAGGCGAGTAGGCGATCGCGATGCACAGCCTGCTGAAAGAATTGCGTGCAGTTATGTAATTAATTTTGCCGCCGACTTTAATTCGCTCTTAGTGCTTGGTGATGGACTGTAATCATGGACCGCTTAGGCGGTCTTTAATAGACGCAAGTATTTGCACGGTACGTGTGTAGTGATTTTCTTGTTCTGCTCTGGGGGCTTTGAAGATGAGAGATTGTTTGTGAGCATGCGCCGGTGGGGCTGAGGCTGAGGCTGATGCAATACGTTGACGTTGACTTGATAAGTAGGCGGCGTTCGACTTAAAGGTGAAGAATGTTTGTTTTCAGGATTAGATAGTATTGATTGCAGATAATCTATGTGGAGTGTGAAATCATATCCCAGTGCAAGGTAGTTGTTAATGATTGTTAGAGTCGTGCGTGTTACGTCAGTTCTTCGTTTCGTCATCTTCTTTATTGAGCGCTTCATTCTGGACTGCATCTGGATCTTAGATAGGCCTCATCTGCACGGCTGTACATGTTTAAATATGTACAGTGGAATTGTAGACAAATAGTTCACTAAGTTTCGTTGTGGTAGCACCAAAAACCACCAAAAAATTGCATATTTTGCTGAGTTAAGCCCGTAGTGATGCAAGGTACAAGATGCAAGGTTTGAGGACGACTACGACCTTCTGCGCCAGAAGTTTGCTACTCCAAATCATCAGATCCTGCCATGCATATAAACGAAGTTGTTTATAAAAAAAAATGCAGAATGTTCTCTCTCTATTGAATATGATAAACAAATTCATTGGTTCATAGTCCTTCATTACAAAATAGATATTATCTTCCATCAATCCTATACACTCAACCGCGCTAAGTTATTATCGGCGTCATAACCGGGCAATGGGCGACAAATGACTCCAGATTAGGACTCCCTTACAACGACTTATGTAAAGGAATGTATACCAAGAGGAGGAAAAATCTATTGCACATCTTCCGTACAATTGCGCTCTATCCCTACAAAAAACGTTACCTAGATGAATGCTATTTTAATAACCTGGCGGAGCAAAGTAATATTAATACCAGTCAACTCCTCTACTTTATCAAAAGAGTTCGGGTAGAACGATTTCAGATCCGCGTACTGACACAACCGCTGGCCTGCGGCGTTGTGTATATGTGCGTCGACACCAATGCGAAAGAACCTCGATGTCGTAGGTTCGATCCCTGGTCTGAGCCATAAAAACTAATTTCCACGATCGCACCTCTCCTGTCTAGAAAATGCTTCTCAAACTTGGCCGTTGGGAGTCTAAATACATAAAACTGTAGATCCCTTTTACTCATAAGAGAACAATAGCATACACAACACGAGTGGTTGCTGAGAACCTAATTCCTGGCGCTCTACTGGCTGTAGCACCACATATATTATTATTATGCTGACACAAGATGTCTATGAACCTAACAATCAAAAAGTCGAAATTAATAGAAACTTCAGAAAAACTCTTTACTATGGGAATTGGATTTCACTGTCTACTAGTCCCTGGAAGTACAATGAGTTTGTTAGAACTTTGCCTCAGTTTCCAGAAGAAAAATTTTAATTGTGCGATCATATTGGCTAGGTTTTGTTTCGGTTGACAGAAAAGTCAAGTCAATCGTTTTTGGAATTGGTCAAAACACCTCGTCTCGGGTCTGCCACTGGGTCGCCTTCCTGATGGAGTAGCATCTAAGACATGTGTCGAAACCATGGAAGCATACCTCTATGCGTTCTACTGAAACCTGCCTTAACAGCATTCGACTTTGCACATTGATTTTGAAATCTATTTAACTTCCAGAGTTCGCAGTTTTTGGACATGACACCTATTATCAGTTCCCGACTGCAGCAATGGCCTGAGCCAAGCGTACAAAGTAACAAGCTCCGCAGCAACGAGGCCAGAGAGAGATCTTATTTTTCTGTCTAAAAGATGGAAGGATGCTTTACGATCAAAATTTGATTCGATAAAAAATCAAAATTGCATTCAAGAATCAGTGTGCCTTTGTACGAACAATAAAAAAGTTCACTGAGTACTACGCAAATGCGACTTAGCATTAATAGTTTAAAGATGTCGCATTTGAAAATGAATATTCATGAGCGCTTGTTCTTTGTTTTAAATATTATTCAGTTTTATCGATTAATCGATTGGGTGCCATCCAAATCACAGTGTCAGAATAGATGAATTGTGACACTTCGTCCACGTGAGCTGAATAATGCAGGAATCAGTTCTTTATGTCAGTCGCACTCAAGTGCTAATAGCGCTTCATTGACAGGCTGTAAAATAGCGTAGATTATGACGTGCACTTTGGACGATAGATTGCATAAAGGATGCATGCACTGCATAATGAGCAGTCGGTTTACTCCTGCTTCTGTCATCGAATTTATCGATGTTTACCAAAGATTTGCAACACGATGCTATGACGGATCTTATAAAGAAACACTATGTTGTTGTTTGTAAATTAACTTAAGCTTAGTGCATTGATGGGTCAAGACGGAAGATGTAGTAGGAAGTAGCAGATCTTAAATCAAATCCGTCTGTCACCTAAATCACTGCAGCATTTTCTAAGTGGAAATAATGTCGATTAGCAGCCCTGTCCTGGCCAAGGTGGAAAGTGATATCACCTCGCTATATCTGTATTTGCAGCAGTTATATCCCCGGCATTGCTCTCTATAAACTTAAGTAGCAATCGACTCCCCTGCATCTCTTGACGAGTTATTCGAACAGTTCAACATTCGACTATGCTGGGTGGCAGGTCATGGGGACATCCCCTGAAACTGAAAAATGATTAGCTGTCTAAATTCGACTGCCAGTCAATGGAATCTCATACAGATATCTTAAAGCTACAATTCCACAATCTCTAAACAAAGAAAATCACAGCCATAGAGTCATTTCGAAGGAAATCTAAACAGAAGCCTCACATCAATCCAAAAAGATCAAGTTGCCTGTCTCCCAAAGAGATAAAAAAAGAGTACATAATGCAAAAATACAAAAAGTGGGAACAATTACCCTACACTTGTCAATCAAATCTTCATGCAAAAAGACTAGGCATATTCTCAAACAACTGCTGTCGAAGCTGCTGAGATGAGGGTGAAAAGGAAAGGACCTTCTCTGCAACTGTCCTGCACTTGCTTCACTTAGGAAGCTAGGACCTCTTCTATGAAAGTCTAAGCGCGGTCACAGTGAAATACCGGTCAACGCACTAGTAAAATCAGATGACAAAACTAGCTGGCTGTCAATCATGGCAACCGACACGCCGTGTCGAGTAAGTGAATGCCACTCCTTCCTTTTCAACCTACATACCTGTTGCATTGATGTGTCTATTTTCAAAACATCAAATCTAAGATAAATAAAGAATGACCTGATGGTGTTAGCGATGAACTAAGGAAAAAGCAGCCATTTCACAGGTTATGGAAAAAAAATCCTAGCTATTGTTTTTAGCCCCTCCTTGTTCAAGTAACTCCACAACTGTCGTCGCCACTAACCTGAACTGGTCACCTTTCTCGAAACTTCTTCGCAATCCTCTTGTCACACTGACACCCCTGTTGGCCGTACCTTCTTGACGGTGAATAATTATTGCGCGGGGATTGGGTTGATGGTTTCTGGAATTTTTGCTCGATGGTTGCTGGCAATGTGTACCGTGGTTGGACTCGAAACACTGACAGCTAGGATGATGATTTTCCCTAACTCAATATTATATTTTTGCAGAAATTGGTTGCAGTATAACATGCGAATCAACAACGCTGAAATCGAAGGCGAGTGATTCGGGTGATGGAAAACTTTTCGATGGTTCCATGCAAGTCTATTCTAACTAAAAATAGTACATCTTCTCCAAGGCCGCTACAGTCCGTAGTGAATCTGGTACTCAGCCAATAAGCCCCCCCAGGCACGATCCATAGCCATCTGCTTTGCAAGACAAGCTGGCTGAGGTCCTCCTCCAACTGAGTGCGCCATCGGCTTTGTGGTCGTCCTCTATTGCGTTTTACCACAGTTTGGAAGTCGAATACTCTTCGGACCGGAGCAGTGTTGTCCACGCGCTCAACGTGGTCTAGCCATCTTATGCGTTGAATCCGTAGGTAAAGGAATCCGCCTGGCTATCCTCAGTTCGTGGTTGAATCTTCTCCTCCAGAAACCAACCATGCAAACGGGACCAGGGATTGAAAGCAGAACCAAAAAGGCCAAAAAGACTTCGTCATCCACTCTTGAGATAGCATTGGTTTCCGCGCCAATAGAGCAGGACAGGGATGATTAAGGTCTTATTTAGTGTTAGCTTGGTCTTTCGAGAGAGGGCTCTACTACTCAATTACCTCTTGAGCCCAAAGAAACGGCGGTTGGCAAGAGTTGTTCTACTTTTACTATTAACTTGGGAGCAGAGGTAGAAGAAGTCCTTCACTACCTCGAAGTTGTAGCTGCCTATGGAGACGTTCTGACCTTGTCGTCCACTAATCCCATTTCGCCAGCAATATGCTTCATTGACGGTTGACTGTGACTGTGCTGCGACCAATCACTTCAATGTCGTCCGGCGCGCTATAGAGCAGGACAGGGATGAGCAGGGTATAACGCATATGCTAGCAATTGTACGAACTTTTGGAAGATCATGCTTCTTGTGTTGCCGAGTGAGTTTTGCAGAACCTTCTCAAGTAGGATGTTGAAAAGTCAAGACAGTCATGACATGACAGCGCGTCGACTTGCCTAAAACATTAAGGGCTGCGATTGTTCGATGCCTGTTGGCAGCAACCTGCGGCCTCAAGTAGCTCCAAAGATAGAAGACTGGAATGGCTAAGTCGAACGATCATACTGACCACGCATAATCGACAGAACGTTACAATATCCACTGTGGGTAGTGGTGCTACATTCCGTCTGGCGATTCTTCGTTCTTGGCGAAGAACGCCAATAACATAATGAGTGCGATACGTGTGACGAGGAACAGGAGGAAACCATTCCATATCACGTACTTTCTTCTTCAATGCCCTTGGTGCCAGCAGAAGCGAACTGCATAACGTCAGTTTAAACCAGCTCAACCAGTAACAAGAACCTGTGGGCAGCAAAAGTGGTGTATAGAGTAAGAAACATCCAATCTGAGCTGTATAACAAAGCGTTTCTATTGTAATAAATTTGCCGCAGTCTTGTGCTAGGACGTGACTTGAACTTTCTAGGTAACCTACATGACACCCAGAAGCCTTAGCACTGGTGTCAGGCTGTCCTTGGACACAAAGAAGTACGAGCCATTTCCTCAGCAATGTCGCATTATTCCTTCATGTGCATGCCGTGCATGGCCCAATTGACTCCCCAAGAAAGTCATCTCACTTGAACTCTACAAGTCACCAGTTAGTGTACCCAAAGACAAAAACCTCTCGCTTAAGGTTCAAGTACAGTCAAATGTCACCCAGAAAGCTCGCCAAACCTACATCCCCCACTCTCCCCCTTTTCGAATCACATACTTAGCCTCTTAAGCAGGTTCTGACCCTTCAACGGTCATTGACCCTCCTGCATTTCAACTGACAATTATTATTATTTTTATAGATTCCCTGCCCTCGTCATAATTCGTTTTTATTCCATGCCTATAAAATGAACTTGAAAGTATACACTTACGCAGGCCCACACTAAAATGCACGGCAAACGAACTTGGCAACAACCTTAACTCCCCTGGCTTTGGCTTAAGCAGAGCCCTTAATGTCGTTTAGCGCAGCATAAGTGGATTTCATTGCCTCGCAAGCGTTCTTAATTCTATTTTATTTTACTTTTGTTTTCCTCTGCCTGTCGACGTTAATTCCTTTCCTTGGCTATTATTTTATCTTCATAATAAACTGAGAGGTTTCAGTTTTGTTTTTGACACTGCCGTAAATCCTTTTATAACACATTCCCCTATTTGATTTGTTTATGGCTGTGGCGGCATGCACACTTCGGCAGTTTTTGTCCATAAAAATGCGGTGGGTACACTTTTCGTTGCATTGTGGTGGGGTTTTGAGGAGGGAAATTTTGTAGCTTTACTTGTAGTGGCTGCTTTTTGATGAATGTCAATTGTGGTTTGGGACTGCAAGTACATTGTGTCCTAGGAGGAGGGAGTTCTATTTGAATATAGAATAAAAGGTGTCCCCTTTTTCTTACAAAAGGGAGCAGTCCTATGATGAGCTCATCCGGTGTGATGGTTTGGGTGGTAGCTCTAAGGTTACATTTTGTCCTGGCAAAGATTGTAGGAGGAATCTTATACCAAATGGCCATTCCAACCATGGCATAGTGAGTGGTGGGGTTGACTCGAACTTTGGGGAATGTGGGCTGACACAAAAACCTCTGAAAATTCAAGGTTATACCACTTTGAGGTCAATGACAGTGTCTTGCTGGTTTGTCTAAAGACGCTTCTCAAATATCGCTGCGCAGTTCGGAGTAAACGTATTGCGCTTCTACTCGAGAGAGGACACCACGATTACTGCTGTGGAAGCTAGTATCAGGTCCCAAAAGTGGTCAAAATCTTATTGGAGATTTGCCGAAGAGTTACCTTGTTAAGCATAAGGGCTCCATACCAGCCTCGGTTCAAAATATCGAATCTTTAAGCTATTTTTCAAGATTAACGTGACAATCAGAACTTTCTACAAGCATTGTCAGTGACCTGCTTGGGAGATGGAGACGTGAATTTTGAGAGTTGTTACTGTCGTAGCCAAGCAGAAGTCGGCTCACACAATTTTGAAATTGAAGCTCTCGATCGTGATGTTTTGTTCAAGGTAATGAAAGACAAATTGATTGTTGCTCAACCATATAGAAATATTAATTTTACCAACGTTTGGAACGTGTTCATAGCTACAAGTCCTTAGTCTCATGCACCTTTAAGCCGAGTGTCCTCTGTTACTTTGTTTCAAAGGATCGGAGTTCCAGACTCTTCCCTTCGTAGATCAGCTAACCATGTTTTCTACATGACCTAAATCCTCAAACACCTGACCACACTCATGTCCCAGCACAACCCGTAGATCCATGGGCGTCCTCATCTACTTCGTCCAAAGGGTCCATTGTGTTGCCACTGAGCCGGTTACCATCTGTTACTCTTGGAACCATTTAGTTTTTGGGACGAACGTTGTGACTTTCTTTTAGGATAAGTCAGCTAATTCATTAAAGTTGTATTCTCCCAGGGTTTGTTTCCTCATGGAAGCCAATGCAGGGCACTTGCAGAGAAGGTGTGAAGGGTTTTCCTCTTCGTCTTGTGTGGTAATCCTAGTCTCACGGAGTGTAGTCGTTGCGCAGTGTCTTGTCAAGCCTAAGTTAATCAGATTGTTTCTTCTGGTTATAGGCCATTTTGGTCATATCTGTTTCGTAATAGGCATGTGTTGATACTGGCCCATCTTTCGCTAGCACTGCAGATCGCTAGTTCCGTGATCTTGTTTTTTGAGTTTGGTATTGGCATCTAGATATTAACATTTCTTTTGTGAATTGATTGTTGTCCGTTTCTAGCTCGTCTGCTCCACAGTTGCCTGGATTACCTCTATGACCAGGAACCCAGCACACCGTGGTGCAGGGAACTAAATCCCCACGAACTAAGTGAATTTTAACTGACGATTGGTAAAATGGACTTAGTTCCCTGCACTCACACCGTTGGACTGCATTGTCTTGATGTCTCGTTAAGAGACGACAGAGTCTTACCAATTTCAGTCTTAAAAGTGGTGATTCGAGAGCCAAACTTGCTGCTTGACTGTCGGTGTATATGACGATGCTCTCAGTCGATGTCGTTCTCAACAACTGCCATTTCTGTGTGGAAAAAACACTACTGTCATAGAGATGTTCCGATTGACAACCGACTCCAACTCGACTACCAGTCTTAGCCCCATCTGTTTATTTCCTTGGCGTTGTTAATTCAGTATAGTTCGTCGACCATAGTTGTCTACTCGGTATTATTGCTTTATATTTAAATCGAAGTCTAAGATCGCAGTCAAGTGGTCTGTAGGTTCTTCTGTAAATTGGTATGAGTTTAAAATGCTGGCGTGATCGATGGGCTTTCAGTCTCAGCACTAATTTTTGTTGCAAATTCCCTGCCACAAATGTCCACAGCAATGAGGTGTAAAATGGTCTCCAGTGCTGCGGTTGGCGATTTGTGATCTGTGTGCTGATGTCCTCATTGTGAGAGTGCTTTTAGTCTCAACACCGATTTTGATGCGAATTCTTTGCAATAATTGTCCACAAATGAGGTTTAACTAGCGCTGCGGTTGCTGCTTCATACGCCCACCATCTTTTGGACACTGTTTAACATTTTTGTCCAACTAGCTTTGTCCATCGCTGGCCACTGGCAATTCTTATAACTCATTCAACCAAGGAATGCATCCTCGCTGGGTATCACACAAATATTCAAACAATCAAACAGGTTGCTCGAAAGGAGGATTTTCGATTTCATCAATGATAACTCTTAGCCACGGAAGCTCTCAGGATTTTGTCAGATTTCTTTGTTCTCACTTTCTCGCATAAGTGCAACCACCTGATTCATTCCCATCCATTAGAGACCCAGAATCACTATTCTTCTGCTGGCTTCTGGGCCTCGAGGTATCATGATGGATGCAGCCCTTCGTCGTTCCAAAAGTGGCAGGGTTGGTGTCACTATAGGTCACCTTGTTACACAACACCTCATCAGCTTGGCGCTGGCTACACAAACGTATGGCCTCTAACTTAAGCCGGTTCCAGCTTCGCAATGATGTCACAGTGACTTGCTTTTTCTGCTAACCGATCTAGACAGACACGTGCTGTCGTTTAGCATCCACCCCCCACTCAGGCGAGATTTTTTTTTCTGACTGTGTGTATTCCATTTCTGAAGAAGCTCTTTATTATCATCTCTCGATACGGCCAAGTAATTCACAGCGTCACACTGAACTCGAACTTGTGATATGATTCCTTCAATCCATTAGAGGGAATCGACTGACTACTGCTAATTCACCAACAATACAAGAGTCACCAGAAACCTCGCAGCTCGTTACCGGCCGCCGGCTAACCTTCAGTAGTCCATCACACGCATTGCCGTTCGTCACAGTCGTTTAAGCCATTAATTCATCAATTAACTCACTTATGCTCGAAAATATTTACCATTCCACTCGAAACAAGCGCTCGGCAGTCGCTGAACAAGATAACCCTATTTGCAAAGCCAATTAGCGAGCCCGTGCGAAATTAAGTGAAGTCCATTGTCAATGTGAAGCCCACTGAACAGGTTCGCACAGACCAGCGAGTGTATCTACCCATTTGCAGTGCATCCGGCGAACACACTTCTGGTTAATGAGGCTAACGACAGTTTGTTTACACTTCCCACCTTTCCATAATCATTTTGTAATTAAAATAATAATCACTCGTAATTGATGGATGCACCACTCGGAGAATCAAAATACACCGGCATACGCACGCACACGGGGCGCAGCAGCCGGCGCAACCGTTCTGTACAAATAAACGCATAATCGTCCCCGCCGGCCCGCCACGAACCATACAGCCGCGTGGCCTAACACAATTTTCGAGCTGTTTGGCCTCGCCACGTCTATTTTTAAGAAGGTGCTCGCACCAAGAATCGGAAGAACTATTCGAAATATATGGGCAGGCTTTCCGCGGTGACGCTTCCGTTTACGATGGGACTTCAATTTCCTCAACTGTGCTCGTGTTTATTTTCTGTGCGCCCTGAGACAGGCACAGCAGGGGTCATCAACACATAATAATTCATTCACTCTCTCCTTTGCAGACTCCTCATCGAGCCCGATCTGAGAACGTCAACGAGCAACGGGTCCCTGTCCATTCTGGTGGCTCGGGACTATAGCGCCGGAGATCTGCAGCCGATCGTGCTGGACGTCAACAACATCACCATACTGAATGTCCGAGTGACGAGAGACGGACCGGATGGCGTCGATCTGGACTTCGAGAGTGACTATGGCGATTACAATGCAAGCTTCACCATCACTGTGCAGCCGGAAGACATTGCCGAGGAGAAAAATCTCAAACTGGTGGTGTATTTGGATTTCGTCAGTGAAATAACAAACACCCTGCAGGGCATCTACAAGACCAGTTATGTGGACTCGGAGACAAGGAAAACTGAGTAAGTTGGGAGGTTTTTTTTGTTGTTGTTGATTTTTTAGGGTTCCCTCAACGAGATTGATGTCGAGTAAGTTTATGCCAGAAATCCCGCTGGCTCTCGAAGCTTGCTGGTTGAGTACCAGGTCCAGCATGCAGTACAGTGTCCCAAAAAGTTGAGAGAAAAGTTTTTAAGATTGAGAATTTACTCTTTAAAAAAACAGCACGGGACCCTAAACCTTAGAGAACCACTCGCCCTTGACCATCTTTTTATTGGATCATCTCACAGAGAAGAAAAAAAGAGCTTCTGCCTTTTTCATTTTGACGCTCAATTAGCTTTGAAGTCTGCACAGAGAGTGCTCTGAATATCTAATGCCCACAGCCATTCCTTTTTTTCTGTTGACTCATCGGAACGGTGTGCGACACAGTGACAGTCGCCATTCCCACAGTTGTTGAGTCGATCGCATTTGCGGAATGACATCATTGATGGCTTGTGTCTATAAAAGTACGCCACTTGCACGCCTCTTAGTCACGATGGTGTCCATGGTGTTTCAAACTCTCGCGCATATGTAAAGTCTCGGCACCACCTACCCTTGCCTCATAACTCTCTCTCAGATGTCATTAAATGTGGGATATCAATACGTCGCGGCGTCCGGATGTCTGCGGCGTCTTTGCTCGTTCGCAAAGTATTTCCTCGTAAAGATCTGCCTGAATTTTTTGGATGGCCTTCGTTTTGTTGACTTTGACGACATCAATTGTTGCCGGTTTATTCCCATAGGTTTACTTATTGGCGTGTAAGCGGGGTCCCACTTAAATCACTTGTGGTTCATGTGACAGATCTGCTTTGGCAACTCCGGTTCTCTCGTTGAATCTAGTCTGCTTCCCGTTGTGGATGAAATGGACGAACAATGGCATTTCATAGCCATTCACTGGCTTTTAGGAACCTTAGGACATCTCTTAACCTTGTGTTAAAGAGATCTTCGTGGCAGTTGAAGTTTTAGCTGCTTAGCAGTGCTTTTCTTATTTCTGCAAGCACATCGCATTTTTCGACTTCCCTTCACATTCTGCGCTCCAAGGCTTTTGGCAGCCAGTTATTGTGTGGCCGAGTTGGGGGATGAGCGAAGAGAGCATCATCCCTCTTTAGGTTCAATGCAGCCCAGACTGATTTCGATGTTCCTCATGAATCCTACCTATAATTGGTGTCATTTATGGCGTCCGTCATTAGAAGCGATTTACTGAGCTTCTTTGGGAGTGGGTGCCTTCTGGTTGTATGCCAGTGGCAAACAAGGCCCCTTTCTTGCTCGTTGCCTGGAATATACCATACTTGTGCCCAGTGACCTGAAATAAAAGAGGCAGAGTTGTGCCGTCTTAGAGTCTATGTACAAAATAAGCGATACCTGCTAAGACGCATTAATGGTATTTGGGCTGGCTGTAGAACAGCTGTAACTTCTGCCTGATATACACTGCAGTGGTTCGGTAGACGGAGCGAAATAGATACCTCTACCCTCAGAGTTAATATCTCAAATCGTTCGTCTTTGGATTGCCGTAGACGTGTGACAAGTGAAATGGATTCATTTCGTTAGGTTTCTGCCAAAAAAAGTTGCTTAAGCTCACCATTGACGCTCCTTTTTTGCTTCGCTCTTGAAGAAACACTAGTCTACTTCAAATAAACATTTCCAAGGCTCCGTTAGTTTCTGTATTAATGCTTGCTGAGAGCCTTCGGTAGGGTAATTGCGGTCTAAGATGTCTAATGATGATCAGAATCTAATTGGGAAGTAATAGTGGGCTGATATCCAACTGTTATTCTGAGTGCTTTTCAACGGATGCGACGGCCCGGTGTGTTAGACACTCAAAGACCAATATATTTAGGTCATTTACGGCGTCCTGGGTGATGTGCTTATTAATGTCAACTAAGCCACAGAGAAATCTCAGAAACTGAAGCGGACGTTCTTTAGCGCGTTTGTCGAGAAAGAAATCGAAAAAGAATCGAAAAAGAAATAAAAATCATGGCCAGAACATAGCACTATGTATATACCTGCGACAGTCCTTCTCAGCCAGATGTCTCCAGTCTAAAACTTCTAATTCAATCCAATCCTTCGCTGATGACAGCACCCAGCTTTTCATATGCGTTCGTAGAGCTGGAACGTGTGGTTATGTTAAGCACATTTAAGGCTGCATAATCAACTGGGATAAGAATAACTGAGCGGAATTTAAATCTTCTTGCTGTCTTCTGTCACTCAAGCGATCACTTCAAATTCAGTCATTATTCATGAAAGGTGCTTGTGTCTTGGCATATTCAAGAGCGGCACATATCCTAGAAGACATATTTCACCGTCTCTGAGTTGGCATCAGTTTATGAGGTCTATCCCCACCCATTTGTCGACGAAGTAGTCCCCCAAATAGCTTTGACTAAGTCGTCATAACCACTCAACAAGGAGTTAACAACAAATTACCAGACCTAAACTTACCCTCAGAGCTCCTCATGGCCAGTGTTGGTTGGAATTATGTCATGTGATGCATTTGGGAAGACGAAAGCATGTGTTACGTCTGGGATACGAGTTCTTTATTCTATATTCCCCATTCACTACTAAAAGGAGATAGTACCTCTTGCATCACCTATACAGCTATATTCGTTCTCAATGTGGCATATAGGGTCCTGCGCAGAGTACTGTGCAAGCCTCGCAGGCCCTTTTGTCCCACGCTAATCGGCATGTACTAGTGCAGCTTCGAAACCGAAAATAGACTCAAATTTCGACACTGAGGCACGACAGCATTGAGCATACATCGCAAGGAAGTATTCCAAGCGATGGCCGAATTCGGGATACCGACAACTGATCGTGCAATACGGTTCGAATAATCAAGAAACGTTTGAAACCTTTAGAGGATTTTGCTAAAGCGATCCACTGTTTTCTGACTCCTTCAACCTGGTGCTTAAGAAAATAGTGAGGCGCTGTACACTGTTTCAGACACATCGAGCGCGTGAACACCAATACTCCATCAAATAATGTTTTCGAATCCTAGGCTCCTGTTTCGAAAAAGATAGAACCTCCGGTATAACCAGACAAATACCAAGTCATCTCGGACGCAAGGGAGCTTGCTTTTGGCGACTAGAAGCAAGGTGACTAGGACTATCATCGATAGAAGACAGCAATTGTCTCAGACCCCTATCGTTGGCAGACCTGAAAACATAAGTATACCCGTCCTGAGCTGAAGTACAATGCTGGCGTCTGCAAATGTGCCAGCTATGGCGTCCTTCCTCCTCCACTTAGATGGTTTTTCTGCCAAGTTTTCAACGACTTAAGCCATGTCAATCGATGATCCATCTTTTAGGTGGACAACTGATTTGGTTCTAGAGTACTCCTCGTGGCGGAAATATTAGCCTTATCTGTTCTAAGTACACTCTCAAGTTTTACTTTATAACCTTCGTGTTTTTACACCGGGTTGTTCAGATCCGTGTGTCCAGGTTGGATATGGGGTGATGTGTGGTAGCCGGTTTCTAGGAAAGCATTAATTGTTGATACAATTGTTCACATGAGATTGTTCAATTAAGATCTTGTCAACTCCCGCTGCCTTCCTCGTTGTTCTGCGTTGAAAGATTCCCGTGATTTCGTCTGTGAGGTCTTCGTTTCCCACCGAGTCGTCATTTGGGTTAGTTTCGTTGAAGACTACGACTTCTTGTGCATATGTGTTGTCAACTATATTGACGTAGGTGCGACAAAATTTAATCATCAGGCGGTGATGTCGAAAAACATTGAATTAACTCCTGCTGACGTTAGCATCACGTTGACTGATACGGTACCAGACATTTCTGAACAACCTTCATCCTGTTTTTCGTAATCTAAGGAAGAAACGATAACCTCTCCAAACTCTCTTGCTTGTCAACAAACATAATCAAATGATCAAATCTTCTTTCCAGATGGATGGTTAGCACACAGTTCTCGCCAATAGACGCCCGCCGCGCATTCCCGTGCTTCGATCGGCCCGACAAGAAGGCGAACTTCTCCATAAGCATCGTCCACGAGGATCAGTTCACAACAGTTCTGTCCAACCAGGAAATTCTTGCAAAATCGTAAGTCATTCCAATCATTCCAAATCATCATCTAATCATTTCATTTTTCCAGACCCTACCGCCCGAATTACACCAAGACAGACTTCAAAACCACACCGAAGATGGCCACCTATCTCGTGGCATTCGTTGTATCGAAACTGAAGAGCGCCAACTATCTGGGCAGCGACAAGTCAACCGCCAGACCACGCATCGAGTTCTACACTCGCGCCGAGAACACCGACATGACTGTGTATGCCTACCATGTAACCCGTACCGTTCTGCCTTACCTGGAGTCGTTCTTCGGCGTCAAGAACGTGATGCCCAAGATGGATATGGTTACGATTCCCAATTTCGGCTTCGGCGCAATGGAAAACTGGGGGCTCGTGACATTTAGGTGAGCAGATAGAAGAGACCCGCATGGATTCACCCTAAGGGAGATGAAATTTCCAAGCGGGCGCACACAACTCATAATTGTCGCTCAATTAAGACGTCTTCATTTCGTTCTCGTGTTCGTGTTCTAATTGCGGTGGGAAATACAATACTTTTTTTCTTTCAGAGATTCCTCCCTCCTGGTACCCCAAGATCGAGAGAAGACCTCTTCCGCGGAACACACACAGTTCGTGGCGACCATTGTTTCCCATGAGCTGGCTCATCAGTGGTTTGGAAATCTGGTCACTCCCAAGTGGTGGGACGACTTGTGGCTGAAGGAGGGCTTCGCGACGTACATGAGCTACCTGGCCACAAACTTCATCCATCCCGAGTGGAAGATCATGGACAGTTTTGCCATCAACGAGTTCCACGAGTCAATGAGCAAGGACTCGGACAACAGCTCGCACGCGATAACATTTGACGTGGCCTCGCTGAGCGACATCCGACGCATCTTCGATCCGATCTCCTACTCGAAAGGCACCATCTTGGTGAGGATGTTGAACTCTATCGTTGGCGACGATGCGTTCCGCGACGCCACCAGGGAGCTGCTGAGGGTGTGCCAATACAAGAACGCCGATCGCAACGACCTGTGGAGCTTCATGACGTTCCACGGCCATGCCAAGCGCACTCTGCCCGTCGACCTGCACATCAAGGACGTGATGAATCCATGGCTCTCGCAGGCCGGGTACCCAGTGGTGACCGTCAATCGCAGTGACACGAACCTCATCATCACTCAGCAGCGCTACATGCTGCCCAAGGAGAACTCGAGGGACGACACCCGCTGGTTCATCCCGATTACCTTCGAAACCGATGAAACGAAACGAGGCGACAACATCCCCACCCACTGGATGACCCCGAACGACAAGGAGATCGTGATCGAGGACGTCTTCAGCAGCGACAACAACTCCGACAATGTGGTCTACGTCAATCTGAACCGCCAAGGCTACTACAGAGTGAACTACGACTACCCCTCGTGGATTGCGCTGCGCAAGAAGTTCGGCAGCCTGCCAATGGTGACGCGGGCCCAGCTGATGGACGATTCGTTCCACCTGGCGCAGGCCGAGTACGTCTCGTACGATATTCCGCTGACTTTCCTCCTGGAGCTGTACTCCACCGTGGACGATGGCCTGCTGTGGGCGTCCGCACAGCAGGGACTGAACTATTTGATTTACATGATGCACAGGGAGCCGGCGTACGAGACATTCAGGGTAAGTAGACCGCCCATTGCTGAGGTGTAGGCAAGTCGGTGATCATGACGTTGCTTGCAGGCTTTCATGCGGTTCATTGTGCGACCAGCCTTCAATCACTACGGACTTGCAGAGCCCGAGAACGAGACACACGAGCAGTTGATGCAGCGATCCAGAGTTGCCCAGATGGCGTGCAAATTCAACTATGACCGATGCACAAACGCGGCCCAGCTGAAGTACAGGGAATGGATGACAAACAAGACAAATCTGTAAGTATTTATGATTTCACATTAGTTTGTGTAGGACTGTCAGACAAATGGTCGATGGGTAGTTTGTCATCTCAGAAGTTGACCGTCTGATGCATAATTGGATTGAACAGCATTCCACTCTCTGTTTATGCACGGAGACAAATATAAGAACAATGTTCTGTGAAGAATAGTGATTTGAGATCAATTTTAGTCAGTCGCCACATCGGCTTGACTTGTGAGTCAGCATTCGACAGTCGAGGAGAGTGGACAATAAATATTTATAATTGGCTTGGAGTATCATTCACTTTCAATTGTTTGACCATCTTTTAAACACCACTAATCACAATATTGACACACGGATGAACAACTGCATGGTATGCCATTAGGCTGCGAAATTGGACCAATTTTTTCTTTAACGAGATAGCAACAGGCTATCGAAACTGCTTGGCAAGCCTTTCTTGGGCCTGCAGTCGTGATTGTGAAGCATACCTGAATCACAATCTAGCCTTGCCTTTCAACACAGGCATTTGATAAATTGACTGTATAATTTCTAAGCTTGTTTGAAGACGTAAACGATCGTGACGTAAAAATGCTAGTATCAAATTCTTCACCCAACAAAGGTGCTTTGAACTAAACACAGTGTAATGAAGTCTATGAAAGTGTATGTCTTAACGACCGCCTACGGCCTCTTATTGCCTTCAGACACCACGTCATTTCTTTCAACATCATTTCGAAACCTCAGCCTCAGCAAAACCAATCGCGACTAAATGCTCAGAGAAGCATGCCGCAGACATTGGAATTTTCAATGAATCCATTCGTCTTATCATCCCAGAGAAGTGTGTTTGCATACACAAAATTCTCTCTCGGAGCTTAATATATAGCATACAAATGCTCACTCAGAGCAGTTACAAAAACCCATTTGACTCAGTCCAACAAGCCATACAAGTGAAAACAATCGAATGTTTCATTCAATTGGATGAATAAACTATTTTCGACTATCGAATAATGAATAGTTCGCAACTACCCAATTAGTCGATAGCTGTTAATCTCGATGAATAGTCAGTAACTCGAACGTGTTGGATACGTGGATTAAGAAAATACGTCCTGGTGGTGACTACAGACGCCTTTATCGTAATCCTTTGCCTCAACACATTGACTTTGGGTTGATTTTAGCCGGCCAATCCAATGTTGTCTGGACAAGACCAACTCCATTTCGGCACTTCTTCGCTATAATGCGATCAGTCAGTCCTGCGGTATTGCTACTGCTCTTGCATTGCGTACATTTCACTTTCAACTTCACTATCGCGATAAGGAGAGAATGTGTTCCATCTTTGTGTTTCATTGCTCTCATTTAAAAAAAAAAATATCAACGGCTGAACGGCTTAATATTTTGGGTCTTGGCAGTCGAGGATACCACGAGCTCGGCGCACTCTTCAATTAATTAAAGTCGAGTGCCACTTCCAACAAAACACAGCACTCTCAAATAACACAAGTCGCTAAGAAGAACGACACCACCCCACATTCGTTAAGAGACCAGGCCGCTAGAGATTCCCATCACTTGACTGTCAATCGGTCGATCCCACCATGTCGTTTACAAATTGCTTCGATATTTGCTTCGTAGTCTCGCCTTTCGAATGGTTTCTACAGTCAAGCAACACGTCTCAAGTAAATAATCCACTAGTGTTGTCAATTATCACTCGTCCTTAATTCCTATGTTGGCATCCCTTCTGTGTCAGAAAAACCTGCTGTTAATGTCTCCTTTCAATCACCACTGTATCTCCTTGGAAATCCACTTGTACAATCTTTGCACCACTGTTTCGCAAGTGCCCGGCTAGCTCAGTCGGTAGAGCATGAGACTCTTAATCTCAGGGTCGTGGGTTCGAGCCCCACGTTGGGCGAAAACAATTTTTTTTTCTTTTTTTTTCATTCACTTAACTCGATTTATTTTTCTTCTCCACAGAGTCAAACCAAACCTCAAGGGAACAATCTACTGCACAGCACTATCGGAGGGGTCGTTCCATGAGTGGTACTTCGCCTACAGTCAGTACAAGCGTACGACCAGCGCATCGGAAAAGGAACAAGTTCTACTGGCACTCGGCTGCACAACCCGCCCGTGGTTGTTGTCAAAGTAAGTTGTCTAGGGGATGATGGGAAAATATTTGTGCGGTGTATTTTGAAAAAGAAAAAAAAATCGAATCGCAAGGATTTCAGGTTCTACCGAGATTTGAACTCGGATCGCTGGATTCAAAGTCCAGAGTGCTAACCATTACACCATAGAACCGTTAAATTTTTGGTGGTCAAAATGTGTACTTCTTGTTGGCGTGGACACAATTGTGAATGGGTTTTACCATTTTGGGGGTTTCATAAGGATGGAATTATGCCAAGAAAATAAATCATTGTTTGCACCTGATTAGAAATGTTTAAATAGCAAAGCAAAGCGGACGCATACATTCCGAGGAATTTCTTGGTCAGTTGGATAAATATTGAAGTAATAATTGAAGTAATTCTCTTCGAAGGACGAAGTCACTAATTGTCCTGCAAACCAAACTAAGGCAGTGGTTTCCTGAAAGCAAACATCAATAGATTCCTGTCAGTTTCTTCTTTGAATCATGGCTGCTTGATAAATTCTGGGTGCCACTGGCACTACCATCCGTTGGGGATTTGCACTCAACTTATTAAGTAACATCGCGCGTAGTAGTGGAAAGGGTCGACGAGTTTTATACCAACTTTGAATTTGATCAACCGTGGTGGATAAGTTCCCTTACTGCGCAATTCCTTCAACATCTAGTTGAGTACAATTAGATAGTCTATTGATTTTTATTGACTTTGCGTGCAAAAGTGAGTCTTGTTGCAACTCCATTTAGTTAGTTAGCTCCACGTATATATCTGCATGTCAGCATGTCTTATTCATTACACGACTAGGCACTCACGGCAATAAAGCATTTTAAGCAGTATGCATGGCGCAGCTCAGAGTAAGGATAAGAGTTCGTGGGTGTATTCAAAATCTGAAGTTGTACATCTAGTCTCCAGTGCTGTGCTCTACCACAAATTTTACTGAGAACAGTGTTTCCCACTTCATAATTATAGATCAAGCTCCGGACACGCGAATTTTGCAAAGCAAGAGCAACAAAGAAGTTGAAACGTCAAAGGCTTACAATTGCAAATATTTCAACGTTTACGAACATATTATATGCCTTTCTTTTGCATTTTGAACATAACTCTTAATACATTGATGGTACGCACATTAATTAGTTTTACTCTTCACTTTTACCTTTCGTCTTCTTGCCACATTCTCTTCTATGGAACAAACAACGTTCGCAAAGTCAGCAAATGAAAAAAAGCAACACGATTTTGAAGCTGGCTTAATTTAGCCTATATTTGCAAAAAATGTCTGCGCTACTGCGATTTAGAATTGTTTGCCTTATCGTGTAAGCATTTCCGAATGATATACTTTCCTTAATTTGCGCAAAGCTTTCGTTTCCGAATAGGCCATTTATGTACACTTCGTGGAGTGCGACATACAATTTGTGAAAGATTCCGATTTATATTTCTTTTTTACCTGCTACCGTGGTATTTATGAGAGATACATATAGTATCTTTTGAAAAATGAGCAGTGTCACTAGATTTATTGGCCAGGAGACTTTTGCTTATCGATGGTCACTTTAAACATTCTTATTGCTTGATTTGAATTGAATAATATTTAAAATATTATCAATCGACTTAAATAGACTTAAAAGCTAGTAACTCTTTGGTCCGCTCTTTTTGGTCTGTTCACTCTTTATTTTTTGTGCAAACATCCAACTGCTGTCCACTGTTAACGTTTTCACCTCCCATCGATCAATATATGACATTGTTTGGCAACGTACACTTGCATGCTCCTTTGGAAACTCTCCAATGCTTCGAGCTCAGATCAAGCTCTTTCGCAATTGTGCTGTCACTAAGATTACACGAAATGTTAACTTACATGATCCACCCTGGTTGTGTTACTTCGTACAATCCTCGCATCATAGCTGCCTATGTTCCCCAACCAAATAAGGGGATGACAGGCGAGTTTAAATAATATGTCCACCACTTGTGATACCACCACAATGAAGCCAACATTGATCCACTGTGTAGCCTCGTAGTCTTTAACCTTTTGACAGCTGACGCGCTCTTTCTGTAAAGACAACATGATTGCTAATGACTTCCTCGACGGGCTTACAAAGCTTAACAAACTTCGCACCTACATAAATACTGCTAATTAACATGAAAGTACTGCCCATCAGAGGAAATGAAGAACGTTTCTAAGCTCTTTCTCATCCAAGCAGTTTCGTTCCTTCTCGTACGTACGTATAAGAATATTTCCTGTAATGTTATAGTAGTTGGCCACTTTCTCTGTAGGAATATTTTTTTAAATAGCAGTTTCAGAATTAACTCAAGGCATATCCACATTTTCAAAAAAGTACGTAGGAAGTATTGGTCTAGCCTTTATGGCCTGGGACCAGGAGTGGCTCATGGCACATGGTATTTTGTCTTATATGCCTGATTAGTTAAAGCTGAGTGAAAATATAAGTGCATCTGATTCAATCTTCTCCAGTGTTGTGCACATGGGCAGAAGTTTTGTCCGACTTGACTTAGCACTGCTTGTTACAATGGAAACATTTTTAAATTGTACGTAGTCTGAAAGCCCATTATGTTACCTCGATTGTCTTGCGGCCTGCTACAGTTTTGCATTTGTGGTTTGCTTACTTACTTACTTAAGTCCTTTAAACCCTCGGGGGGCATGGGGCGTCAACCACGCCTGCGCGCCATCTCATTCGAATTTCTGCAACGCTTTTGAGCTACCTCCAACTCATTCCTAAAGAACTCGAATCCTTTTCAACTGTTCTGCGCCATGTTTGTCTAGAGCGGATTCCACTGCAAAGCGTACTTCGCAATAGTCTTGGCGCCATAGGGTGTGTCCAATCCACTGCCACTTTCTCCTTCGTATTGTGATGTTTATAGGTTCCTGGCGCGTTCCCATGTACTCTCTTGTGGTTTCAATGGTTGTTTGGGAATCATCCGAGTCTGTTTCTGACTTTGGATGTGATCAGACTGTCAATATTGCCTCTCATTGTAGGCGACATTTCTTAGAGTCTCAGCAGAAAAATCGGTATTCAATATGATATAGCAAGCAATGGGTTACGAATGTCAAGCCATATTGTTTCTACAATATTGAAAATGTCATGTCATCTGCTCTGTACCCTTCGAAAATGGACTCTGCAAAGAAAATCATTCACCATAAATTTCCACATTATTTTAAAACCATTTCTTTCTTTGCAGATACCTCAACATGACAATCGATCCAACATCTGGAATTCTCAAGCAAGATGGAGCGATTGCCTTCAGCGCGGTGGCACGGAACCCCATTGGCTTCGAGATTGCCTTCGATTTCCTGGCGACAAACATAAAAGAGATCGCTGAATAGTAAGTGAACCCATTCTGGCACTGACTCAAGTCCTCGCCTAAACTGCCCCATTTTCTGCCCACAGCTTCGGAGATGGCTTCTCAACCCTAAAGAAAATGATCGACTCAATCACGTCCTACATGAACAAAGACTACCACAAGGACCAGCTGGAGCGTTTTGCGAAACGTGCCCGTTCCCTTGGTCTCATTTCCATCGAGAACACCATTCATTTAGCCATGGAACAAGTGAACAACAACATCTTCTGGCGGAACCGATCCTACTACAGTCTCAAGTCGTACTTGGAGGCGTTAGTCAGCGAGTTCCGCATCAATATCGTTTAAGCCCGCAGTGTCCTCTCACTTATCCGTTTATTATTTTTTTTTATTTACATTTTATTTTGCTGATATGTTTGTAGAGAACTAAGTTTGAAAAGTGAAAATGAAAATTATTCTACGTAGAGATAGAGAGGTCCCCACCCCCGCCCCCTGTCTCTGCCCCTTGTCATATGAAGAATAGGAAGATTAGAGATATGATTTGCAAACAAGTGATATAAATTTTAAGAGTAATTTGAAGCTCGCGACGAGCTTGTTGGCCTTTTGTAAGATTTATTTGTTTTTTTTTTCATTTTTTGTTTTTATTTATACACAAACATTTTTTTTGCTTCCGAGTGCAAGGTGTCTTAAGGCTAATGTTCCTATTATTCATTAGAGTCTAATTTCATGGATTTCGTTGGATGATGCCATTCCAAAAAAAATAGGGATTTTCTCAAGCGGTCAAGCGACTTTTTGTTTTGGCCTCGTGACTGATTGTAAAATGAAGGAGATAACTGGCCTGTCGCGTAATTATTTGACTACGTTTCCCACAATGGACTTTATACATAAACACATAAACACACACACATGAGCATTGCACTCGGAATTGAAATTTTCTTGGAAACATCTTTTATTTTTATTTTTTCATTTTTAAGTGACTGTGCAGTGGAACAGCTTGTAAGTCAGATTAAACTAAGAAAACAAAGTAAATACATATTATATCTAAGAAAACTGCCTACAAACAAACAAAGAAAGTGTTTCGCCAAAATTTCGAACATCCAAAATCATGGAAGTGAAGTCATCTTATGGGTAATTTTTTCTATTATATAAATGTACTTTTATTCTCAAAACATATGTAGATCTACACTTCAAACAAACAGAAAATTAGAACAAACCACTGAAGCCGTCTCAAAGAGTTAAAAAAGAAAGAAAATTAAGTAGTCACCGTCAAGGTCTATACATACAGACGTATCAATGATGATAAGATTAAGTAAAATAAGTATTTTGTATTTCGTTTCCTAAAACATTAAGATTTGTGTTTCACTATCGATCATCAATTTTATTTTTTTTTATTTTTTCGACTTCGAAATTCACATTGGTAATTGTATCGTATTTTTTTTGTAGTTCGTCCCTAAGTCACATTAATGAGTATTGTCATATAATTTTAAAGTGTTACATCTGGAGGAAGTAGGAGAGAAAACAAATGTAGGAGTATATTCTAAAAAGAGCCTTACAAATGAGTGTCCTTAATCAGATACGAGAGTATGTGGAAGAATTACAGGAGATGCTTGCTTGGTCTAAGCGGAGTAGAGTAGTTAAGAGAATCCTTGTTTTCCCCTGCAATGGTATCTGAATTTATAAGAAAAAAAAACAAAAACGAGAATATGATATAATGTATGCGTAAGAGTAAGAGATAATCATCCACATCATGTTATTTATGTATTATCAAATACTGATTAATAAATATATGTAAGCATAACCAAATTGTATTGAATTGTTTTACTTACTTACTTAAGGTGGCGCTACAGTCCGGGGTGGACATGGGCCTCAACCAACAAGCGTCTCCAGCCAGCTCGATCTTTAGCTAGCTGTCTCCAGTTTCGCACGCATAGTTGGTTGAGGTCCCTTTCTACTTGCGTGCGCCATCTCTACTGCGCCGTCCCTCGGAGGTGGATTCGAAGACTTTTCGGGCCGGAGCATTGGTTTCCATCCGCTCTACATGACCTGGCCATCTCAATCGTTGGATCTTCACTCTTCTGTCTAAGTCGATGTGGCTGAACAGTCCGTATAGTTCGTCGTTATATCTCCAGACGGGACCGAACATCACACGAAGAATTTTCCTCTCGAAGCAACCAAGAGCTGCTTCATCCGCTTTTGACAGAGTCTGTCAGAGACTTGTTTTACTTACTTTCTAAATTTTAAACTCCAGTCCTTAGCCTGAGCCGGAGTAATAGTTGACCAGTGATCATGGCCATCTTGTCTGGCGTCTGCGATAACTTTGCCTTTATACCATAGATTCGGTGTTCTCTCGCTCGAATTCGATGCACTTGATATAGTAAAGACAGTGCACTAGACTGAGATTGGCCTTCTGGACCGCATTCACATCTTGGTCCAGCTCTAGCAGCTCGCAATTGTCTCTCTCTCTATTCATCACGCAGACGGACCTTATATCCGCAGTGGAATCTTACATTTAAATGCATCAATAATCGGTACTGCTGTTTTTCTTACCGCCCAACTTTCAGCTACAAACAAAGGGTTCTCCAATAGGGACTTGACAACGTTCCATTCAATTTAGGAACACACTCTTTCACTAATCATCAAACAGTCACTAACGATTTATTCAGTAAACTCAACATAAAGTACACAAACGAGCAACGTCTGCAAATTTTCTACCGAAAGTAGAGTCGGTGCAACTTTAAGCGCGTTAATTAAAATGTTCGGTCGAAATTCCTGCCCTGGTAGACAGGCAATAACAAGTTTAGTGCAACAATTTTGGTCTACATATTCGTCATGTAATGTTGTCGTGTCAGTGAGACAACGGGTTGATCGAAGTGTCGAAAATATCGTTGTTCTTTAAGCGTCTGCAGCAAAAGACCCATAGCTGTCAATTCCACGGCCTTCTCAAGAGTTGAACATCGCTCAGACCATATTATGACACATTTTACGCAAGGATCATGGTTTACACCCATACAAGACCAAGCAGTAAGTAAAGATTGAAGCCGACGGGCCATTTGATGCTATGTACGTTCTCCGATTGGGTTTTGGAAAAGATGCCCTTGCATTTCATCGCAAAATCATCTTATGGCACTAGGCCCATTTTTGGCTCAATGGGTTCGTCAATAAGCTATATGCGTTATTTGTCGAGTGAACCCACATTCCCCATCCACATGTGCTTCGTGAATCACCAAGGCGCAAGCCCATATAATCCGGTGCGCGCATTGCAATTGACATCCACAAAAATCGTATTTGCCGGACTACAAAGAGGTGACAAATGAAATACGTGCGTTGCGTCCGATAAATGTATGCATACATAAAATCCCACACGACCGCGAGAGTAAAATGATACACATACATGCATAAATGATACACACATGTGAGAAGAAACTGTCCAACGGAAGAAAAGTTAAAAGTTCGCCAACTTCATCCATTCTGATGCATTCCACATATAGCCCACACTCGTTGTCTCGCTCCCTCTTATTAGATCTTAAGAGTTGTCAATTTTTTGACAAGAGTACGCACCGGATTCTATTTGTTTGGGCCTTTACCTCATCCACAATAAATATCTCTTGGTGCGGTTTTCATTCCGGTGTCGTCACGTTACTGTCACCTATTGCTTTTGGCCCGAATTGAAAAATATGGGTTTTGACAACATGTGGTGTCAACAGGATGGCGTCTCAAGCCACACAGCACAAATTGCAACCGATTTATTGTAAAGTGTGGTGAGCCTGTAATCTCAAGAATTATGCCAGTCGTTTGGCCGCCTCGTTCCTGAGATTTAAAGCCGATTGACTGTTTTCTGTGGCGCTACTTTGGTTTATGCCAACAAGCCGACGACGTTGGAAGAGATCAGCCTGAGCTCAGTGCAGCCAACATTGAAGGCAATATAGCGGCCGTTTCAGCCGAAATGTGTGGCCGAAGCGTTGAAAATTGGGTCTTACATATCGGCCGCTGCAAACGTGCCCGTGGAATGAAGTCGAGTTCCATTCAAGTGTTTTAATTGTACTTCAAGCCGAAGTTTCTGAAATATCTGGTTTGCGTTTTATTTAAAAAAGATAAGTTGACAAGTCCTTATTGGAAAATCTTTACATAACACTGGGCAGCCAAGAGTTTTGTAGAGCATGATCCTTCGAGTGGGGAGTTGTGAAAATAGTTGTGCTTTTTAATTTATTCGTGTGTGCTCAAGCGGTTATTAATACCCTTGGTTGTCCGCTGTCAAGACACACCATCGGCCGAAGGTGTGGCGGGAGAGGGAGAAAGTACCAGTGCACATTGGTCTTAAATATGTGCAGATTGTAGTGTGAGGGAAATATAGAACTGGGAAGAGCATTCCATATTCTTGTCGAGCAGCTGAAAAATGAAGCGTCTCTAATTTGAGCTGAGCGTCCGAAAGCAGGCTTAAGGGTAAGCTGGTGGGCATTTCTAGCGAGACATGTATTGCTGGTGAATACAAGGAGTGGAGGAATGCAGTTGACTAGCTCGTTTTATCATAGGTTTTTTAAAATAACCATAAAACACGGACAAAGAAGACACGTCACGTTGATATTCAAGCGAGTATAATAAACCCGTGATATTGTTGTCTCCTTTAAGTGTAACTGTTCCCATTTGGATTCCATCTAGTAGGTACAATGAGGTCTTGGGAGCACCAGACCAGGTGTGAGCGTTGTACTCAAACTTCGGACGTAAATAGAAGCCAAACGATAGGTGGTGAAATATTTCTTGCATCGTTTAAGGAAACCTAAACAGACCAAAGTAGCAGCAGTCAAATCTTCGCTACGATGTTGTTTGTGGAGGCATGTTCGCCACTCTGGTAGACTTTATCCTTTACTAACTCAGGATTACAGCTGTCAATCGTGATGTTTTGTCTCAGAGCGTGTGTGACGGAAGATAAATAATCTTCTCCGTTTCCTCATTAATCTTTAAATCACCTCGTATAGTTTATTCTCTACGACACCGACTGAGACCGCATGACTATTTAAGAGAAAAACACAAATAACCACTGTTTAAGCCTAGATATTGGCTCACAGGCGTGACGTAGCTTAATCGTGCACGCCTTACAACGGAAAAGACCTTCAGGCATATTACAAAGCACTATGCGAATGCAACGCATAGCGTCCTGGCATCTTACAAAACAACTTATGCAAGACCTAAGGCAGCTTGTGATTGACCAGAATGGAGATTGCAGCTACAGAACTTAAACGTGTTCGCCCCGTGGGCTTAATTTCTTAATTAAAGATATCATCAGCAAAGTATTGTTTGTCGATATTCACTTACATCTCTTGACTTACATACAAGAGTGACTCGGTTTTCAATTATTGATATCCAATTAGTCTAAGTACTGAAAAATGGATTGCCAAGCGAATAGATCTTACAGAAAAAACACATTTTGTCTCAAAAGCGGTAATTATCAGTTACTTGTGGTTACGACGGTCACTCTCCTACGAATAAACTCACCACATTTCAACAGAAGTTCTTCTCAGACATTACTGTACTCTATTAGTAGTATATGCACGCACCATCCTTCAACTGTTATATGTCAGTGTATTTAATGTAGCAAAGACACATCAAGAATTGCCGAAAGCAATTCGAAATTTCTTCGAAATAGGTTTGTGCCTTGAATTGTGTTAAAAACGAGGATGTTGTGTGCAGCTGGGTGGCAACATGATATTTGGGAATCCATTCAACAAGCAGTATTCTGCAGCCAACTTGATAAACAAGAAGCTCTTATTTCTTACAAAAGCTGAAAGAAAGTAAGGCAGATGGTAGTTATAAAAGGTGAGAATGTGAGGGTCTTACTCTGAGTTCAATTATAGGCAACAGAGTTGACGATTTCTTAAACATAATGACGAGTGTGCCTGTCATCTAATGCCTTATAGATTTTTTTCCTTAGGTAGGCGTTCACAAACAAGAAGAAAGTGGTGCTAAGCACTCTGGAGTGCGTTACAAATTCAAGTGGAGATTGCTTCAGATTGTACTGAGGCGTCTCGACATTGGAAGGCAAAAAGAAGCCAACAACAAGCGGTGTTCCTAAGCGGTCCTCCATCCAAGTACTATCCGCGCCCGATGCTGCTTGACTGCGGTGATCAGACGAGAACCGGTAAGTTCAGCATGGTTTGGTCGTTGACAAAATTCTTGTTTATACACAACGGTCACAAGACAGTGGGCACCAAAAGTGAGGATATAACATAAAGTGGTCAGCGTTCTCATCAAAAATTTGTGCAACGAAATATTGCGGGCATGGCCTCAAGAAATCATCACCCTCAGGTGCTTCTCGGGAGAGATATCCAGTTGACCCTAAAACTAGACTAAGAACGCGCTTGAAAATAAGATAAGCAAATTTTCTTCCCTTCTCTGAATTATAATTTATTGAAACAGATAGAACTACGCAAAAGAGTATCACGGACAACTAAAGTTCCTGAATCAGTGACTTCCCTTTACAATCCCTGCTTGCTGGGTCCTCGATAAGCAACTTAATCTCCGAATTGTGCTCTTTGGGCATCAACTTCGACATTCTTTCCGCCGCCGCCGCTGGTTTGCCTTTCCCATCCTTTTTGGATCCCATTTTTCCGAAGCACTCCATAGTCTTCGCCAACTTACTCTTAACCACCTTCTTGGGCTTCACAAGCTCCGCTAGATCGTAGTCAACAACCGGTGGTGGATTTTTCACTTCTAGCTTTTTACCCTGACTCACCACCGACTTTGACTTTGGATCGTGGCTGGCCTTTTCGTTTTCGACGATTTTGATTCTTGTCGCATGTGATGGCGCTACATCACCCAGCTCACGGCGAAGATCCTCAAGCGCCTTGCACGCTGTCGCGTTGTTGGCGTCGATGGACTTCACCTGCTCGTAGGTCTGATATGCATTGATCTTGTTTCCTAGTTCTATGAGTGCCAGTGCCTTGCGTAGTAACGCCTTTACGTTATTCGCATCGAGCTGCAGACATTCGTCGCAATCGGACACTGCCTCAGTGTATCGCAGTAGTTTTATATCTGTAAGTGAAGTAAGAATGATTGTGTGGAAGGGGGGGACTGGATTGACGGACGTACTTGCTATGGCCCTGTTGTTGTAGCCGGCTGCTGTTGGTAAGATATGGATGCATCGTGTGTAGTGGTCCAATGCCTCTTTATACTCCTTTGATTTGAAGCATTCATTTCCGCGAATTTTTGAACTGAAATGAGTGAGGTGTGAGATTTCAAATCAATTGCTCTGCGATGCATACAAATGGTAGTTCTGTTCCGTTCGCAGAACTATTTCATTTGGCAGAACACGTCTAACAAATTCTGGCGACTATTGCTATACGCAATTAGTTACGTTGATTAGCAATTAACAGAGTCCAAGGAATGGCAACTGCAGAGATAAGTTCAATGGCAACCTCTTCGCTTGATGCACTTGAAAATGTAATACACATATGAACATCGGTAAGACTGTTGGTGTTACTCGCTACGAGAGGCTGAGGAACATGACACAACGCGAAGAACTCACTCATCCGCTCTTTGAACGACAGGGATTACGTTTCGATCGTTTGGTCCCGTGACATTAATGTTCCCATCATCAAGACTTCCAAGGCGTCACATGAATCAGATTCCTTCATTAGACGACTTCATGGAAGATCCAGAGCTAGGTAGCGCCTGGTTGTACTATCTTTCAAGCGTGCTTCGATCCGTAACCCTTTTATGAATTATGAGGGTCACTGCAGATAGGATGAGATGGGATAAAAAAGAAACGGAAGAAGCAAGAGACACAACACATGAAAGTCAACACCCCGTATGGAGTCGACCATCGTTTGGTTTACTTTCAAAAAGGCTGTAATCAAAAGACTTTTCAATATTTTTCAATGATTGACAAGGGTAAGCCTTCCGATTAATGAGGGAAAAATTGTCCTGCCAGCTAAATTTTTTAACGATTAGTTATATGATTTGCGTCCTCCTTTTTTCTGGAACAGCTTGAGTAATCGTCTATGGATTGCTCATATTATAGCGATCTTTTGAAAAAGTCGAAACCACAATCAAAGTTTAAGGCGTGGTCTTCAAAACCATTAACCCAAGCTAATGACAGTCGGAGGAGAATGTAATTCTCAGCAGGAGTAGTCAAATTTTGCCACACATTTATCCACAAATTTAAGACTAGTACTGGAGTAGGCAGTGGGATGTGACATATTGGTCACTTAATTGCTATCCACGTGAGATGAAACCATCACTATTTAAACTCTTATATGGAGCAGAGTGCCGAAATCGAAATGTACCAGTTCATCTGTAAGATAGGTTCGAGGAGGGAATGCCAAAAGAGTGTAATTTCGACAGAGTTTCTTAATCCATAAGAAAGGAGATTGTCCAAATTTCTTCACGCGGGCCTCTCTGTCCTTCTGTAACTGAAACTGCCGTGCTGCCCTAAAATGAGCAATAGGTACGGTGCGAGTGGCCGACTACCAAAGATGGTAGTCACACTTAGGCCATAGTGGCCCAAATGTGTTAATACAAAGATTGAGTAGACCCTAGTCAGCAAACCAATAAGAGCTTTTAATAAAGTGATGTAGATGACTGATGCTCAGCTCCGTCAAGTTGTTAAAGTACAGCTGGCCAGTGGCCAACTCTGCTAAAGGACAATTAGTTCTGCTTCCGCTTTGTATTTTGTTTTTACAAAAAAAAACACGAATCACGAAATGCATTTGCTGTAAAGCAAGTCGACGTACAAACAAGACAAGACCATGACAGGCGTCGTGTGCGGGATAAAATGGAGTGAAATCAATTGGCAATAAAAGGCGTGACGGTCCGGATGCAGCCGGCTTGCCTTGTTTTATACAGCCCTGATCTAGATCATGAAGAGCACGTTGCGCCCCGAAGTGTCATCAAGTCTGTGGGATTGAGCTCACCGTCGTTTAAGCTGGCGATCAGTTTCTGTAAATGACCTTTACCATCTATGCATTGTGGAACTGGATGCATATGCTTGAAGGGACGTGTTAGCAAATGCTACTGTGGCCCAGACTGTAGTGCTTTACGGAGAGGAATTTAGAGAGCATTCGTATCACCATGCATCCCATTTAAATAGAGATTGGTTACATATCTCTTAAGGAAAAATAAAGAGAAATACCAGATGGCAATGACAATGGAGTTAGTATGACTGTCAGAACAACCGATGTAGGATGCAATATCCATGCACCATGGAAAAGTTGTACGTATACAAAAGTGTAAGCACACACTTTTCGACTTAAGACCAAAGCAAAAAGAGAGAGAGATTTGTTCGAAGTAAAGAAGACGTAGCTGGTGCAATCCAGTACCGAAGAAAAATGTCTAGTCAGCAGGTTTCAGCATTGCCAGTAATTCAACCCGGATTGGGGTAGATTCGTAGATTTTAGTGATGGCATATTTCATTCCGGACGTCCACAGAAAGCGCTGTAAGTTTCTTAGTTAACACTATAAATGTTGGCCGGAGATTGGAATTTTTGCCTTCTTCTCGAGCGAGGATAATGTTTTGGTCAACAAGAAAAAATTGCAGTCAGCTGCTTTGCAATTGATAAGCTTTCAAACAGCCATCAGTGCTTTCACAAAAATTGGTTTTGTGCGGCATCATCGGACCTTCTTCCATTCGAAATATATTCTCTGACCAAGGTTCAATCACATTGATAAACACACGCTATTCGAGATATTTGATCGCATTTATATATACCATTTGACTGTTTGCCATGAGTCCACGTCAATCCGCAGTCAAGACTAACAAGTCAACCGCTTTGGACGAGCTTCAGGAAAACGTTCGAAACGCTATTGCCGGCACAATGCCGTCCCTATTGGTCCTGTTGGATCTTCTGTATTAATTAAAGTACCTCTACCTGACGGCGATTCTAGTGTCGACATAAGGCACGCTGTTTCATGTTGTCGCCTAACCCTCCTCATTACCGTATTTATTGCCCGTCACAATCTGCATCACTAGCAGAGATGATAATAAGGCACTTATAGGAACTAAACCGATTAAAAATGTCAGAAATTGACAAAATGCTTTAAAATGCAGTGGCAGGTGACTAAATTGACGAACAACTTACTCTTCGGAGAGTTTCTCCTTCTCAATGAGCGTCAGTTTGCTGTACACGTGTGACTTGTCCTCCTCAATGGCCTTAACCGACAGATGCTTGTTGACCTTATTCATTCGCTCGACATGTTCCTTCTCTCGTTCTTCATCCAAATCCATTTTCAGGATCTCCGCGTCAGCGTCGTACTTATCCCACTGACTGTAGTTCGTTGCGGCAGGTCGTGAGGTGGCCTCACGAGTGCCTGTCTTCGTCGTTGGTTTCTCGATCTTCTCCTTTGTTCTGCTCACTCGACCACCTTTCCTAATCGGTGCCAGACTCTCCTCAATCAGCGCACTCGAGCTCTCTTGTATTGTCGAGAGTATAGCGTCCTTGCTCTTGATCTCTGAGGACCATTCCTATCAAAATCAAATGAAATCATTGCTTGGTGGACTACGGGTCTCAAAATCACAATCACTCACTATTATTGGTTCATTGTGCTTCTGCCATTCCTCCTGGCTGAGGTTGTCCTTCGTCAGCACCCGCTCCTCCTTGCGCAATACTCTGCTGTCAGGCTTTAGTTCCTTCAGTTTTTCTTCAGCACATCTGGTCAAATCGGGGTAGAAGCCCTCCTCTCCGGACCGCAAAATCATGACGATTCTTTCCAGCTCCTTGATATTCGTGCATGCTTCGACGTATCTAAAATCCAGGTGGGAAATGGGAATGTTGTACTTGTTCAGCAACGAACGATTCTCCATGTCGCCGTGTACTTGTGGTCTCTTCAATTGTGACCTCGTGTGTGCGGTGAAGCAGTCGATTGAGAAAATTCACTGCCGTCGTTTTGTTGTTGACAGGCAACGCAAGGCTGTGAAAACTTATCGATCAAACTTTTTCGTAAGCGTACAGTGAAAGGGGGTTTTTCTTTCAAGTGAAAGTGACTTCGAAGGGCTGCTTTGTTTTCCTTTTAGGGTTCTGTACCGGAAACCTTTAATTTTTTTTTCTTTCACCGTGCTCGTAGTCCTTAAATGTTTTGAAACTGGATTGCAAATGCATATCTTTTTTGGTGGGAAAAGGATGAACAATGGCTCATGATGATTTGGTTTGGTGGATTTCAATGCTTAACTGCTCCTTGCGGAGAGTTAAAAAAACCAGGAGACCGTCTGAAATGTGCCAACTGAAGAATCATCAGTCTTTCGAACATCGCGTGTAAGACCTTACTTTTTTCATGTAATTTTGTTTTCATTTAAATGATTAGTTGGTGGCCCGTGGCGTTGTGGGTATGTGCGTCGACCGCAACCTCGACGTCGTAGGTTCGATTCCAGCTCTGAGCGACAAAAATAATGTTCACGACCCCACCTCTTTCGAGTTATTGACAATGCTCAAAGAGTATTTCCTGTCTAGAAAAAGCTTCTCAAACTTGGCCGTTCGGAGTCGGCATAAAACTGTAGGTCCCTTCCACTCGTGTGAGAACAATAGCATGCACAACACGAGTGGTTGCTGAGAAGCTAGGCCCTGGCCCTCTATGGGTTGTAGCGGCACCCATATTATTATTATTATTATTATTAACTGGTGGTGAGAGCGGAATAAAGTCTGTAAAGTCTGAAGTACGAAATGGATCTCAGTGAAATTGACCACACATATTGAGATTATCATTATACGTATTTACGTTTGGTAATTTGGTAAATAAATCATGGTTAGAAAAAGAGTTATTGAGGTAAGTTCTACATTTAAAATCCTTGTCAGCCAACCTTTTAGAAATACTTTCGGTACTCGGTACCCATCGAAATGAAAATTGCGATATAAAACGTTTATGTACTTTTAATACCACGGCTGCTATATGCTGAGAGTTTTAGTATTGGCTATACTCCAGCCCTTCAAAACATGGACTTAGATCTTACGCCTTATGACCATAAGTTCACTACACAATATCGGAAGGAACTAAGAAAGAATCCAGATGTTGGCGAATATTTTGCACAAATGCAACGTGGAAATGTAATTAGAAACTAAAATTCGGAAGTGATAAGTCTTCGTCTTCTTCTTTGATTGGCGCTACAGTCCGGGGTGGACCTGAGCCTCAGCCAACAAGCCTCTCCAGCTGGCACTATCCTTAGCCAGCTGCCTCCAATTTTGCACACCAAGTTGATTGAGGTCCTTTTTCACTTGTGTGCGCCATCTAGTGCGAGGACGTCCTCTGTTGCGCTGAGATTCTCAGTACTACTACGAGTTGTCCCTCTTCGTTCCGACAGGCTTCTGTCCGATGCTTGTACCCTTTGGATAGTTGTTTCACCCGCTGGCAAAACTATCGGACCGCGGATCGCGCGCTTCTCGTGATCCGTCTTTTAACTTTTGAGAAGCCGGTGCTCGTCCCTTCTTTTAAGTTCGTAGAGCTCACGAACCACTATCACCCTTCTATCCAGCGACACCTGCCGGCACTCGTTGGCAAACCATGGGTTTCTTCTGGTTGGCCTTTTAAAACCCAACACATCAGAGGCAGCTTCTCTGATGGCGTTTCGACAACGGTTCCACTGTTCGTCTATTGTTTCGCCTGGCAGGGTTGGACTCTCTGAGAGCTTCAGAGAGACTCGGTCGGAAAAGTCGATCAGCGATTGCGATTGTAGCTTTCCGACGTAAAACTGTTTTGATCTTGCTCTAGTCCATTGTACTGTCGATCTCCAAGTTCTGACCTTGGCTACAAAAAGGTAATGATCCGAGTCGATGTTAACACCTCGGTACTGTCGGACATTGAGAACACTGGAGGAGTGTCCGACGTTGATCGCAATGTGATCAATCTGGTTGACGGTTCATTGGTCGGGGAATCGCCAAGTCCCTTTGTGAATGTTGAGGTGAGTGAACAGCGTCCTGATACAGAGAGGTTTCACTCTGTAATGGAGTCTAACAGCCTGACCCCATTGTCGGACATGTTGTCATGTAGACTGTGTTTTCCTACGACTCTAGCAAAGACGTCTTCCTCGCCCAGCTTTGCATTAAAATCTCATAGAACTATCTCGGTGTCGTAGCTGGGGCATTGATCGTATGTTTTTTCTAGGAGATCATAGAAGTCATCCTTGCTTTCGTCGTCTTTATCCTCCGTTAGGGCGTGAGCGCACATTAGGCTGATGTTGCCTAATGTTGCCCTGATGCGGATTGGTGTGAGGCGCTCGCTAAGGCATCTAAAGCTTAAGACTTCTTGCCTAAGTCTGCCTCCAACAACAAAACCGCATCCAAACAAGCGTTGCCTTCGCTCTTTGTAGCAATCGCCGTAGTATTTGTCGCAGTTTTTCATCATCTTTTTGCCCGGCCCATCCATCCATTGTAGGGCCTCCGCAAGTTCATCGGCTGCACGTGGTCTGTTAAGTGACCTCACACTTCACTTGCAGAAACCATCCTGAAATCTTGTATTAGCATTTTGCAGGATGGTCACTTGAAGCGAACCTCGATTTGAGCAAAAACAGCGTTTTCAACAACGGGAACAATTTTTTTCTTAATGGTCATGTTAGGAAGCAACAACCAAATCCGACCAGAAAACAGCGATGGCATAACCTTCAGCGGATAGATGAAACATCTTAGTCCAAGGACACCCCAAACAGAAGACACATTTCACACAAAAAACAAAAAACAATTTTTTTTCAACGCGTTAGACATTCTTTTATTGTTTTCCATCCTCCATATTATACTCCTCTACACAAGTGAATAAGAAATTACAATTAATGTTTTTTCTCCTCGAGTAAATTTTTGACAAATCGCACAAATATGATGAACGGTCTCTCCTCTAGGTCATGCTTTGGAATGTCCGATTGGTTCACCTGGTGGACGGGGAAACAAAACCTCTGCACATCGAAGAAAGACCAACTTAAACGGCACACTCACCTGATCTCCATTAAGCCGGTTAATCAAGGTAACGCACAATTCGCCAGCCTTAATGTGGGTGAAATGCGTCAAGGCGGCGAACATGGGCGCCTCCATTTCGATGTTGCGGACGCCCAATGCGTGTACACGTCTGAGGAAGTTCATTTTGTCAGCTTCGCTGTAACTGCATGCCGCACCGTCAAGTCGTCCTTGACCTGAAATCCGGACACATTTTGCAAATAGAGGCTTATTTTCAGACACGCGTTCGCTTACCCTCGTAAAAGTCATCAGCACCAAGGGTACCGCCTGCAATCGTTTGAAAGCCATCAGTAGGTTCACCACAGGCGATGAGTCTTGCCACGACTTCCTCGGAATAAATAGACGGTCGGGTCACCTTATTTCCGAGAATCGGCTTGAAAGGTGAAGGCAGCATTTTATTCCGAGCCACTCGAGTCTTTGTCTGCGTTACTTACAAGTTCGTATTCATTCCTCAGGTAACCGTTGAATGCCTTGTTGGCAACCACAACCGTGCCCACGTCAACGCCCACGCCGCCAGATGTGCCAAGTCGGATAAATATGGGATCCTTGCACTTGGCGTACTTCACCAACTTGATCATCTCATGAAGGAGGACACTCATCGACGCCATGCCAACGCCGTGACTTACGCATAATACGGGGCCAACCTAGAGCCGGATGAACACAATCAGTTCTCACTTCATTGAGGAGCAGACCACTCTTACCTTGTACAACGCGTACCGATGTGCCTGCTCGCAAAGATCCACCAGCGGATCGGTTATGTTAAGGTGCGGTTGAAGATACTGCGCCAGTTCGAACATCCGTGACTTGGTTCCACCCATGCATACGACCTAAACGGGAGATACAGGCTTGGGAGTGGGTGTCTTTATATTCATTTCAACAACTAACCCTAACATCGCCGAACATCGCCTCCAGATTCATGGTTGGAGTCGTGAAGCCGAGGTGATAGAGGAAGTCCTCTTTCATGTTTTTCAAATGAGGGTTTGGCAAGTCCGTGCTTTTGAAGTTGAAAAGATGTAAATACATTTTATCAAATAAACAAATAAATGGTGACCAGATAGCAATGATGGTTTTTTCAATTGATATGTTTCAGCAGTTGGTCAAATCAGAAACTGTATCTGGTTTTTGAAATAATCTGTGTGGCTTGGCATTTTTTCTTAACAAATTCAGGCTTGCTGAATGCAGGAAAAATGGATACAAATCGCCACGGAATGAAGAACATATAGCCGAAGAAATAGGGGTTCTACGGTCGCTGAAAGCAGGCCTTGGGCCTGTATCTCGTTGCGCCAAGTCGTGAATTGGAAGAAGAAGGACATGTTGGGTGTTGGAAACGCTGTCCCAAGATCGGGATGTTGACCTTCTTCGCCAGCGACTAGGTTAACAAGCATAATCCACAATTGTTCAAACCCACAAAGATTGACTATATGACGAAATGTATGGCATGACGGCACCATTTTTTCAAAAGAAAAGGGGAGACGCCGTTGTCGTCAATTGTGTGAGGTATAGAGCCGTCTTTCTATGGCCAGAGTACGATAAAAAGCGATAGGGCAGGACAGGACTAAGATCAAGGGTCCATCAAGGCAGGCCCACGTGCTATACAAGATATTCGATGCAAAGCTGAAGTCTGTAAAGAGAATTTGTCGAGTGGTTATCTCACGGTGAGGCTGCAGCGATGAAGTTGGCATAACTCGATTATTTTCTCGGGACCTTCATCAAGTCCTTAGTATAATAACGAGTTAACAACTTTCGGCGATCTCTAGCCCCACATTCGAGGCACAAATGCCGGAATTCTGCCGCACGTACTAGACCAAGTGTGGTGACCCGTGGCGTTGTGGTGTTGTGAGTCGACTCTAACGCACATGAACCTCGACCTAGTAGGTTCGGTCCCTGGTCTGTACTAGAAAAATAATTTTCACGGCCGCACCTCTTTCGAGTTACTGACAATGCTCAAAGCGTATTTACTGTCTAGAAAAAAGCTTTTCAAACTTGGCCGTTCGGAGTCGGCATAAAACTGTAGAATCTTTCTACTCGTGAGAGAGCACAATAGCACGCACGACACAAGTGGTTGCGGAGAAGCTAGGTTCTGGTCCTCTACGGGCTGTAGCGCCACCCGTATATTTATATTATTATCACACTGAAACCTGAAACAGTGATCACAAAGTCTAAGGTGGGATTCGGTACACAATGGCTGACTGAAGCTTCATTTATTATTCACTCTTATCTGATCACCCTGCACGAAACAATTTTGAAAATGAAAAAGAACATCAACTTTTTTAGGCATCAAATGGATACTTACATGACATTCATTTTGGGGCGCTTGTGTCTATGTACGTATAACTGGAAGTATTGTATAGCTAATGTTAATCAGTCGTAGTTCTGGAAAGAAATACACAAATAATTACGTAAAGAAGAAAAGTACTTAATTAATTTTATTTTTAACCCAAGGATGGGCAGCTGGGTCTAATCAGGCATAATATGAGTTTGATCATGTAGAACTATTTTTTTCAAATCAATATGACCGAAACTCTCTGACTTCTTGGGCTAATGTTCGCTGAGCCCAACAAAACTATATTCGGGACTGGAGATCACATAGCGACATTATGTCCCGGATAATGAGGTTGGTGAGGAGTCTGATATTAAGGTCCAGTTGAAACCCGAAGAGTCGCCATCTGATTGCGATGACGAAAATGTTGTCGATGACGAGATGGGTGCTCAACAAGATTTTGACGGTGGGTTTGTGCCCGAGCAATTGTCTGATGGATTTTGGTCATGCAAAGATGCAATTTCTGAATATGAAAGCTCTCCCACGATCTAGAAGGCTGCAAGCGCATAATGTGCCTGTTGCTGCTAGAGCTGGACCAGGTAGTAATTTTGGAAAGCAATCCTATTTCCATTTGCAAACACTTCGTAGCATCAGAGATGGTTGATATCATTTGCCGTTGAAAAATTGTAATGCAAACTAGGTAGTGTCACCCACAACCTCTGCATGCAATGCATCTGCTGCTAGGCAATGGAAAACAGAACGGAAGGAGCAAGTGGAAAGTTGCGAAAATTAAGTCAGGATACGGGCCTATAACTTCCTTGAGCAACATAAGCAATATCCTGGAGTACCTAGTTTCACCAACCGATCTAAACTGGAAAAGTAGAAACAATGGTTTCATGCATTGTCTGTGCTAATAATAAATAATTTTTGTAAACATTTAACGCATGTAGTATACCAATAATATACAGATAAGTACCGATCTGTGTAAAGTGCACTGCGTAGCGTTGTTCATGAAATTGAGAACTCACTCAACATAAGAGAATTTGCAATGGCATTCCTAGACAACGAAGGAGCCTTCAACAATATAAACTCATGGGACGTAATAACAGGGCTAGCAGACATAGAAGTAGACAAATCCATTGTACTCTGGATTGGTAATATGCTAAACAGCAGAACTATCAATGAACACACAGCTCTAAGAGATAAATGACAGGTAGAGGCACCCAAGAGAATGAAGTCCTGTCCCGCTTACAGTCCTTAAAATCTTCATGTTGAGGCACAAAGACCACCCCATATGCAGAGGATGTAGTTATCCTGATGATTTTTTTTCCAACTATCAGCAAATGGTAACGCTAATATACTGCATACGCGATGCACCATGCAGTTCGGTTCAAAAACCTCTAAGCCGTTAGAAACCTGCACCGGATTTCGGCAAGGAGATGCGCTGTCGTGTGATTTCTTCAATTTGGTACTGGAGAAGATAGTGCGGCTGGTAAAAGTCAACACGGAAAGCACTTTCTTCTGCAAGTCAGTCCAGGGGTTGGGATACGCTGACCACATCGACATTATCGCGCCGTCCCAGCCTGTCGTAGTGGAAGTCTAAAGGTCTATGAGGACGAAACCAAATATATGCTGTCGAGCAAGAAACGATCCGCCGCACACCACCTAAGCCATAACGTTACAATCGACAGCTACAATTTCGAGGTAGTGAAGGAGTTTGTCTACCTCGGGGCAAACGTAAACTCCACGAATGACATCGTAGTCGAGATCCGACGTGGAATCGCCCTTGGCAACCGATGCTACTTCGAGGCCGAAACTGCTGATTCGAAGGACCAAAGTCTTCAGACAAAACTCTTATTCTGCCAGTCCTTGCGTATGGAGCCGAAAGTTGGACACTACAATACCGCAAAGCTGATTCTTGGTGCCTTCGAAAGAAAAATTCAACATCGGGTATAGTAAGGCAAAAATCCGGCGACTACACTGGTTCGGCCGCATCAAGCGAATGCAAATCAACGTTTTAGCAAAGAGGGTCTTCGAATCCGAGCTTCCTGATTCGAGAAGGAGAGGAATACCGAACCGACAGCTTGGCCTTGATGACTGAAAGCAGCTTGCCCAGGACCGTCACCAATGGGAGGCAGCAATTGTTCAGGCTCGGACCCTTCATGGGTCGACTGCCTGATAAATAAGTAAGTAAGTATCAGCAAATGGAATTTACTTTGAAAGAACTCCCTCAAGAGGGAGCAGCTTAGTTAGCCAATGTGCAGCTATAATCAAATTAATAGGTGATTTGGGTAGAAAATCTGTCTCCAGTAGCATCGTCGATGTCTCTCTCAAAATACCAATCCTGTTCCCCGACAGAGACAAGTGTCTAGCGAACGCCTTTATCAACGAGCACGAGATAGCCTTCTTCACCAATGGATTCTACTCGGACACTGTGAATAACAAGGATTCATTCAGACTCTCTGCTACGTAGCGCCTTACAAGCAGAAATCCTGGGAATAGAGAAAGCAGTCGAACACTTATGAGCTTCCGATGTACTGCCATCGGATATCAGCATCAACCAGCTTGCACTGAAGTCAGTAGGATCCTGTCCAACGAAATGAAAGGCTGCCATGAAATATTGCGACTCAACACGGTTGAACTCTGTGTTTTCCTGGGCCACAGCTCCATCGAAGGGAACGAAAAAAATGGACGAATGCGCCAGACATGGATCTGACATGGCCACCAGTGGTGGCATTAAACCGGATTATATGACACAACAATATAAGAAGCTTACTCGTATTGACTTGCAAGAAGTGACTGTCAGACGATGAGATCCGTGATCGAATGTAAATGGAAGCAAGAATCCAGCGACACCTACCGGATTTGTGGTGACAAGGAGGAAACCAAGACGATCCAACATCTTCTTTACCACTGCACGGCTCTCAAGAATTGGCGCCTGCATTCGCTAGGATATAGATTCTTCACAAAGATTGTGGACGTAGCGAATGCATATATATCGTAGGTTTCCAACCACCACGCGGCATGACAAGATAGAAAAATTGTGCAGTCCACAAATGAACGGATACACGACGGGCCCTTTTGCTTCCGAGTGGCAGTGATAGTCCATCACGTGGAACTATCGCAGTCCCCTTTCAAAACTTAAACTGGAACTAGGAACTTAACTAGGTTCGTTCTTTGATTTTTGGTCAAATAAAGAGCCTTTTGTAGGGATTCATCGGAGAGGTGGCGCGGACAGAATTTAAATGTGACTTTGATTCTTTGTGATCGCCTCAGAGAACCGATGTCACGTACTTACACACAATAGCAACACTGCTTAGCAGCACAATAGAACCGAGTAAGGTGCTGATGCCTCCAACCGTTTAGAGTCGGCTGGGAGTGAAGTATCTCCTCGACTTATGCTAATCATCGAACCCAGCTATGAATGGAAACCGATCTGTTTCTCAAACTAAACCAGTTGACAAGCTGATTAAATATGCACACCGTGCGACATGGGCACAGTCGTGAGGCCACTTCAGAAGCACCACCACGCTGTGGTCGACATAGTTGATGCTACGATATTCAAATTAAATTCAAACTCACTCGTGGCGGGAAACTTACTTTAGGTGCGCAAATTAGATAAGCAACCTGTTGTCTGACTAGAATCTAATCACACATCGCACAATTAAGGAAGTTAACTGATCGCCACTTGGCCTGGTCCACTCAATTACTTCTATCTTATCAAACACACATTTTGGACAAAGCGCCTCTCGCCAGACCCTCGCACAGCTGTTGCCATTCACACTGGCTGAATGAGAATGTCTATCTAATTAATACCGGTTGCCAACAAAAACAAAAATCATCCACGAATCACTATCGTTAGCGCACGTTAGATACGCGTTTCTTTGACCATGAAAACAAAACCGGAAAACAAACAATTTTCAATTGTTTCATGGACACTGTCACTATTACTATCACTGACACCGACACCCAAGATGCAGTCACACACCCTCGTCGGCAAGTTGAATGACACAGCGTGCCGCCGCGCCAACGGCACGAGTCTTACAATGAATGAATTGAATGAAAAGCCGAGCGGCTCATGAAGTGGATATAAAGCAGTTAAGGCACTCACTTGTGCTGTGTGGGCGCGACTGAATCCAAAGAATTTAGAGACAAACTAGTAACTGATCGGCACAAATTGAGGCAAACGTTTGACGTTGATATGAGCAGAGCTCGAAGAACACTGGCGAGTCAAGCGGCTGGGGACTCTATTTGTAGTTGAACAAGGTGGCTCGATTGCATTGATAGCAAAGTGTCTAGTGATTGTGCCAACAAGTTTTGAGTTAATTACGTGAAGGTGGGTATGTGTGGAATTGCTTGTGGGGTGTTACTTTTTAGCGCGAATTTTGTAGTAATTTTGAAAACGAACGGATGGCAGTGACCATGGGTGACCAAGTATATGCTCTGTAGGGGATGTGGAATGCCATATTTGAAGCTGCTGAACGAGAAGGGCCAAGTTTCAATTATATGGAGTAAGGAATTCATGCATTAACCGATGAAGTAGTTATCGCAGCAACGAGAAAGTCACTCTTGGTAAAACAACAAAAAGGCTCCAGATTACGTTGGCTGACAATAATGTTGAGGTATCCAGCAATCAGTGCTCGAAAACAACTTTCAACCTTTTGAAACGTTTTTAAACCACCCTCTCTTGCTGAGACTTTGAAAAAAGATATTCAATAACCGATTTGGATCACGAATATTTCTTTGCTCTTAGTTTGAACGAAACCTTTTTGTGCTCCCTCAGGTTACTTCGTCTGGCTTGCATCTTCGTCGTTAACCGATAGCGTTGAGGCAAATTAACGGGAAGCAGGTTTGAGGATCTTTTTCACTATTGATTGGTGAAATATATATCTTAGAGCAAGACCTAAATTTAGATGACCAGTCATTGAGAAACCAAATGAAAAAAAAGGTTAACAGTTATTTTCAAGCCCTACCAGCAACTACCAGATCATCTGCAGAATTGTCTATGAATGTCCCCTTCCACGTCCGCACATAATGCAAAAACGATCTCTTAAGGGATAGAAGCAGACACTGTTTGCATGCAACAACAATTCGTCAATTCGTCTCTACTCTAAGAGACAATGCTGAATGCCATCGACAAGCTGAAAGCATGGACACCAACATGCGGACTCGGCGTTAACCCACAAAAAACGGACATTGTGCTCTTCACCAGAAGATACAAAATCCCTCAGTTTGACCCCTAACTGCTGTGGGGCACAACTAACTACCAGTGCGAAATTTCTGGGTCTCACGCTCGATAGCAAGCTTAATTGCAAGCTCAACAACCAGGAAATGTCAAGAAAGCCTCTCCTGCCCTTTTTAGCTTCAAGAAAGCCATTGGATGTAAATGGGGCCTACAACAACGCATCGCTCAATGGATTTTCACATCGATTGTTAGACCGACACTTCTGTATGGACTCTCAGTTTGTTGGACAGCACTAAATAAAGCTATCAACTGCAAGGCACTAAACCGAGTACAAAGACTGGCCAGCCAGTGTATCAGCGGTGCACTCACAAGTACTCCGTCAGACGCACTGAATATTCTCCCCCACCTTTCACCACTCGAACTACAGCCCTTGAGACTCAAAACACTCCTACTGTGGTCTGAACTAAACATCGGCCACCCAACTAATCTCAAGGAATTAAGCTTCCTTCCTAGCGAAACTATCCGCCTAATACCCCAGGCTGTCTTCGAGAAGAAATACTCGATCAGCACTCCCTCCACATCGGACTGGATGTCTGATAGGCAGACGTTGGATGATCCTCTGCGTATTTTCACAGACGGATCGAAGACTAACTAACTAACGAAGGGGTTGGTGTGAGTGTCTATTCCCAAGATCTCCACATTGCTCTCTCTGTGAAGCTCCCTGGTCATTGTAGCCATTAAAGAGCGTTGTCATGGCTCGAAAACAACGTGACATCAAAAATGGATATCACCATCTGTTTCGATAGTCAGGTCGCTATAAAATCGCTAGAAAATATCATGTTTTACTCAAAAACATCACAGGATGGGTGCCCCATACAATGATTTCTGCAAAAGCTGCATTGATGAAGAGAAGGGAGAAAACCCTAATGACCTACTCTGCTCGTGCAGCGCTCTGGCTAGTCGTAGGTTCCTACACTTCGGGACCTACTACTTCAATAACCTCAACGAGCTAAACAGCGCCAGCATAGGCCAGCTAAATCGCTTCACTACAAGCACCAAGGAGCAGTCAGTCCGCGTGGTATCACAATGGGCCTACTCTGGCCTAAGTGTGACTGCCCTTAGCAGTCAGCCACTATAACCTAACCTAACCTATCGCAAATGCCCTTCCTCTATTTCGTTCTACCAGTGGTTCGGAGTCGAAGGCTTTTCGGGCTGAGGTTCCATGCGCTTTAGATAGCTTAGCCATCTTCAGCCATAAGTTCGTAGATACCTATCTAGCTTCATGTCGCTGTATAAATTGTGTTTCTTGTACTTCAAATGTTCGGTTGATAGGTTTTACTGTTTACTAAGGCGAGCGAAGGTCTTGACAGCTTCGATTATATGGTAGTTACACATTGTGATGTTCTCTTCAATACATCGATGGTGTGTGTCCCTTATTCAGGACAGCATATACTTCGTTTCCCCTTGTCCATGGTATCATGCGTAAATGATGAAAAGTCTTTTGGAGTACCGCGCCTCTAGTCAAGTCTCGGTGAGTTTGCAAGCTGCCTCGATAACAGTCTGTTGAGTTGTGTATATTATGTAAGTGGTAGACCACTCAAAATTGGACACTAAACGTAGCAAATGTCAGTACGGACGTTTTTTTTTTTGGTCTCAATCGCGCTCTCAAAGCCTGATGGACACTCTTAAAATGTTGATGAGCGTGTGAGAGCTTGAGGCACTGATGTACATTGAGTTTTAAATGCTGAACTGCGTGATGAGAGGAAACCGTACTGCTGGCTAAGTTTATTAGATTAGGAAGTCTGCCTCTATACAGACGGTGCTGAGTATCACTTCCACCCGAAGAAACATTGTGTTTGCCACAGCCGATTATGATAATCACTCATGACGTCGTTAAGAATTCCGCAAAAATGTTCTCTTTCGCTTGACATCCAATAGTTTCTTTCCTTTAGGCTACCGCTCTTGCACACTGGCTCACTAAGCCCAACATTGCCTCGTCCATTGTGCTCTAATTGGTGATGACTATATACCATTAGGAACTATTTTGCTTCTAAAACCGTCCTTATTCGTCAATGTATCATAGGGCGTTCTACGCAGCTAAAGTCTTCCAGCTGGTGGTTGGTTGGCTTACGTGGTTACCCAGCTTTGCTCAAACTGGGTACAAGTAGCGCAGTTGCTTTGCATTTTGGAACCACATCTCGTAGACAAGGGTTAGCTAAATCCAGCCCGTGTTTTTAATTATGTGTGAGATGTTTTGATTACTGGTCCAAAAAGGGGGTTTCCCGAACGCGATATATATTTTTTACCTAGAAAGTGCGTTCGCAGAGTAAGTGAGGCAGACTTTCCTCTGAGTGGGTGTCGATGCATCTGCGTGTGTTGAACAGTATTCCGAGTCTAGCAGCGTGGATGCCTATGAGTCAGTACCCCGTGCTCGCAGCCACGGCTCTGCCTATTTCGGAACGGTTTCTATTAAGGAGGTCTTCAGTCATACTTTACAAGTAAGTGAACCAGGTTTTCCTATATAATTTGAGCTTGGGTGGTCTTGTCGAACTTCTACTAGCGAAGAACAGGAAGTGCTGGGGACCCACCAACTCAGTGGGGGCATTGCTTGCTTGGTCAGTTCGTCGGCGATCTTGTTTCCGTCAATGTAGCTATGGCCTGGAACCCAGGAGAAAGTACTTCTAACTCTACGACAAAGAACTTTTTGAGTATGCCATTGTCGGAGAAAATATTGTATACACTCTTCTTTATCTTCCTCTACATAGTGCCGTCGGGGAAATAATTTGGTGGCGGTTGTGTTACAAGCGAACGAGACAGCGCCGCGCCGGCGCAACCGCACAGTAATGCATAATCAGTCAGTGAATAGAATGTTTGAACTTGTGAGTTTCATTTTGTCACAATTCAGTAATCGAATCCTTTTATTGGACAGATTGATTGTGAATACGTAGACACAGTTTTGTGTAAAACGTAACAGTATGTTCAATCGCAATGCATGCGTGTCTATTGTATAACAGTGTCCGGTAAGGACCCCTATTACTATGCGCTGGTCCGTGGTTTTGATCTCTCTTTGGGCGGCAGAGACTGTTGTCCTGTTGTTTCAGACCGACCTATCGAGGACTGGCACTGTCCGAGGCTTTGTTTTCCAGTTTTTTTATTTATGGGCCAAAGCGGCGTGGATGTATTCGAGATTGCTCGAGATTCTCACAACGCAGAAGAATCTTTATCAAGACTGTCTTGGAAGTCTGTATGGCCTGGAACCGATCGCTGGGCTCGCGAAAGATATCTTCCTAATGCCTTGTCTGAGTAAGCTGACTAGTTTCGTTGTCAAAATGTTCAAAGCTATGTTGTGTTGTCTGCGCAATTGCTGTGACATTTATCGCAGCCACTCCGGCTTCTTGAACGTCCAGCTTCAGTTAGACAGTCTGCTACAGGATGCAAAGCAAATGAAATCAACCTTGTTTTTTTTTATTTATTTTTATTTAAAATATTGAATATAATGCGTATGTAATGCTAACATTATATACAAATCACAACAACAATAAGTAAGTGCGTTAAAAATCGCTTCATTGCGGCTAAACTTTTAAAAATTTGCAAAAAACTTTTCAAAATAAAAACTTAATCAATCAACATTCTGTGTAAGCGTGTATTACAATATATTTCAGCGCTTTTTTTACTTTTATTTTTGGTTTCTGCTACTGCAATATATGTACGTATGTAAATGCTTCATAAACGATATTTCCTATATTGTACTTAAGATTGAGACAAAACATCTTTTTTTTCCAAGGGTAGTAGGTTTTTGTGTTCTTTTTTTTCTTGTAAAACATTGGATATGTAACATTAACGTTGATCTACTAGTTTTGCTAAGGGATGAGTTGAAATGAAATGATGTGAAAGAAAAGGGAAAAATGCCGAGAGAAGAGTACGAATTTAATGCATTGGCAGTGCCTTTCTTTGCATTTGTGTTTCTTTTGTCGGTTGGATGATGTCAGAGAAGTGTTGCTGAATGCAAGCACTAGTGGAGCCTGGCGAACTGCACGTTCTGCTTATGATATCACATTTTTATGAATCGAATAACGCATGCATCGGTAAAGTTAACGATTAAACGAAACGGAAATTGAGAGTTATCGTGGCCGCTGCGTTTGACTATACGATAAGGAATTATGTTGGTCAGCGAAGTGATCGCATTTCAAATGTACTTCAACAAGGGCGCAGCTGAACCTGGGTCTCGACAAGCAATTGTGATAGCTACCTCAAACGACAGACAATGTTTCCATTTAGCTGACAGACTAGTAGTTATCAGTAGAAAAAGGGTAAGCGTGGGCACGAACCGACACGTTTTGTTGACCACTGAACTGACCAGATTTTGTTCTAAAAAAGTTTGCGAGGCAGTTGTGGTTTCAATTTAAAACAATGGGACTTGCGTCCGGGATTTCACAAAGGTGGATTATGCCTTTTGCCTTATTTTGCCACATTTGACAAAACTCGCCAAGCGTAAGGGAGACACGTTCTTATACCTCAAGAGCATCCACCAGTCGATACCCGTTCAGAATCCAATTGACCCAGAAATTAAAATCAAGCGTGCGTCCATTTATTGGGTTCTGGAGATGTCTTAAGTGGAACTTGATTTCAAATCAAACCACATAAAGTTTACCGAATGAAAATCAGTCCGCAGAAATCGAAGAGTGCTCTATGTCGAACAACTGATGTCACAATGTGCAGTCTGAACAAGAGACTTGAGAGCCTGGAAATCTCAGACAGAAAGCGGCTGGAATATGAATAGGAAGCACAATCACAATTCATATATTCTGTTAGACAATGTTTGGTTCGATGCCCAAGAACTTGGGTAAGAGCTTTATAGAGCCGTAGCTTCCCTGAGGCCCTCTTTGCGTTTGAAGGTTTTGGAGAAAAAGATTCAACCACGAACTGTACGGGCTGTACAGCGACATGAGTCTAGTCAAGCGTCTACGGATTCAAGCCTAAGATGGCTAGGCCATGTAGAGCGCATGGTCAAAACTGCTCCAGCCCGAAGAGTCTTCGACTGCGAATCAGAGGGACAACGCATTAGAGGACGACCACGAAGCTGATGGCGTACTCAACTGGGGACCTCCAACTTAGAATGCGAAATTGGAGGCAGCTGGCTAAGGATAGTGTCAGCTGGAGAGGCTTGTTGGCTGATGCCCAGGTTCACCCCGGACTGTAGCGCCATAAGAAGAAGCTTGTCTGAGGCCAGGTCTTATTGCCATCACAGGTGTACTCCCATGAGTCGTTCCATCGTTCGTGTTGGTAGCTATAAGTGGCAGGTCATTGCCAGGGAAAGTCCTAGAAATAATAGAGGCTTAGAAATAATAGGGCCATATCTGGCAAGGCAGCTGATGTTGAGTTTGCCACGAAGGAGGATAATATCAACCAATTTCAGACGATTGAGAAGATCCTTGGCTGGGCCCCCTTTATATGGTGTTTGTCAACCAACTGTTATACCGCTCATACACTATGGCCAATATTCAACACTCGTCTTCCTTTTGGTCGCAGTAACTTATGAAACATTGAAAATGTGAGTACAGACAATGCGAATCAATAAACTCTTCTGATCGAAAATTCTAAGAACTGATCCTATTCAATAGCTACAGGACCAATCATGCTCAGTTCTACTTTTCCGTCAATCAATCAAAAAAGGTTTTAGGCAAGGCGATACGCTGTCATGTGACTTCTTCAACATCATACTTGAAAAGATCGTGCGAAACTAAAACGTAAACACCCGAGGCATGATCTTCCAAAAGTCCGTTCAACTGCTTGCTTACGCTGACGACATTTTGACGTGATTAGACAAACACAGCGAGCAGTCAATGAGGCGATATCTGGAATTGAAGCCGAAGCGGCTAAAATGGGTCTAGCGGTAAACCAGGGCAAAACAAAGTACATGCTGTCATCACGAAAGGACGCACAACATCGTCGTCTCAGACAGAGCGTCATAATGGGCAGCAGATACTTTGAGGCAGTTAAGGACTTCGTCTACCTCGGCTCTGGAGTAAATAGGGACAACAACACCAGTACCGAGATCAAGCGCAGAATTTTTCTCTCAATCGCTGTTTCTTTGGGCTCAAGAGGCAATTGAGGGCCATCTCTCGAAATACCAAATTGACCTTGTATAAAACTCTGATCATCCCAGTCCTGCTCTATGGCGCAGAGACATGGACGCTATTGAAAGCGGATGAAGTAACTCTTGGTTGTTTTGAGAGAAAAGTTCTGCATACGATCTTTCGTCCTGTTTGCGTTGAGAGGAGGAGAAGGTTCAATCACGAACAGCGGCATTCACCTACTTAAGCGTCTTCGGATCCATCGATTAAGGTGGGTAGGTCATGTAGAGCGGAAGGACACCACAGCTCCGGCCCGAAGAGTCTTCGACACCAAGCCATTGGGACAGCGCAACAGAGGACGTCCTCGCACTAGATGGCGCACTCAAGTGGAAAAGGACCTCGAACAACTTGGTGTGCGCAGCTGCAGGCAGCTGGCGAAAGATCGTACTGGCTGGAGTGGCATGATGGTTGAGGCCTAGGTCCACTCCGGACTGTAGCGCCAATCAAAGAAGAAGAAGTGACGTCACGCAGCTTTGACTCAAATTACCATATTACCTTGTATTCTGTGTACCGCTGTTCGTCAGACGCTATTCATGTGTAGACTGCAGATTACATTAATGACAGTAACATGCTGCGTCAATCAAATGAATATGACACAGATTTGAAAGGAACCTCTCGTCAGAATGATAAAAATTGAATCTTAGCACTAATTGCTCATAATGTTTCTTTTGAGAGCGCAAATCTCAGTATCAGTTTTCAGCGTTAAGATGGGTCACTGTACACTTTGTAGTACCATCCTTAGCCTTCTTCTCATTGTTTTGAAAACAGAAGCGGTCTGTCGCAAGCTGGTTCATTTCAATGAAATCGTACAATATCTCTCAATGTGAACCTGCTACAAATCTCAGACACCCTTGATATCAGACAAAATTTATCTTGAAATGTCCAAGTACCCCAAACTTTCACGCTTTTCCTTGGAAAGGAAACGTCCAAAAGGAACGGAAGTAGCTATTCCTTCATCGATTCCAATTCCTTCCCTGTCGAAATGACCCTCGTAACGTGCAACTTCTGACGAAACTGATCAAAATAAAAAAAATTCAAGAAGAAATGGTTTCTATCTACGTAATCGTTATCTGCAGTTGATATTTGTTCTCTTTTTTTTCTCAAATGAAACCCAACAAGATCCCAAAATGAAAACCATCTTGACTCAGTCAAGTTTTGTGTTTTGATCAAAATCTGATCGCTATTTCGTTGGTTTAAGGCGTCTAGTCAAAATTTGTGTTTCATATTATTTCTCTTGTCTTTCTCTAATGGAAGACATCAACGTTTGTTTTTTTTTTTGGGCTAAATTTTGGTATAATGCATAATTTTGTATATGTTTCAAATATTATTTTATTTAAATAAAAAAAATACACATTAAACAATTAGAAACAATGCAGTAACTATGCAAAGGATTAACTCGTATGTATGTGTTGCATTTTGCGTGTACAACAAATGTGCGTGCACTGGTGAACAATGTATGCTTGATATCGAACAGTACATAGAAAATAAAAAATTATTTAAATATACATCTAATGTCATTATTTAAGCGATTTTGTAGTATTTATGTGGTTGTGCGGGTGGCAAGAGGACCCCACTTGCTTGGGGTTTTTGTGTCCCGTCACAATTAACATCACAATCATATATGTATATATTTTCATATTTTTTTGGCAAACGCCTTCGATGAACATTTATTTTGTTTTTTTTTTTTGCTTTAACATAAATTGAGGTTAGATTTACTCGGTTTTCTTTTTTGTTTTGTTTTGTGAGTTGTAATGAGAATTGTGGTTTGTTTTTATTTTTATTTTTTTGTATAAATTTATTCATGGGCTTGTGACTCTTGCTGTACAAGTTTTAGACGTCGTGGGGACTTTATGGAGTCCGGATGATCGGAGCCTAATCGCAGCTTCTTTTGCGAGAGCACTTTGCGAATGTAGCGAGACACAAGGATCTGGGGTCGCTGCTGCCATTCCAACATGACTTCTTTTGGTGAGTTAACCTGGAAGAATAAGAATAATAATTGTTGCCGTCAAATTTTTAGGAACTTGTGTTTTTCTGATAAAGTGAAATGAAAAATTAAGAAGGAGTGAATTGTAACGCGACCCAGTGGTAAATCAAATAAAATCCTCTAAAGTTGTTTGATTGTGTGTGGGTTGTGGCACCTGAAAGATGTTCTACAGATTAAGTGACAGGATCTACAGCAGATCGAAAAATAAAAGCAAAAATGCAACATCGAAAAATGTTAACAAGTTAGATGCGATGAGTAACACACATACTAGCTACGGATACACATAATATTTGGGAAACAATGCAAGAAGGATCCAAAAATAAGAAAGAATAAGTCAACTCAGTGGTGGATGGTGGCCCGTGGCGTTGTGGGTATGTGCGTCGACCCCAACCTCGACGTCGTAGGTTCGATTCCAGCTGTGAGCGACGAAAACAATTTTCACGACCCCACCTCTTTCCAGTCACTGACAATGCTCAAAGAGTATTTCCTGTCTAGGAAAAACTTCTCAAACTTGGCCGTTCAGAGTCGGCATAAAACTGTAGGTCCCTTCCACTCGTGTGAGAACAATAGCACGCACACACGAGTGGTTGCTGAGAAAGCTAGGCCCTGGCCCTCTACGGGCTGTAGCGCCACCCATATTATTATATTATAAGTCAACTCAGAGAGGACGTGCAACATATGTATGGAATCAGAAGGGTGGACCTATGAGCAAATACACATTCAACACCTAAAAATATATGTCAATGTGAATGGAACCTCAGCATTGTTTGCCCGATTCACAAGAAAGGAGACCCCTTTGACTGCGCCAACTATAGAGGGATAGGTCTCCTTAACATCGCCTATAAGATCTTATCTGCCGTACTGTGTGAACGCCTAAAGCCATTCGTTAACAACTTGGTCGGTTCATACCAGTGTGGCTTTAGGCCAGGAAAATCCACCATCGAGTAACAAATCGATACCCACCACCTGTTCATCAATTTTAAGGCCGCGTATGATAGCATTTATAGAGACGAGCTATACAGAGCAATGTCTAGTTTTGGCATCCCTACCAAACTCGTCCGTTTGTGTAGGATGACGATGGAGAATGCACGCTGCTCCATCAAGGTCGGTAAAGACCTAAGCGAGACCTTTGATGTCAAAAAAGGATTCAGACAAGGCGACGCGCTGTCATGCGACTTTTTCAACATCGTTCTTTATTGTTCAAAACTCGAACGCCAACACCAGAGGAACCATCTTTCAAAAGTCCGTCCAACTACTCGCATACCGACCATATTGACATTATCGGAAAAACGCAGCGTGATGTCAATAGCGCCTTTGTATATATGTATATATTTTTTTTTGTATATATGCTCTCAACGGGAAAGGACACCCAAAACCGACGTCTCGGTCAGAACGTGACGGCAGACAGATATAACGTTGAGGTAGTCAAACACTTTGTCTAATTATTTGTGCTGAACTGTAAGATAGTCGATTGATCGTCAATGGAGGAATTTTAGAGTATTTTGACACGTTCTTCCCGAATTTGTGAGAACGAGATAATATGGTTTAATTGGTCAATTGGGCTTGCGAAAACAATGTCAAGACATTCCAAAGAGCTAAATAGCTTGTTCACTGAAGTTGATCCATTAATATCATGATGTCAACCCAAGTTAGAATGACAAATTCAATCAAAAAGCGGTATCATGGAATCGCGTTAAAATTGATTTGCGCGATTTGCGATTTGGTTGAAATCCAGATAACCATCGCGCATTGGTTGTAAGACGCTCCAAAAAGCTACTATCCTGTCGAAGACCATGCCAGAAAATTGGATGACTTGATCTATATTGAGATCATTGCTCGTTTTCTGTGTCATTGTATTAGTCTGACGTCACTCAGGAAGGCCTACTTTAATTTAAAGAATTATATCAGCGACTTAAGGAAGTGATATCTCGTAGCTTCCCCTGTAAACTTAAACCCTGCAAGGCGACATTACGACGACAGGTGCAAATGCATTCAGCCACCGCTCCTCATCACACTTAATTGCGGTCTCTTTCCGCACACAATTAAATAATCGGATCATAAGAAAAGTGCGTTCAAAGCTTGTGTAAATATTACATAATTCAACAAAGGAGTCGATGGTTGATGAAATCGTTCCTAAATCGATAAACAAAAAAATCATCACACTTTACAGCACACCACTTGCCATAAGCGATAGAGAAAGGCAGAGAACCTTTTTCGGAAATTGTTTGGGAAAAGGTAACAGAAATAATGTTGTTCAATTAATTCGGCTTTTGTTGAAGCGGGAATGGGGGTCGAGTCATTAGTGAATTTGACCAAAAGAAGGGTAGTGTCCCGTAAAAAGGGTTCATTGGAGGATGGCTTCTAGGGGACAACAGTGATGTCAAAGGACTATAGTATAGATCCAAGGACGACATATATTGTGCCCTACGAAGATTTAATTCATTAATCAAAAGCAGCTGAAAAGGGGAACAGAAAGGGAAGAGAACAAATGTCCTCAGTCAGCAGACATACCTGATCACCGTTGAGCCTGTTCAACAAGGCGACACAGACAACTGCCGCCTTGATGCCAGCGTGATGTGTCAACGCTGCAAATACTGTGCTTTCCATCTCGATGTTCACCACTCCATTGGTGCGCAACAGCTGCAAATACTCCAGTTTGTCATTCTCCGAATACTCACAGAATGCACCATCTAACCGTCCTTGTCCTGAAAAATAAAACACGAATCGAATGCTTTTAATGCAACCTTGCAGGTGCTTCGCGTCAACAAACCTTCGTAGAAATCATTTGTACATAAGGTCTTTCCAATCACGGTGTCGTAGGGATCATCGGCGCTGGCAAGCGCCTTCAGTTCGCGGGCTACCTTCCGGTCCAGTTTGGCTGGACGATGCACAGTCTTTCCGAGGATTGTCTGAAACGCACGCAAATTGAAACTCAATTTTCTTGCATTAACTTCGGTCGACACTTACAAACTCTTGAGAATTCCTCAACTGCCCGTCGAGGGCGTCCTCGGTGATGATCACAGTGCCTCCCTCGACGCCGATGCCGCCGCATGTGCCGATGCGAATAAATATCGGGTCCTGGCACTTGGCGTGGTACATCAGCTTGATTAGCTCATGCATCAGGATGCTGACCGACGGTACTCCCATGCCATGGCTGACGCACAACACTGGACCGACCTAAAATCAAATGCAATCCTTCTCAATCACTTCCCCGATAGCGCAGGGCGGAGCCCATCACTCACCTTGAACATCGAGTATCTGTATGAGAACTCGCTGATATCCTGCAACTGTGTGCCAACGGGGAGGGTGTAATCAATCTCCTTCATGATGTAGTGGGCGAACTGTTCCATCCGTCTGGGGGTGCCACCCATGCAAACGAACTGCAAAGATAAATAAAGCGCAACATAACTCATTTAATTCACTTTTGCAGCGGCAATTGCTTTGGGGCTTGTTTACGGGGACAACTCAATTGTGTGCAGCTTTTCAATGCACCGCCGGGAGTGGGGGTAACTGTTCCGCTCTGCAGTTGTCAAGCAAATTGCATTTATTCATGTTAGCGCAACGGCCGAGGTGTGGACACAAATTTGATTGTGGTTGCACGCAGAACGCAGCGAAATTAATTACTGCTGCGGAACTAATTGGAATCCAACGAGATTAAGTATGCAACGCCAGTGTGGCCATCGATAATGGGAACGATTTGGTTGGATTTGAATAAACAGTAGCCGGAGGGGGGAGCTAATAATTGATGTTACGCCACTTAGTTGGGATGCACTTCATCACAACGAGTGGTGGTACAAATTTGTTGTTGTTTACGGATTTAAATTGTTTTTTGACTGAAACATGAAAGGATACTCTGCAGTCGGACTTATTCTTCGACCCAGGGAGCGATATTCCACGATCCTTTCGTGTTCATCTTCTACGCGCTACAGACCGTAGGGAACCTGGGCCTCAACCAATAAGCCTCTCCAACTAGCGCCATCTCAAGCCAGCTGTCCCCAGTTTCGCACACCAAGTTGGTTGAGGTCCTTTCCCACTTGGGTGCGCCACCACGTTGCATTGCCCCCACAGATTCGGATTCGATGATTCCCTTTCCTCATTCGACTTAAACATCAACATAAGCTACCCTTTTGAGTAAAGGATAGAGCGGGCAACAATCGGGTGTATCAGAGAGGAGACAGGTACTGTCGTTGGTTATCTCGTGGTAACGTAGATATTAATGCGTTTAAGTTTTAGTGGCAGTATTGTTCTCTCTCGAGACTAAGGCCGAGGTTTTACAAAACAATATATTCTGTCTGGACTATTGCATCGGCATGGTGGAGAAGATCACGGGCAATCCTCTGGTTAATGCAAGACCAATGCACAAGACTAGCATGGTAGTAGTGACCGGAGCAATCTCCACCACTCCTATAGCTGGCCTAGAGGTTCTCTTGGATTCTTTCTCTTTACCTCTATTTGCAGAAGTCTACTGCAAAAAGTACTATTACCCAACCCAACCCAAAAGCTGAGTGATTGTTGATAGAACAAGCTGTCGTGAAAAAGCTTGCCGAATTCGTTCACTTTATGCTTGGACCTGGGTCATAGGAGTACAACCGGCAATGGTGTAGCAGATGAACTTACTAGGAAAGGATTCGAATCTGACCTATCCCAACTCATACTTCTATCCACCCCTTGCTGGTGTCAAAGAGCATGGAACTAGCGAATGAAAAATGGGACTCTCTTCCCAGTTTGGAGACCACTCGGACATTTGGCCTATTAGTGTCAAAACGAACATTCTTCTTCAATCTAGCAAAAAGCTGCTGCGGATAGTAGTCAGGGGCATAATCATGTGAGATACCAGGAACAGAAAATAGGACTTACCTTGCTTGGGGCTGTGGGGACTAGGAAGTCAATGCCCCAGTCTCAGCATATTGACACAGATAACACTGGGAATTTTTTCTTCCAACATCTCCAAAGACATAGCAGATATACCGTTAAGTTCTATTTGCAGGTTTGTCAAGATCAGTGGATGGGTGGAAGGGACGGCAGAACATTTGTGAATCAGCGGCTGCCACAACAATCAACGAATGGGAGGACAGAAGGTTACATCCAAATGGGCATCACAATGGGTCCAATAGGACCTAAGTGAGACTTGGCGCCAAAGCCGAACAGCCAGAGCGAGACTATTGCCGACTTCCAGGTAGTCAAAGACTTTGTGTAACGAAATTATTCAGCCAAATTTTAGATTTAAGAGCATAGTTAACCTGCTTCTCTTTTAACTCTAGATCAAGACATTGCTTTGCCTCGCAAAGTTCACGGCTGTCAGTTTACCGAACTATCATACGTTATCAATGTTGAGCAATGTCCCTCAAATATTCCAGTCAAGTTTTGTCGATTTTGTGACAGTAACAATTTACTGGTGGCCCTATTTCATGGAGACGACGAGGTTTGCCAGTTCATCGCCGTAAACGGCGAGCGCTATAAATCGATGATTAGAAACATTTGTTGGCCTGAATTCGATGCCATGGACACCAACGACATATGGTTTTGACAGGAAGATACCGAGCTGCATCCACAGATCTCACATGGGGCAGTGTGGACGAGTGATTCAAAGGTATGGCCATCTCACGTGGAGGTGATGTGAACTGGCACCCATCGTATGATTTGATCCCACTAGACTCTTCCTTGTACCCATAAACCAAGCCTTCGGGAAAAATTACTGCACCAGAGTCATGAGAAATTGGACTTAAGAAGTTTCCCTAGAACATTCTGCCTGACAGCGGTAGTTAAGAAGTTTGTCTAAGTCCGGACAAAAAGGAAATTCACAGAAGAGATGAGATTTTGATGTAGGTCTGACGGGACAACCCTGAAAACCCATGTCAGAAAGATTAGAACCACTTCATGGTTCATACATGGAAAATATGTGTGCGGGACATCTGGTCAAAATCACAATCTTTTTGTTTAGTGAGGCCATTCAGAGTCCCTTTTTAACACTGGGCAGATGTCATACTTTTATTATGTATTTTCTTTTTCAAAGTGTAGAAGACGTCACGCACGGCCACAATTGTCCTGTACAGCACTTAGTTTGCCTACACCATGAACTCGAATAATCAAATAAGTATATTCATCAGTCCTCTTTTAAAGCTGAAGCCCGAAGTTAGCCTATAAGCGAGCTTGATTCAATCCGAGCCGAATATTTGGAACTCTTTGGGGACATGGACTTATGTACACAGGCAAAGTTGCTGACTGCACCCAACCTGGTAGGATGCCAGCGCGATCCCTGCTTGTGCATAAATCAGGTTGACATACAGCCTCCTCGTGGCGTGGTGAACTAATGTATGCAGTGATCCCCCTCGGCTCAAGGAAGACGGCGCGGTTATCACTCTTAAAAACCAGTGACCTACAATTTCATTAAGTTGAAACTGTGGACGATCTTAAACGATCTGCTTACTACTTCATAGAGACCACTATAATAGCATGTGGGTAATCCCAAAAATGTTGTTCCTCGCTAGGAGGAATAAGACGTCTTTGACCCACCCTCACTGTTTGCCAAAAAGTTGATCTTCCTTTCGATTAAAAGCCAACCACATATCAAGTGGATGTCATCCGCGCTTGTTGACAGTATAGTGTTAATCTGCGAGTTTTATACGAAGTGTGGCCAAATAAGATGTCGAGGAAGTCGCAGTGTCAGCGCACTATCGGGTTTTGTTTGTGCGTTAGACGTCTTTTCTATACGAGGTCTAACTTATGTCTCAATTCGGCGACACAATAGGCCTACAATAGCCTAAGTGCAAAAAAGGCTGCTACCTATTTAAGTCTACTGTAAACTTCCTCGACCTGAAGTTCTGATAAGGGAATATATTTGAGAGATGGTGAATGGATTTTGAGAGTTTTCAAGCATCTCTATATTGACCTTGTGCGGTGCGGAGGATGGTATTATCGTCCATCGTCGTCCACAGTGCTGCACTTTGACTGAGAGCAGCACTTCAGTCCTTCTCGCCTACTGGAGCCCCCAATCATCCATCGACAGTGACTTCTGTTCGAGTTGTCCGTTTACGTGAACATCAGCATCCTTTCATAGGAGTTTTATGATCACAGTTATCCACATGGTAACACACTGTAAACTTTCCACTTAGCCACACGAAGACCACTCAGGCACTCACTCCTTGAAAGAACAAAATACACACTTCATCAAACAAACTACGAAATATTTATTCAAGCAATCATGGGAAAGTTCAGTAAGTGTCGGTGAATCGATAGACTCGCCCTCCATGTGGTATATTTCATTCTGCATGCTCTTCAAATTCCCATCACCGAAATTTTCTCAAGCATTACGCAACATCTTGAATGATTTTCTAAACACCTGCACTCTCCACAGCCACCCCCAGCATGACGCAGACTCCTGCTTGTGTTACTCGAATGAACATGACAAGATTAATTGTTCTTGCGAACAAACGGCGTTCGTGCCCAGGTGTCGTATCCCTATTCTCATTAAATTATTCCCCGCATAAGCCCTGTTTCGCTGTCAATAGAGGTGAACCGAGGCTCGTGACGTTACCCAGGACCCATTTCGTGTTGTGGGAAACTTTGATTATCTTGCTGGGGTGTCGCTGTAATCTGCTTGTGAATGTATCAACAGCCACTGCCAATGCGAGTACTCGTTCGATGACATCCGATTGGATGTACGCCCTGTGATAGCAGATGCTGAGTGGTCGAGGAGGGGAGACGATCTAATTGTCTGCGTCATCCTGCACACGTTGATAAGTTGCTTCTGAACAGTGATGACAAGCTGAACAAAACTAATAGCCAGCCAGCTCATGTCATCAATTGACTCCACAGTCCCCTACATTTGATTAAATAAAATTAAATCTCGTGACGGAGTGGTGAGCAACTCTATCAACTACGCACGGTGGCCATGAACCCTGCTGTGAAGTGAGATTGGGTGTTATCTGCACACTCTCCCTTCTAATTGATCGACATGCTTGACCCAAATCTTGAACTCTGCCGGGGATGCCTAACTGGGGGAACGTTTCCTATTCAATTCGCCATTGTTTTGTTCCCGGTTCCTGGCAGATGTTCGAGATAAATCAATGAGAAACTTCTCACTCAAGTGGCGTCGATATCCGGACGAGATGAGACCTGCGAACTTGTGGAACTGCTAGAGTGCTTGTGGTTGACGTACGTATCGCCTGTGTGGTCAGCATCGATTGAAGTGAGTCGAAGTTTAACTTCACTTTGCCCTTTCGCGAACTTCAAAAATCCAATTAAATGAATGCGCAACGGTCATCTAACTTCACCGACTAGCTAAAGTGGAGAGTAGTAACCTCTGAACGGTCCTCTCGAAGTTTCTCTGCAGATCCGAAAAACAATGGTAAGAGTGGGATAATGCCGAACCACTCTAGTGGTTGTTGTGGCGATCCCATTGCCTACATAATTAGGTCCACAATTCAAGCGAATCAACAAAATCATTTGCAAATTCGTTGAAACAAACTAATTGCAAGTGGACGTGAGAGTAAAAAAATCACGTGCTGTCAGTGGATGAGGTTCTCTTGATACATTGCGTCATTAATTTCGTTCGCGATGACAACTCCCTAATTATGTGTGCCAAGGGAATATTTTTAATGAATCCAATCCGGGATCCGAAGTGTAATGAATACAATTTGTGTAATTTTTTCCATGCCCTTAATTATATTATTTCTTTTTGAAGAAGAACATGCAGGAAGGCATGTGAGCGTTAATTCTTGTTGAAAAATGTTACGTGGAAGTTGACGGCGTTCAACTTTCTAAATGACATTTCTTAAATTAAAGTGAATTCTAGGAACTACAAGTTCTATAGAGTCGTATACTCTAACCCACCAAGGATGAAGTGGCTCAAGTCTTCCACGTACTGAGTGTATGGCGATAGACATTCAAGCCTCGTGCTTTTTATTGACGACCACCGCAAACGGAGTAAGGGGCAATGATTTTCTGATATGAACATAGACTGCGAAGCCCAAGCAAGAGGCCCTCCGAGCAAAAAGAAGGTCGACATCTACTACAGTGCTTGCAACAGAGAGCTGTTTTTTGGACATTGATCTGTAGTTTTGGCTAAACCTCATCTGAAAACAGAAAACAAGAGTAAATACATACTCAACTCCTCCCCCTTGACTGCCTGTTATATTGCTCTTGGAATACTTGTATTCACAACCGCTGTCTGTGTAGATTTTATAAAAAAAAATTAAGTGAATTAAAATCAAGGGGCGATTAATATAGAAGTTGACTATTTTGGTGTATGTGACTACTGACAGAAAGTTTTAAAATTCGAATACACCTTGTGGAATCGCCACCGAAAATGAGTAATGTACAAAGCCCTTATTTGTACACGAAGTCCCCGGACAGTCTAGAAATGCTGACAAGAGTGAAAGAACTGTTGTTTGAGTGACGCGATCGAGAATTTTTCTATTAATTTGTCTTTTTATAAAGCCGTCAGTACCCCGCAACAATTCGTCATAAGGTAAAAGTCTGATTTTCACTCACATCCCAACATCGGACACTGATTACATCCTGACACTGACCAGCTGATGCTCAAGCTTTGACACCACGATAGTTCAATGGAGAAGCAAATAGAGCATCCTTGGACTTAGAAACAGGTAGAAGAAGATCTCGTTGACTGGAGAGGCTTGGCCTGGATTGTGGTCTCAAGTAAAAAAAGAAGTTGAGCGGTTGAACTTCCACCTCTATCAACAAAGGAAATGATACGCCTTTAGCACAGATGCAACACAAGCCCGAAACAATAGAAAAAAAACCAAAAGTGTGGAAGAAGCAGATCTAGATTGCACCTACTAGATAGAATCCAAAAGCTACCTAAAACACTTATAGGAGACAAGAATATCACGAGTTCATCAACGCACCGTCTCTCTTCTTTATGTCCCTATTCCATCGCTATTTTAACAAACGATGCTCAACTAAATTAGGCAACTTAATTCCTCCTCTTCTAGAATACACCAGCAGTACACGTCTCGCCAGGAAAGCCCATCAGTTTACCATCAAACCTGCTTCATGGTTAAGTTTAGAGACTCGTTGTTCAGCCGCATTACGCGAATATGTAAAAATCTCAATGTTCACACAATAACATGTTAAAAGGTGTGCGCAAGTCTCTGGTAGGCCTGATACTGTGCAATCCATCAGAACAACCTCCCTAACCACTGCCTTTAGCAAGAATCTCAATGTTGCCGGAGGCGCGCCATACTCTTTCCAGTCCAATATTTCCCCAGACTACAATCCGCAGATATGACCAATGTGCCAAGCTAGTGCTGTGTCTTGACCCCGGACAATAAGCGGTAACAATGTTGCCATTAAGCACGCGCATATTGTAAAAAAATCTAAGAGTTAATCTGTTAATCTGTCAAAAAACGAATCACATCTGTGCAATGAAGAATGAGTTATACATTCTCCGGCAGTGACCGATTCTTGATCTCGTCTGCTGCAACGGAATATTCAAATGCCCGAGCGTGACTGGACTAACTTTTTTTGAACCGAAGTCGTTCTTCCTTTCTATTCCGCATTATTTGGTGCGTAGATTTATGTTTGACTCGTGGAAACCAAATTTTATATCTAGATCCAGGATAGCTAACTAATATGAATCGAATGAAATTATAATCGAAACCAATGATCATTGATGTTCCATAGCCATTAGTGAGCCCATCCCACCACTTTCGTTTATTCACAAGACCAATAAAAGGATTTGATCGGTACCGGGTGTCGAAAAGCTACAATTTCTGCCTGAAAGGCGTTACAGGAATTCCGTAAACGAAAAGTGTAGACACCCATGTCCTCGCCTTAACCAATCTTCGACCCATCTGGGAAAATTCGCAGATTTATGTCAAATCTAGCGACGGTTGTTCTGATTCTCAGTATGATATGATTCTGATGTTCTTATCGTTCGCAAGTCCACTTAATGGTGACTGCAGTCAGGCGTATGGGGTTGACTGGTGATCTAAAAGAGAGCCCTTTCGTTTTTGAATCCTTGATGTTGGGTTTTCAGTTTTAACAGCTCTCATTCAGATTTAGAGGGTTTCTGCTGAATGGCAATGGATGGTGCAGTTGGTTAAGGTTAGTGGGGTCCCCGGTTCGAATCCCTTTGAAAGCAGGGCTAAGTCGCTAGTCTAGTTCTAGTTTTCCCATCTGGTTCAATAATTATTTGCTGTTGCTGTTGTTATCACTGATGTTGCCGATCAGTGGTAGTAGTCTGACAACTATGGTCTAAGTGAGCTTTCAATTACGCTGGCAGAGGGTCAAAGTTTTTATATTTTCTAGAGTAGTTCATAGGCAGCATGATTTAGTTAATTTTTGAAGAAGGCCTACCCCAGAATGTCTTTGATTGTGGGTATATTTCTCCAGATGCCGCAGTCGCAACTTCGGCTGCGTAGGCAAAAATCTTGCACCCTATCCTTTTTAGTGTTAGTAGAATCTCACTCACTCGCCCTGACTCCCACATCGGCTTGAACACTATCGCCCTATTGTGTGCTGGTGAATAAGAGGGGTTAACTTTGGACTCCCGAGTCTCCCGAGACTGTTGCGCCCTACCATTATTGCTGATCTTCGACAAACTTATCTATTTAGCCGTGGCGTGCGTTGAAATTTGTCAAAAAATTGACAACTCATAAGACCTTATAACAGAGAGCGAGACAACGAATGTAGATTATGTGGAACGCATGAGAATGGAACTTTTAACTTGTATTTCATTTTTAAACAGTTTATTCTCACATGCGCGAATCATTTCCGTACGCATGCGTACCATTTTACTCTCTTGTGTCGTGTGGGGTTGCTATGTAAATAATTCGGACGCAAGGAACGTATTCATTGGGCAGCCCCTTGCAATCCGGCAAATACGACTTTGTGGACTTCAACAGCAACGCATGCACCGGTTTTCTATGGGCTTGGGCCTTGGAGGACTATTTCGACAGACCTACAATTTTCTAGACATGCTTGGGAGATCGACATAAGTGTAAGACTTCCAGAAGGATAGCATGTGCCAACATATAATCCACAGCAATAACTAGAAAGACAGATGTTACGACTTTTCCTCTCCGTGCGGGTTCAACGGGAGCTTACATACCCTAAGCAGTGCAAAACTTCTAAATCGAAACATTCGCCCATGATTATAATTTTGCCAATTTTTTTCCTTTGCAAAAATTGGTCACCCGAATAATAAATTGACAGACCACCAACAACCGGTCCCTATAAGCAGCGTGTAGAGACAATTCAAGCAAACCCAATCCGCCGCAGAACCTCTTCAGTGTCAGCATCGGAGTGTAATTTTATGCAAATTCATGACCGACCACACCGGCCACCGGCCAACGCAGTCAGAAATTGAAATGCAAATTCATTCAAATTGAAAACTGTTGAATTGGCGGCTGGCGGTCGGTTAAATGGATTTGCATCTAATCCGCTTCCACCCAGTTCGCCAACTGATATTTTCTTTTAATTAAATCAAAGATTGCGTAACGTGCATCGATGTCTGTATTGCGTTCTAGAAATAAGCGCTGCTCTGAGCACAGTTCGTCAGTTCTGCTCGGCATTATAGAAACAAACAAGAACTCTCGCCGCAGAGATACACATCTACACGATTTCGAAAACACTCTTGTCATTCGATTGAAATTAAAATCGCGTTCAAACAATCCCTTAAAGTTCAAGCGCTTATCAGTTTAATTTGGTGGTTGTTTAGAGAGCAACACCGGACGGGTGGCAGAGGGCGGGGCAGCATGAGCGATAAGATAATAAAGATGAAGCGCCATAATCGCTTTTAATTACGTATTAAATTTGAAAGATTATCTGTAGTGACTTAATTGAAATTGAAGAACCATCTGCCAATGGATTACTCCGAAGTGATGCTGACGTCAGTGTTTTGGCGAAGCTCGAGGACTTGTGCGCGGAAAGGGAAGTGAATGGAACGAGTTAGCCGTTTGCAGTGAAACTGATATGCCAACTTGGGGTTAAATGCCATTGATGACAGTTGTTTGCGCTTGATTGTGCATGGTCATGAATGTAATGAGCTAAGCTGTCAATTACGGTATATTTTTAGAGCAGATTGGGTGGCTAATAAGAACCCCCGATGTGTCGAGAGCTTCCTTCGGCTAATTATGTCAATTATGTGTTAATTACACGGTACCGACTGTTCTTGATGTTTCCCAGAATACGAGGAAATGATCCTTGACTGTTCAAATTAAGAGGCAAGGGTGTGTATTGACGACGCACATTGTGCCGACTGGACAAATTTAGTAAACGCCTATCGTAGTGCGAAGAACGTATTATCACGAAATTAATCACTGGTAGAGCATGGCGCCATCTCCTACCGATGCGACATGGAATTGACGTCTTTCATTTGAACATGAAGTGCTGATAAATAGTGTCCCTTTCTTGCTTGACTTTTCATACGAAAATGCTTGATTCTTTTTATATTTCTAGTGAAAACTATAGAGAGACTGATTGATGTTCATATTGGAGTCCGGTTAGAAATGTCTAATCCTCTAAACTCAATGAATTGCGCTCATGGTAGATTCACATATGCATGCGCCCTTCATTATCTCGTAAAAAAGATAGAAGGTGAAGTTGAAAGGACATTGAGGAAGTTTCCAATAACACCAACTATGACTCCATCACAAGAACGATTAGATGTAGTGTTTTTCAAGAACCGACCAACCGATGGATTAGAGCCAGTGTTGCCGTGATGCGACTTCAGCTTTTTATATGACGGCGAGAGACCGTAACACATAATCGTTTTTGACACTTCTTCTGTTTTATTGCTACTTTTAAAGACTACTTACTGTAAAACATATTTTTTTACATTAGTTTCTATTTGTTGTTAAATTGTGTGTTTTACACGTCCAATCAAAAAGGTAGTCCAAGACCAAACAATTTTGTCAAATTTTTCAGCCGCAATACTTAGCTTAGTTGGCTTGGCATAGTCTAACACAGAAGGATTATCAATTAAGTAAGACCGTTTTAGTGCCCGTCTCACCGAGCAAGATACGAGTCAAGACTGCACCCGTAATAATCAACAACAGCAAGCTAGTTTATTAAAGTCTAGTTATTTCATCTTGGATGAATGCTGGATAAACAACTTAACTGGAACTCACATATCAAGTCCACCAAAAATTGTGCTACTAGAGACCTGGGGGCTATACGGCAGGACTTAAGATCCTTGTTCCAAAATTAAAAATTTGTTAACACAATGATCGTAGGACTCATCATAGTTTATGCAGTTGCAGCTGCAGAAATTACAACGAATTTCTTGGCATGTCGTGCTATTGTGGCAGTTACTCGTAGGGGAGAGAGTGATATACACGAGGAATTTCTCTGAACGGATAGAGCAATGCTTTGTTGGTTTTGCTATGTAGCACGGACATTCGTGCCATCATCACGTTTTCCCAGGCGTGTCTTAAATGCTATTCCATCAAGGATGCGACCTCTTAGCAGACCCAGGACGTCCGACCAAGTCCAAAAACGTGCTAGGTTGCCCATGGCCATAGATCCTGATCAGTCAGAGTCGATGGCTGAGGATCGAGTGTCCTGGAGATCTCTGCTGCTTTACCTCCGCAATCTTTTAAAGGATCATTTGGATCGGAAAATTATGATGATGCTTGTCTTGGAATAATAGTCGCATCTGCTCTCCAAGATCTCTAGAAGTTATAAACTGACTCCCTCCTTTTCCAATTTGCGTCAGATATGCCATCAAACTCTGGCTAAAGTTACTATAAGTACAAACCAGGTGACCAGGACAGGAGGTCCGGACAATTTGGGTCAGGCAGTAATCTTTGGTGTCTTGAAATGGTGTTGAAACATTGGAACCTAAAAGTTTGGTGTGGTACACTGGCGGATCAAACATGTACTCCGGAGTGGTGGCAAGAGTCGTTGGACCCAATCGTGTTTCAAGCGTCTTCGTGGTTTCTGTCAGGTACAATCACAAATGTGGCGCTAGAATTTCTGTCTTCTCAGTCAGTCAGGCAGCCCTTAAGGTATTGAGTTATATCCTCCAACCTATTGGATTCCAAAACGGTCAATTAATGCTTCGATGCACCGTTGAATAATCCGTCATCAGACACAACAATGTGTAAATCAGCTGGGCCCAAAAGAGATTGCAGGCAACGAATCCTCAGAGAAGCTCACAAGAGCTAGCTTGGGATCTGCCATCACGCATAGGTCTCGAGCCGTATTTCATGTAGTTGGACAGCTGCTATAACGAATGGAACAATTTCTGACTTCTGAACTGACTGCAGCCTGTATTACCTGGAAAGAGTGTGGACTCAAGACAATGATTGTCGGCTTTGTTACGAAGAGGAAGAGAGATCGAAGTGCGTTTAGTGAGAATGTCCGGTACTTATTTGGTAAGGGAAACTTATTTTTCATAAGGAGCTCATAGAGGCCCAATGCGTAGCATATATAGTGCATTAATATCGAACCGACATAACCGACTCCAAAGATGACTACCTATGACATGTCCTCTCTGACTCAACCGATCGTTGCCCGCTCTCTCTTTTACTCAAGAGGGTGGCTCATGATGATATTTGAATAGGTTGAGGAAAGGGATAATTTTTCAAGAAGTGGAAGGACCATCTTGTTTTATGCAACTCCTCGCGATAAATGATGCAACTTTTGTGAATAGTAATCTCTCAATACATTGTCATCGATTCCAAAGAGTGGACAATGGAGGTACTCGAACCAGATGATCTAGGAATCCAATAGTTGACCTTTTTAGTGTCATTGGACACACTAATCACAGCTACCATCCCTTGCTAATTCTTTATGGTCATCAAACTAAACTTTATTTACCTTGATATCATGGAACATCTCATAGAGATCATGACTTTCACTTCCTAGTGCCAAGTGATAGAGAATATCCTGATCCATGAGTTCAATGTTTGAATTACGTAGCTTGACGCATCCATCTGAATATCTGAAATAAGAGAAAATAAAATTATTTACTTAAGTGTCGCACAACAAAAGACAATTTTAAAAAATAAACGAATCATCGGTCAATTCGATTGAATTGATTTGATAAATCATTTTATTATGTCGTTGAAATAAAATAAAAACATAAAATGTTTCATCGCTTAAGGCCCGTTCATTTGAACTGCGAACACGAACTTTCGGAAACAACCCTTTTCCAGCAAATGTTAGTAAAAAGTTAGTTGAGTTTTTTCATCGAAAAAAAAAATCCCAATAAATGTTAGTTTTAGTATTTTAAGATTTCTGCGTTTAATGGCGTTGACCTTTTGCAAGCAACAAGAAAAAGCAGAAAAAAGAAACGCACTGCTATCATATCAAGGACATTACGTGAGGCCTTTGAGTAGTTGCAGTATTTCAGGATAAACACCACAAAATCGTAATAATTACAATCTTGCCAAGGGAGAGGCTGTGTTCAGTCTCAGATGGAACTGGCCCTAGCGACTTTTCATGTTTTGTGCGAGGGTTACAAAGAAATGCATTTATGTTCACTGTTCTCTACTGTTGCGAGTGTAAACAGCAGTTATTTCTAGATAGGCACACTCTACGGGTCAACTACTGAGTTTACCATAGATACCCTTGGCCTAATCTAACGACGTGATTTTAATGATAATGATTTAAAAGTCTTTCTCTGCGAATCATTCGTTCTCTTTGCGAACTGTCAAGCTTGGTTTGCAAAACACGAACAGCCAAAACGCAAACTACAACCTCCACGATCAAAAAATTCGGAGTGTCAATTTGCACCCGCAGTCCTCTGCGAATGAGAAAACTCCAGATGAATTGAGTTTGCGAAGTTCACAATTCGTAGCGACCTCATATAAACGGGCCTTTAGAATGATGCAGATGCTGCAGGGCGGTAAGGTTTTGCAACAAAGCACCTTTCTTCAATGCAGACTAACGTACAACAGACTTAGATCCATACCGTCAGTAGACCGCAGACCTGAGCTCTAATCACGTATGATTGCAGTTCAGCAGCAGACAGTGCTTGGACGATAGTTTCGCTCTATGTAAGCACAAACAACCGATGGACTTCACACAAGTAAGCACTGGTCCATACCACATGGTGTTTTGAAATGCAAAGCAATCTGTATTCAAGGCAATATCAAGCTGATTGCATTGCAACACCGGAATGTGGTCAAAACAAAAATCCCCACATGTCGACAATTCGGCATCTCCTCTCCGTCACAGCGTTCGAGCTTGCCAAAATGGAAATAAATATATTGTATGCAAGCAGCAAAGTTGGTCGCAGCTCTCAACAAACCCCCGTGCAGTCTAACACTTATGATTCTCCTCAATCGAGTAAAATGATGAATTTCACAAACCCCCTTTAAATTCCACTCAACCCCATCGAAATTATATAACATTTCCGGCCCCATTCATGAACCATGAACCACGAACCACCGGTTAATTGAATAGGAACATATGACTGACACATGCCGCTGAATACTGCATCGGAGTGACATTTGTAAATCACTTGTTTAACACCTATCTACCAGCCATCATCTCTAATATCGATTACCCCCGCCAGTACACACGCGTTTCCGTCGCAGTTATCGCAACGACATACACACTCGACTAAATGGGAATTCCATGTCGTTCCCGTCACTCCATCATTCAAGCGTGTTTCGCAATCAGCGCGGTTAATGAAGATTCTTTTGCGGCAAGGTAACATAATTGTCGCATCATCGTTGTTTTAATCTGCAATGACAGATTGATGCAGCCGGCGGCGACGGGGCGTCGGTTTTATTGGATTGAAGGGTCCTTATGAAGATTGAATCGTGAACGAAATACTTGGAATAACATTTTCATAATTACTGCGCACATATCGAGCTCTTCGCTTGAATGTCTGCCTAAATGTGCTGCCCTTGAAGGGAATAGAATTCCGCGCGTCTAATTGACTTTTTCGTGAATATGCGCATCGTGGAATTGTAATCCTTGCGTCCTCCATGGGAACGCACCACCTCCACTCATCGGCGTGCGAAGATAATGGATTTTTTCGGAATTACATTCCGTCTTGCTCGCGCGAATTTCAATTACCAACAGAGCGTGTGCACATTGACAAGACGTAACGATGACTCACAGGACATGTCTTTTTTCAGTAATTAGTGACGACCTTGAGGGGGTCGCTACGAAAGCGAAGCAAATTTGAAGGCTTTTAAGGCGCTGGTTGATGGTTGCTCATGCCGGGGACGCACTCAACGAGGTGTTTCGCTTCGCATTCTAATTATGGCATTAACTGGGAGTTATTAGAAAAAGAAAATTAAACGGTCTTCTCTGTGGACTGGTGGTACTCACGATTTTTGAACGTTATTTATGGAAATGAGAAGAAATTGGCAATGTACTCGAAATTGGTGTGTGGTTACACGCGCGTGTTTGATTATCTTTCTTGTGACAAGTTGGCGTGATGACATCTTCAACAACGCTCTTGAGGAGACCAGTATTTGCGGAATATTACAGAAGCCCAATCAGCTGTGACGGACGTGGTTGACAGAATAAATTTAATGACATCCACGGTTCCGGGGGTGGACAAGGAAAAAACGACGTATTGCTGTTTTCGTGAAAAAAGGAGCTGCATCAACCACGACTAAGCCTCAGAATGAGCAAACTAACCCTGCCCAATCGACGCTTTTGTGGACAATGAAATACATGACTCTTTCGTGGAACTAAGATGATTTTAAACAAGTTATTATCGCAATCTTCGTCATGGAGCAGAAGGACAGTGTGGGCAATTTACAAACCGGATGAATGAATACTTCGGCTCTTTGCGCAAGCAGTTCTTGGTATGCTCATATGTTCTGTTCGGTCTGAGCAACGATTCAATCTCGAACTGTAGGTGTAGCACCACACACAGAAGGACGAAAATGAGCAATAGAACTGTAACCACCTCACAAAGCGAAATTGAAATAAAGGCTCTCATGTCTCTAGAGCTTACACAAATCGCAGAACAGGTTTGTCACTAGAAAAAACCCAATCTACCTAAGTCGAGCTACCTCTAACTCGAACCAATTTTAATATATCTTTCAAATTCGAATTAAGGGGAGTTCACTGTAGAATAGGAGTCCAACCGCAGTTTAATACATAGGAGAAAATCTAGCGAGTGTAGGATCTCAGTAGTTTTGATGAATCTATGTGTCACATAGCAGAACACTTTGACTCCGAACCTGTGAAACAACGCAACATTGAAGGCCTGTGGGTAAGGTGGTGCATCAGTGATGATCTTCAATTAATGTGGCGTGCAAAACCAAATGCGGCTATTCGCGATTCGAATTGGACTGTAGTACCAGATGAAGGAGAAGTTGCATCTCTAGTCTCGTTTATTCGAGACATAATAAATTAACCACAGGGCCGAGAGCGCATGGGCTTGTGCATCCAGGGCAAATTTGTTGATTGCTCTCAACTTGGCGAGATGCCAGCAACGATCTCTGTGAATGCCCAGGTCAAGTTGACATACAGCCTCCTCGCGGCGCGCTCTGGACAGCCTCTACTGCATATATATTGTTATAGCTTATTGAAGCAGTCTATGAGATGTAAAATCGGTAGATGACCCTTAGTTGCGCAACAAGCTTCGGTTGTGTAAAATGGTACTGAGGACATACACTTAGAGAGCGATGTGTGGGCGCACTGTCATACGGCTTTTTTAACATCATTCTCGAAGGTCGTGCGAGACTAAAATGTCAACTCCATAGGCACGATTTCCACAAATCTGTGCAACTGATCGCATATGCCGATGACATTAACATTATCGGAAGAACACAACGGACTGTCAAAGGGGCGATTGTGAGCATCGAGAAGGAAGGGGCCAAGTTAGAGCTTGCGGTTAATGAGGGCAAGGCAAAGCATATGCTAACTATGCCGACACTATAGGCAGCTATAACTTCAAAGTAGTGAAAGACTTTGTCTACCTAGGCTCCGACGTTAATACAATGATACCGCCGCGGAGATAAAACGGAGAATCACGTTGGCCAATCGCTATATTTGTGCACTTTAAAGGCCACTCCCTATATAAGATCTTGATAGTTTAAATCTTGCTTTAAAGCGCAGAAGCATGGACACTAACTAAAACGGACGATTATATTCTTAGTCGCTTTGAGAGAAAAGTCCTTCGAATTATCTTCTGTCCCGTATGTACGGATGGTGTTTGGAAGAGGAGATTGAACGGCGAAATGTACAGCGACATCCATCTGGTCAAACGATTTCGAATCTCTCGTCTCAGATGGCTAGGTCTCGTCGAGCGAATGCACACCAATGCTCAAGCCCGGAAAGTCTTCGTCTCCAACCCCGAGACCTCAATAAGTTGAACGTGCGTGGCTGGCTGACCGTGCTTGTTTCTGGAGTATGTTGGACCCCGGACTGTAGCGCCAGCTAAAAAAGAAATAACTGTAGGAACTATTAAAACGTGGATGACGAACAGACGGACGGCGTTGCATATCAAAATTCTAAAGCTAGTGACCGTCTTCACGACTCAATGATTACGCTAACTAAAAGACGTGCGAAAAGTTTCAGAATGCCCCTATGGTCTACTGTCGATGGTCATCGCTCAAAATGTGGATATACGCTGAGTCATCGTCTCTTATCTCATTGTCAAGGCAACGAATACGACCAAAATTTCGACGGTGGCAGTAGCCATTCGGCTTCAATTCTTTCAGAAGCTGGCCCTTATGATCCCTAAACTGTAAAATTGTCCATAAAGTGGAATGCTAGACTCTTGAGCAGATGCAATATTCGTTGTCTCGGTTGGGCATCTTCGTTTCACCTTCTGCAGCTTAAAACGAAAATATATTTTTTTTGACAAATGTCAACAAAGCGGGGAATGACGGTGATTTGTTGAGTGTAGCGTGCGATTAAATCGTTCCCAAGCATGTACTTCAACAACGAAGTTTGTTTCTAAGAGTATGCACCGCTATTCCCTAAGTCGAGTCACCCACAAATATGACTGTCACAAATTTATCTACGATTGGAACACAAATTTCTCAAAGTGACATATAATTTTTTTTGGCACAGGCTATAGCGTCGCGCAAAGAAGAAGACATACATATAGATTTTCGGCTAAGACGACTAAGGGAACGGGTGTGATGGAATGTTTCACAAAACTAAGCCCTGGCAGCTTGCAATCTGACAGTCGGTTTGACAGATATGCCAGTCGGGAGTTTATTAGTATATTCAAAGTATTCATTCCAGTGATTCCAGAGCAAATTTCACAATGACTAAATTAATTTCCAAAATAGCCCAACGTGCTGCGAAGATTCGCTCCGCCAATCGTACTATTTAATGGCGAAATCAAATGATGCAATCCGATCAAATGTCACAGTAATCCACCCGAAAAATATGTATATTCTAACGATATGGTAATTTAGTGCCTCCTTATAGAAACGTTTGACAGTTTATCAATGAAATCAATTAACAACGTCTCACCTGACCGTATTTGAATACCTGTCAGTGGACGTCGATTCAACATGACGTGTTAACAATAAACAACCAACGAACACTGAGTTATGGGCGTGGGAGTGTCATCATGTCGATCAAATGGAAATGAAGGAGTATTTCTTGTGTAAATCAAAGAACCTACCGCAACTGTTTTCGTATCATACGACATTGCTAAAAATAGTCACCAACTAACGCAGTTTCCCTGAACTTGAACTGGAACACAGAGGGGTTTCACAAAAGTGATAAGCACGAGCATATGTTTGTTGTTTATTTCCCTGATACAACACGTCAGTGAGTCTGTTTAACAGAAATGACGTCTACGCTTTTGATGTTTGCACAACGAGATCTGTGAGAGACGCGCAAGAGCAGTTTGGTTTCTGGTTAATCTCGTTCGCAAAACGCAAACATTTGTTATGACGATAACTGGGAACTCGAAAGTTGATGACATTGTTCATAAACATCGATCATTAACGGTGACTATTACTTGGAGAAAAGCAATTTCAGTTTTATTCTCCCGCAGCGTGTTGAGGTTCGATGGAAGTCCGCTGTTTTACGAGAAATCCACAAATGTTTTGTCGTTACTTTCTGAACATAGCTTGCATAAATTGACTGGGGGAAGTTAGGGAAATGGAGGAATACGCTACGTAAGGAGATATTTAATATTAAAGGAATTTGTTTCTATTGCGGACGGACCATAAGGTCCAAGCCCATAGAATTCGTTGCACTTGAAATCCATACAACTCTACACGATAAATGAGAGTAAAATGATACAGATGCATGCATAAATGATGCACACATGTGAGAATGAGCTGTCAAATGAAAAAGTTCGCCAACTTCATTTGACGTAATTCCAATCATAGCCCGCATTCGTTGTATCGCTCCCTCTTACTCGGTCTTAGGTGTTGTCCATTTTTTGAAGACGCAAAGCAAGTAACGGATTCTGTCCTTGGGCCTTTATTTCTCACTGACATAAACTTCAGAAGCTGGAGGGCTAGGAATGTCAATGTATTTCAGGACCTGTCAAAGCCACCAATGACATCTAGCGGTCAGAATTGTTAGCAAATTTTGCCATTTCATCAAGTTTGCTAAACCTGCAAGAGTAAATAAATATTTTGGATACTCCGACATTCACTAGTGCTCAATCAAGCATCAATGCATCCACAACGCCTGACTGTTTGGTGGTTTACTCCATAACTGACTGACCTCTCTAAAAAGTGATTGCTTCCACCAACAACCTCTTGTGAGCAAAGCAAAATTTTAGTACCCCAATAAAGTTCATTGCATAGTCAAGCCAAAGCCAAGTCAAGGTTGCGAAATGAATCATTACGTGCGTGCTGGTGGGTAATTCTGACGTAGTCTACAAGCATTCACTGACTCATAAAATATGCACAGAATAAAAACCATCAAAAACCCCCCAAAAGGAGGAACGGCCTTTCAAAAACCCACTATGTCGCCGCAATCTTCGATCTGACACATATTTTGTTAGTAAATACAAACGACCGTGAAAAAGTGTGAATGAACGTTCACTTCGGCACGTTCACCGTGGTCAATGGGCAATTTGACACCAAAATGGTTCACTTTCTTCTTTTCACCGGAAAATGTGCCATCATCATCGAATGGACGTGGTTTCTTTGAAACTAAGCAGTACTGAGTGCGGCAGTGCATGCTTGGAAGAGTGAAATGAAAGATTCACAGTCTCGACGTCAGGTGTTTAATTCGTTGCACACTCGGAGGAATGGAGGAAAAGTGATAATTGCTGGGTATATGGTAGCGACGTGAATGCAGATGATTGTGCAACAGAAGCTGGTGTTGAAAGAAAGGAGATTTCATGGGTTTTGCTTCATTCCGGAAGAGGACAACGAAGTGTCAGCATTTCAGGGAAGAAAACGTTTTTGTAATTCAGTGATGTAACGTGATCTTGAATGTGGACGGTTACATCGTTCCTGGCACAGATGAGGTTTTCGGAAGTAATCAAAATAGATCTAATTCAAATCCGGAGAGCATCGAGATATGGAAATAGGTGCACACAAGAGGAAGAACAGTATTCGTTGGTTATGAACATTTCAATTTTCAAATGCAAACAGAAGATTAACGAATTTCGGCATGAACACAATTTGTGTGGGATTTAGTAATGTAGCTACAGTCTGATGTAGATCTGGGCCTTCTAGAGCTCTCACGTGTGGAGGGAACTTGAAAGAAGCGTCAGAAATATGCAGAGATTGTAACATAGCACTGTAACGTCTGGTCACACATATGCCTGAGATTCAAATTCCGATGTATTTGCCGCATACATTTTGGCATATTTTAGTACACGACGTTACTTTGACTTTGAAACAATCCAATACGTCATCCACCAAAATTTGCCAAATTGATTGCTTGTCTTCTGCTGATTATTCGCATGGACTTGCGATTGAAGACCATGTCAGGAATTAGATCAGATGTGTTCAATTTCACGCTCTTATATTCTGACTGACACAACGACGTCGCGGGACTTCACCTTGCCCTTAACTAACTCGTGCATGATACCCATTGTTTTTTTTTTTTTTTTTTTTTTTTTTTTTTTTCATTTTTATTTTATTTTTCAATTCATTTACTTACATGCTAGACAAAAATGCTTAAAACTAGCTTAACTAACCTTACAAACGTTCTTACATCTAACCTACTGACCCTATACGGGTACTCTAAGCTAATACAAACTAAATTTAGTAATGCCTTTCGGCTTGAGCATTTTTTTTTTTCGTCTTTTCGATTCTGTTAACATGTTATGCCAAGAAAACTGTTAAAAAACTTGGCTATGATACCCATTGTTAGATGTGCAGTGTTGCACGTAGACAGCGCGGCGCATGCTAAAGATAGATCACATATCGTTCGTAGAAAAACGCTAGTTTTGTTAATGCAGCACTAGCATCATGAGTTAGGTTCAAGGTCATTAAACGCCAACCTGTTCGACTCTTTCGACAGTTTTTATAACCCTTGAACCCTTGACACATTAATCAAATCTAGCTTAGGTTCACACTAAGACAAATCCTGGAGAAGACCAGCGAGTTTCAAATCGATACCCACCACCTTTTTATCGATTTAAAAGCAGCATACGACAGCATTAATCGCAAGGAGTTATTCGAAGCGATGGCCGACTTCGAGATCCTGGGACCACGCTAATACATACGCGATGCACCGTGCGGTTCGGCTCAAGGGCCTCTGAGCCGTTCGAAACCTGCACCGGATTTCAGCAAGGATGCGCTGTTGTGTGATTTCTTCAATTTGGTACTAGAGAGGATAGTGCGGTGGACAAAAGTCAACACGGAAGGCACTTACTTCTATAAACCAGACCAACTGTTGGGATATGCGGATGACATCGACATCGTCGCGGGTTCCCATCGTGCTGCAGTGGAAGCATTTACTGAAATTGAAGAAGTGGCAAAACTAACAGGTCTAAATGTCAATGGAGACAAAGTAAAATCGATGCTGTCCACAAAGAAACGTTCCATCACACACAACTTCGGACAGAATATCTCAAACGACATGAATGATGCCTTAGTGGAGATCGGACGAAGAATCCCCTTTGACAACCGATGCTACTTCGGTTTGTCAAAACAACTGGGCCAAACCAAAGTCATCCTCTCAAAACTCTTATTCTGCCAGTCCTGCTTTATGAGCCGAATGCTGGACACTAAGCAAAACTGCAGAGCTAATTCTTGGTGTCTTCGAAGCGTTGGAAATTTGGTCCCGCCTGCGGGAAAAGTTAATGGAGGAGAAAAGACAACCGCAACTCTACCAGCTGTAGCAGGAAGTGGATGCAGTCCGGAAAGTAAAAATCCGTCTTGGTCACATCGAGCGCATGGAGAACAACGCTCCAGCAAAGAGGGTCTTCGAATCCGAGCCTCCTGGTTCGAGAAGAAGAGGAAGACTGAATCTCCTGTACAGGGATTAAGTCATCGCGGGTGCAAGACAACTTAGTCTTGATGAGTGGAAGAGTGCCCAGGACCGTCAGCGATGTTTCGCCGGCCTGTCAAGTAACTAAGACCAGAGTTGCTGGAAGTTGATCATTTGGTTGTAGATTATTTCTTCTGGGGATCTATTTGATTTGAATCGTATACTTTTGAGAAATTTGGGTATACTTCTAACTGACCACTGCACAATTCGATCTGTGGAACACACGACACAACCCATTACTTGTCAGGATCAGTGAAAGTCCCGAAGAACATTTCGACATCATAAAGTATACATTTTAAGTTCTTGTGGCTTGAAAAACTAATTGGTTTTAAGATGCAAAAAATTATAAAATGAAGCGCTGTAGTATTTAAGAATGGAAAGCGTCACAAGCGAATGAAACTTACAAAATGTCCTCAGAGACGAGGTAATTCAACTAGAATTAAAAAATAGAACGTCCCAGTTTGGTTCGATGAACAATCACGAACAATGCAAACGTATTATAGCCTATCTACTAGGGCGAGATTTACGACCGAAAATTTGCAGGAGTTTTTTGATGAAAATGTTGAGTTTACTGAATAAATTGACAGTTACAGTTTGAAGTTTGAAGAGTGCGTTCATAAATCAAATTCAAATTTCCCTATTCGAAAATTTTGTACAACCTTTAAAGAGATATACGGTTGCATTGAGTTACGAAACATATCGACAAAAATCAATAAAAAAAAAACACTGAGCGAATCCAATAAAATATGCCAACATTACCTCCTTGAATGGTAACGCCGAATCATTGAAACCACTACATGAACCATTGACACATATCTTCTTTGCAAAGCGATGCCATATTATCAGGTGTCTGTGCAGCTATGCAAATTTTAATTAAATTAATTACCTTCATACAAACATAAACTTATCTTCTCTATTTGTCTTATTCAACCTTGCTGGAATGCTGGCATTTGGTCATGTGCAGAGATACATATTTTTAATTGAATTTGCAGAAAGCTAGTTTTCTTGTGGCCTTGAAGAAACGATTGCAATGACTCCAAAGACCGGATGCAAAATGTGTGTTAATTTATGAAAAAACAAAATCGAAATAGACAATTTTGCAGTTCTCCTTCGCATAGTGTCGGGTATGAAACCAGCTGTGTACGAAGTCCATAAGTGGGTACGAGGTGTTTGCTTACTTAACGGTCTCATTTCCGTTTTTGAGAGTTGCTTTGAAATAACCGCTTAACGCTGGTTTGTACAGGGTGGCAGATGGGATGGACTACAGGAAAAAAACTGCTTTTTGGATTGGGTAATCGCTCTCTTATTTTGATTCACAGATCGCTACATATAACGATTTTAAAATAATCTTAAATTAATGGTGAAAACAAACGATTTAAGTCATCAAAATGGGAGCAAAAACCTATGATTGGAGTATGTTAGTTTGTACTGTATGCTGACGGGTCAAAGATGAGCGCGAGTACAGACGTACGCTGGTATCATCAATTACCGATTTGAGAAATCTCTGACATAAAGTGAAGACTGCAGCGTCTCTTAAGGCGAATTGGCTGCTCTACATGAGGCAGCAGTAATGTTGTGGAATTTTTGTTGTAGCCAAGCAGCAATAAAGGATCTGACGTTGAAGCTGGTCAGGTTATGCAGACGGAACGGACGGAATGGCAGTAAGGTAGCCTTGGCGAACTTAGTAACCCACTGTTTGGTATCGGGGTACGCTTAAATCCAAAGAAAATTTAAGGCAGACAGTCTCCGGCATGCGGAAACAACTGAAAGATGTAGAAGAACTCGATGGCCTGCTCTAGATATTGGACCAACAGCAAGTGGTCTATGGCCGATGCTGATCAATTCAACATTTGTCGGAAGGATTATAGGAGTCATTATCGGGTAGTGTGTCCTAGGTATACATGCACTGCTTCTGAACGTTTATCATAATCGCTCTTACAACGGATGAGGAAGCAACATCTGCTCTAAGAACGCCCATTCCTACCAAAGAAAAGGCGACTGTTCCTAGAAAAGCACTTCTTCGCAAAGCTGTTCGATTACAGTGCTGTTGAATTGACGCTACCTTCTCATCTACCCAAGTCGTTCAAACTAACGAATATGGAGTGACTAACGATTAAATTGCTCCTGAGTAAGAATTGTATCCAGCTTGAATAGAGTGTGGTGTGAACTTCCATCAAGCTCAAAACAGTCGCATTGTAGATTGAAATGGAGACCTTGTAGGTATCCCAAGCAGTTTTTCTCTCTTTCCATAGAGAGAATTAAATTTTACTCCGTGTGACTAATTTCGCACTCGATCTCATAACTACTAAAGCAAAGTTGTAATAAAAATGTCACGATGTAGGTAGATCCGATTGTACCCGCTGGTAATTACAAATAGGAAATTTGCAAACAAGCGACCACACTTCTGAATCACACGACATTGCTTTGAAGGTCTTGCCTGCCATCGTGAATAGTTCAGGAATTTGTTTTAAACGTTTTGGAAGGCTTAGAAGCAAATGTTGGCATCATCACAGTATAATAATATGAATGACGCTATAGAGAGCCAGAGCTCAACCACTTGTGTTGTGCGTGCTATTGTTCTCTCAACAGTTTAAGGGTTGATCATTGCCAGTAATTCGAATGAGGTGGTCCTTGCAAATTATTAATTTTGTTTGTCGTTGAGACCAGGGATCGAACCTAGTCGTTGAGGTTCAAGGGCATTGGGGTCGATGCCGTTGAGGTATTGCGTATTGCACCGCGACCTTAACATCTATTGCAAATCTTTGCTTACTTAAGAGCTCCCCACACAGGAGGTTGTTCTTACTCATTCTTTTACATGCCTCAAACCTCATTCGGCTGTGTTGACCTAAGAGTTTCTTGACCTACTCCATACCATGATTTTGTTCCAAGATTTTGTCCGGTTTCGTCTTTCTACATCCCTAAACTCTTTCCTGACGAAATAATCGCATAAAGCGCAGAAGAGTTTGGCGCTTATTAAAGGTTCTGATGCTTCTTTCCTAGCGACGAATTCATTTGCCTTCTACCCCTGTGTGGCCAGATATCCAACAGAGTTTAACACTGTTACTCCTGCTCAGCTTCAAAAAACTTTTGTAGACATTCCCAATCAAGCTATGATTTGATGATGTAGGAATTAGGGGCCAAAATAGTGGCGCGACTGTCGGACATTATTGCTTTGTCGCAGTTGATACAGACAGCGCATTTATCTATAGGAAAGACTTCTGAATAAAAGATACTAATGCCCATTGAGCGCCAATTTAAGCCTCCAGGGTGTCCACCCCGCAAGGTCTATGCACAAGCCCACAACGTCACAGGCAACAGCAGTAGAATAAATCAAAAATATACTAATCCGAAAGCTGAAGGCCTTTGATGCTCTGGCTGTATCAGCTGTATTATAATTTTAATTATTTTACAGCTTTATCTAAATAAATAAATAAAAATATACTAATCCGAGCACTTTGATAAAAAAAATATCTGACGTACATTGGAGGGTAACGGGTACCGATAGTGTCAAGTTAAATTTAAAATATTCAGAACTCAGTTTCGCTCCCTGAGGGATTTCCTGGACAAAAAGTTAATAACTAATTCATGAGGCATCTATGCAGGAGACAAGAACAAACTATCACTGCGCCCTAACTACTCACATTGTTTTCTCTTCTTCGTCGAAACCCAATTAAAAATAATTAATGTGTGTACGAATTTGCGACGTGAATGGCGGTAACCGACACCGGTGAGAACACAAAAGTGCCCGCCAATGCATGCTGCAATGTGTCCTGTGTGTGGGCCAATCCCCGCACCGAATTTTGATATGCCTCACTGGGTGAGTCAAAAATGAAAATGTTTTAATTTTGCTTATTGGTGTGACGTGATGTGTAATGCGTCATCTGGAATAAGGCAAAATAGCTATTTATATGGCCAATTCTTTAAATTTACATGATAACCAGAAGTGAATAGGGTTATAGCTGCGAAGTTCAGCCTTCTCCAGCAGCCAGCTCCTGAAATACAAAGTACTGCGCAGTAATAAATACTGTTGACCTTCTTCCAAACAGAAGCTGGTTGGCTAACATTTCTTCTTACTGAAGTCAAGTCAAGTTTGAGAAGCTTTTCCTAGACAGAAGTTCTCTTTGAGCATTGTCAGAAACACGAAAGAGGTGGGGGCGTGAAAACCTTTTTTTTATCATTCAGACCAGGGATCGAACCGAGATGTGGAGGTTCGAGCGCATTGGGGTTGACTCAAATACCCACAACGCCACGGGCCGCCACTGTTATTAACTATATTATGGTTAAACTTTTTGTTGTTAACACTGACTGCTGGATACTTGCGTGGCCGACAACTGGGTTGAGGGGCTGACAACTCGCAAATCATACCTTTGACTTATTTTGTAAATAGTTTCCATTACGTAGCTGAAATCTCTAGTAGCTTTAGTACTTTCCAACTAACAGACTTCAAACATTATAAAGAACCAAATGCTCGATTAAAAAGTTGCAGAGTGGATTTTTAAGGATCAAACCAAGACCAACAAAAAATGGGAGAGTGACTACTGGCGACATCACACTACCTTTTATTTTCCACGTTTCTTATTCACGGTTGGTCACACATTATTCCCTTGAACTTCAAAGAAAAACATCCTGACGTCATCAATTTCAAGCAATCGGCTTCACTTTCTGCGCTCCGCAATCTGATTCCTGCTCTCCCTAAGTTAAATTGCCGCGGGATATTAACTTTTGTTCGAGTCAGAGGAAGATCGACTTAGGGAGAATCCACTGTGGGTACTTAAACTACTGAAAAACACCATTTACACATGCTGACGCAATTACTCAATTGCTTCTATGTCTCTAGGTACGTCCCGCCAGATCGTAAGAAAAAAGAAAGAATAAATAAATGAGAAGATCCCCGAAAAGTCCACTCAGGGAGGGATTGTAGACGCTTTTCCCTCGTAGTCTCCACGTATTGCAAAATAAATCATCTGCTACATCAGTTAGTCCGAACGATCGGCACTAAAACATATTCGATACGCCCATAAGCAGAGGCAGCGTGAACACTCGTATGAATTCCCCGTGTTAAAAAAAACAACGCATTCTTTCCTGGAATGTAATCTACCATTCTCCTTCTTTCAAAAAAACGACAAGACCCATCCACCGCGTGAGTCAACTTGGGGATTTCTTTTACAAAAGCCATCTCCACCGGATGACTCACTCGGAATACCAAGAACCACGACCGAAGAAGATAGATGCCAGTTGGTCATCGACGGAACGAGCTCCTCCACCTGTACAATCCTACCTTGTCATTTTATAGACGCAATTATCACTGCAGAAGTCGGTCTCATCCTTGCCGCCCTCCTCCAGACACAGACACTTGTTCACTTGTTCGCAATGACTGCGGGTGCTCTGCTCTTCACAAACAATTCCAGTTGGCGGCATTTTGCTCAATCTGAAGTAATCCACAAAAATTCACCAAAAAACAAACAATCAAAAATCGAAATCACAAGCGCAACACAAATATCTGTACACGGTCCGAACGCGTTGAACGTTTGAAACTAACTGAAGCCAGGCATTTCAGGCACTGCCTTTTATGAAATCGATCGAAACTATTCGACCGGATTCGTCGTGTCACTGTCTGCGTATCAACACATCACTGCATGCGGTAAGGCGGCATCGCCGACGTTGTCACGTATTCCATCATAGACTGCTGTAGATGAGTGACGGAAAGATGTATGGCTGTTCTCCGATTGAATGGGTACTCGTGCGAGCATCAAACCTCACTTTCCTACCTAGACCGGCCAGATCGGCTTCATTCACACTTCACCTGGATTGCACACGAATACCAAGGCACTATACAGACCCGTGTGGTGGTATTTAGAGCGGTAAGAAAAAAGAATTCCTATGAATGGCGCGCAACATGCCACACCAGCTGACGAAAGAGGCAGCTGCTCTTGCTCTGAGTTAGATTGCGTTGCGATTCGATAAGAAAAAGGGGCTCGACTATTGTCAACATTGGATTGCCTTGTATTTGCAGAAGCGCACGAACACACACACGTCAGCCCTGGCATGTGTTTACAAAACTCGGGAACACAAGGTTCCATCTTCGCTTCGAATGACCATTGTGCACGACGCGGTGGTCTTTGCGTTTTGGTCGGATTGGGTTTCCTTCTGCAATTTCAGTTAATTGGTTGGTCTTCTGCAAAGTCTGTACAGGGTGATCAGAAGACGGCGAATGTGTGTTTCTTTTCAGCAACTGAGTTACTAGGCGTGTTTTTTGGTTACTCAGTAGTCAGCTTAGTAATGATTCTCAATAAAACGCTGTTTCATTGAAAAATAAATTCTCAAAAATATAGGCAAATAATGGTTAGCCAAAGAAGTTATATGAATGATTTAATATTTTATAAATTTGCACAAGTGAAATCAACTACCAAGTGTCAAATAATCTATTGGTACCAACATTGAATAGACGAGGCGCCATTTTTGAATGAGATTGTTCAATGCGTCTTAGTCAGTAATGGCAGTGAAATTATACTGAGTAAGTTGTTCTGTTGTAGCTCTTACTGAGCTGAGTACTGAGTAGTAAAAAAAACTACACCACACTCGTGGGACATTTACAAATCACAAGAACGCCGCACACTTACGTCAATAGTAATAGAATGAAAACTCGCATCTGTCACTGCATTTTTTACTCAACCGCTGTTGATCTATTCACTCAAAGAGAAGGCAGACAATTCGCGGTCATTTGCTTTGATATTGGAATGCGGGGCTATTGTTGTAAGCGGAAGTGACACTCTTCGTGATGCACTGGATGTGGTGCGGCAGAATCTGCTTTGTAGGAAAGTCGACAAAATGTCGTTCACCTCAAATTATTAGTGGCTTCTCGGGATGAACGAGCACACTAACTTCCTATAATTAAAAGTTTTATGTGGGAAGCAACTTCCATGTCTTATAATTTATACATTGAGACAATTCCATGCGAGACCCTCAAAATAGTGCAGAAATCATGAACTGTGTGAATGTTTTTTTAGCCAAATATTATTGAATACTATCAGCATCAGGGCAAGACGCGACATAAGACAGTTACATTCAAATTCAATCTTACGGATGTCAGATGTGATTACAGCATAGTATGCCTGGTTAGCATCAGTTGCATAAACTACAGAAGTACAGAAAGCTGTAGCGGTAGACAAGCAATACCAAAACTGTCCTTAGCTAAATTCATTGCTATGGTTGTAATGTATGTAATAATTATAGTCGCCATTGCAGGTCTTATAGGCTTAATGCCGGGACTAATTTCGTACGCCGACGATATAGTGGCTCAGACCAGGTCCGAAGGTCGAAGAAATAAATATCTTGTTGCAACGTAACTTCGAACAAATTTAGCGATTTTGCGACGAGTGGAAGTTGATTATCAACTTCTTGGGGTATGAAACTATCCCTTCCAGAACCCCGCTGTACAAGAAATACTATCCCAACGAGGGTCTGTACAACGGGAAAAAACTTGAACAGGATAGATAATTTTATTATTAAGCTGATCAGAAGCCATATTACTTGACTGATGTACGTGAGCTGTGACTTCTTCCAGCATCAGACTCAACAATCGAAGCCTTCTGAGTACGATTCTCTGTTAGAACGCCTGAATCAAATTATTTTTTTTAGAAACCAGCTATAACAGCTCTTAATTTAAAGCCATTGGATTAATGCATTAGAGGATGCGTGCTAGATAACCTACTGGCGGACAGACCACGGAATTATTAAACGGTAGCCCTGAACTTTCACGGTGTCGTGTATTTATTGAGTCCCAAGCAACTCTGCACTTGAAAGGCAGCAGATAGATTCGCTTGAAGAAGGCATAGGCCTTCTGACAAATCACTGCTCACCCTTCCCGTGAGATTGATTTCAGGGTATTTCGACCCCTGGTCAGCTGAAGATGGGTAAAGAAGTGGCAACTGCATCCACACCGGATTGATCCATATCTCGGGGATCATTCGACAGAGCTATTTCCTCGGGTACTACATGTCTCCTCTCCCCCCTACGAAAGGCGACTTAGGATACGTCCTCAATGAAGCAGCTAGAGTGCTCTTCGTAGCTCGTCCGAGACATAAACTGCGAATTACATTCAGCATTAACCCTTCAGTGGAACAGAAGGTGATGAGGAGCCCTCAAGTTCGACCGCTGCGGTTGGTTTGCTAGAAAATGGGCCCCGTCCAGGAAAATACTCTTTTCCGGATACCCTGCTCCCAACAGCAAAAGTGTTTTTCGATACTGGTCGCAACGTCGTCTATGGTGTCTGCTCCCCAATATCTATCTGGTGGCTGGCTTAAGGTCCAGAGTATTCATGTTCAAATTTTCCAAGGTTTTGCCACTCCTGCACAGTGAAGCCATGGTGACGATCAACTTTACGACAACATTAACTTCAGTAAGCGTGAAACGAATATCATATAATTTATAATTATATAATTTTTATAAATTTATTTCTTTATCAAACTGAATTTTCCTTCGCCCATTAAATCATAGATTGGCAACTCTGTCGCGTTCATACCACTACATCTATACCCTATGTGAGCTGAAGCACTGGAGTTATCGCTGCGTGACTGACTGGCTGAGATATTCACGAAATTTGTTACAGTATGAGAGGTGAGTAGTTTAACGACATAATTAGTTTCACGGGAGATAAGCTGCAAATGTCTGATGTCTGATGTAATCACAGCAATAAAGAGGTTGATTCAATGAACTTGCGTATCCAAAGGCCAAGCAGAACTGACACGTCACTTGCGTTGGCTTCTCACAAAATGAGATAGTTGAGCATGCAATAAATACAAGCAGGCTTCAATTGACTGTCACTGTGTGCCAAGCAAATTGCATCCAATAAATATTCCCTGGGATGACACCCATTCAATTGTGCAGAATTTCAGCGCAGCTTAGGATGGGAGGGGCATTCGATTACAAGAATTACGACTTTCGTTCATAATTAACCCCTAATCTAAGCGCACTCATTGCACGGCATTAACTATCAATTAAACAAATTTAATCAATTAGGGGCTCATAATTGTTATCGGAGAGCCAACCAATACACCGCCGCCCACTCGCCAAATTCGGTGAAATCCAATAAATGTGCGCCGAAAATAGACCGTGACTCAACCGTGGCGAGCATTTTGGCACAATCCAGTTATTCTAGTGTCGTCGCCCAGTAAGAGGAAACCAAATACGTCGACAATTCCGTCCCATCGCTTGCGAATAAAGGTGACATAAGCTGTGAACCTATAGCCGAGTCAAATGGTGTTAGCTTTTGCTTGCAGCGGCAAGAACGTAAAGCGCTTCATAAGAGCAAGCAGCAGCCGCCTATCAATTGAGCCAAACACACGCCTGGGTGAATTTATGCAACGCGCTTACGTTTATCCATCAGAAGGCGAACAGTCTTAATTGAAATGCATCATCTTCGGCAATTGATTGATGTCGCATTCGTGCTGTTGCGTATTCCCTTGCATAATTCACAGGCACACAGGCTCAAGTCATTGGCATTCAATAATCAATTACATATCGTGATTCATGAGGCCAGGGGAAGGCATGCAAAGAATTTCGCAGTGACATGTGCTGTGCAGTGCAGTCCGGTGCAATGCATTGCACATTGACGGCAACATCCGACGACAGACTCAAGTGATGATGAAGTTAATTGAAAGTCCAGCCTGTGGCTCTCTCGACTGATAACGAGTGCTCATTGGGGCAGTTTAGACGATTGATTAGGAAACATCACTTGCTTACATATGTAGAGCACTAGAAGTCTCAGCCTTGATCGGTTGTTCAATGCCCTCATGCTTGTCTGACAGGGTTGCGGGAGTACAGGGCTTTTTTTGTGCTAATTACGTACGTATTTTTCGAAATATGTTACGTCTTGTCAGTTGCGTTTTTGTAAACATTTTACTTGCTTGCTGTAGCTTAGCAGTGCTTTTCCAAGTAGATCTTACAGAAAGGCGATTAGCGACACTGCACGAGAAAAGCATAATTGTACTGCTTACCCTTCTTGTCTTTACCCCTGCAACTGTCGTTATTGTGGTGACCAGTGTCGTGGACGTGTGCGTCGACCCCAACGCAGTTGGACCTACGTATAGAGGTTCGATCTCTGTTACGACCAAAATACTTTTCACGGCCCCACCTCTTTATAGTCGCTGACAATGCCGTAAAATTATAGGTATGTATGATTCTGGGTCCTGTATGCTTGCACATAGAAGTGTTCACAGATAACACTTGTTTAGTTCAACTATCGCACTGTTACATTTAAATCAATCCCAGAGAGTTCTTCTCTCTGTGTAATTGCCTAAAACCCTATGTTAACAGCCTCATTGGGCAATATCAGTGCGGATTAAAGCCAGCCACATTATTCATATTAATCGACTTTAAGGCCGCGTCTGACAGTATTTATATAGACGAGTGATACAGCGTCTTGTCTAGCTTTGGCATCCCAGAAAAACTCGTCCGTCTTTGCAGAATGACGATGGAGAACGCCCGATGCTCCGTCAATGTCGGTAAAGATTGTACCGAGACCTTGATGGTACCGAGACTGATGTCAGAAAAGGATTTAGACAAGACGACGCACTGTCATGCCATTTCTTTAACATCATTCTCGAGAAGATCGTGCGGAGCTCAAGTGTCAACACCAGAGGCACGATCTTTCACCAATCTTCCATCAGCTGCTCGCATATGCCGATGACATTGCCAACATCGGAAGAACACAGTGAGCTTTCAGTGAGGCATTTGTGAGCATCGAAAAGCCCAAGATGGAGCTTGCGGTTAATGAGGGTACGAACGGTCTAGGAACAACCCCGACGTCCTGGACAAACCATCACTATAGACAGCTACAACTTCGAAGTAGTGAAAGACTTTGCATACCTAGGTTCCAAAGTTAATACAAGCAATGACACCACCGCGGAGATAAAACGGAGGATCACGTTGACCAACCGCTGCATTTTCGTACTCCTACCCCGACGGACAACACTGTGAGGGAAGACCATGCCTTCGGTGCGCACGCAGCTAGAAGGGGACCCGAGTAAGTTGAACGTGCGTAACTGGAAACAACTAGCACAAGACCGGGATAGATGGAGAGCCATGGTGCCTGAGGCCCAGGTCCACCCCGGACTGCAGCCAAAGAAGAAGAAAAAGGAGGGAGCTTTTACAGTCTGTACATTAAAATCTATACCATTGTCCAAAACTTTGACCAGATCAATTAGCTTTCCAAATTGAATTGCCATCAGCCAGGGTTGGCACAGGGGGCTCATTTGGCTACGACCACTTCTGCTGGAAACCTTCTTAAAAGGACTCTACCTCGGATATCGCTTCATCCTTGTAGACAGCCAGACTGTCAATGAAATCTTGTGCATCGAAATTGATGGATGTCATAAACGTGACTCACTGGGGTCCATCAAACTCTGCTCCCGAGTCACAGCTCAGTCGAAGGGAACGCGAAGGTAGCGGAGAACACACAAGGATCTAAAATGGACATCGGCGAAGTGGTCACTGCAACCACCGATCTGGGCATTATACATTAAAAGAAGGTAACTCGTATTGGCTTGCAACAGTTGACTGTAAGAGCATCAATATCACCAAAACAAAGAACCTCCTGACTTTAAACCGAAACTCGATACGTATGCTCGTCGGAGTGATCACTGGACACTGTTGAATTGAACAAGGCTCTAGATTCGGAGCTGCGGCGACAAGAAAGAAACCAGGATGATCCAACATCTGCCTGGTTCTCTAGAATTGGCACCTAGCTTCGCTGGGCCGTAGATTCTACACAGAGGCTGCGAATATTCGCCATGTTCGGATGATTACCGAGAACGGGGTGGTTGCAACAAACACGCGACATGACTGGTTAGAAGAATTGTGTACTCCATAAACGAGGGGATTCACAATGGGCCTGCGAATCGAAGTGATGGTCAACCACCCCCTTAACCAACAACCAACCCTTCCAAAACATAACCTCGGACGCAGTGCTAAATGTGTAACAACATTTGTCAGCTTGACAACCATCGACATTTTATTATGAGTGGATCCCCACCTCATCATTGCAATACTAACGCGCATAAACCGCCAAAACTAATCGAAACCATATGAATTGTGATTCCAACCCCTGCTGTAGGAAAAATTAGATGTTACGTTAGCTCCGTCACGTCAACAAAAATGTTAAGGTGAAAATAATCGACAACCAAACTCTGAGTGCACATTTTAGCACCAATCCAATCACTTCCTGTTTACACCGCTTGATTGCCAAGCAAAACAAATGTGCCATAAGCGTGTATATTGAATTGGCATTGTGTAACTCGTGAGAGAACAATATCAAATACAAATCTAGTGCTGCTGCAAAAGCTAGACTCACGTCCACAGTGAACTGTCCACCAGGGAAACGCTGAGTTTACTCTGATAGAGACCCACACAAATTGGTAAATTAAACGTATGGCGCGTAGCTTTATCTTGCTTTTACTCAGTTTTTTAGTATGAATTTTATGTGACATATATGTATGTTATCGCGCCTCGTAATCTCTCTGCATTTACTACCAGATTTCTTCCTTGTCACCCTGTCAGTCCATTTGGCTGGACAAATAACGCCTGCTCTCGAAAGACAACACCAAACAATGATATCATTTTGCCAAGAAAGACAGTATGATTATTTGCAAAGTCAGAAAAGACATTGTATCATCTTTTCTGATGATACATCAAACTGAGTGTACACCTGTTTTTTTTGACATCCCTAAGTCGTGAACAAATCACAAATGCTCTAAAATGTGACAATGCTTCAGCTTAACAATATATTGTTTGAATAAGCTGTCTTTAAATTCCGTGTTCTTGGTACATATAGTTCGTCTTGTGCTCCTTATGATAATTGTTTTTATTTGTCTTTATACGTTTTATGCGGCAACATGTCCTCAAAGAAACCAAGAGTTTCCGAACACTAAGTTAGCACCGCCTTATGGACAGTCTCATCGGGCGTTAACAGCAATATGTCCCACTGGCATACATAGACATCACCAGACAAATACTCACTTACGCTGCACCAGTCTGGTACAAAACAAACAAACAAACAACTGCACAAGCTAAGCTCAACAAACTACTCTAGCTTGTGTGAGCATCGCAGGGATAATGAGAACAACGCCGCAGAAGCACTAGTCGTCATCACAAAAATTCCACCACATCATCTGCAGAGAAAGAAATAAGCTATGGTTACCGCCTAAAAGCTCATCACAGAGCATGACTCTAACTACACGCTAATCCACTATGACATTCTTAACGAGCTGAATTGGCATGAAACCCTGAAAATATCTCTCGTTGACAACTGTCTTCTCAGATATAACTTCAGTCAAAGTTATAAGGTCACTCTCCGCTCACGAGATAACTGGTATCAAAATAGACCCAACTTCATCCGCGGGGGCCTCATCTGGTACGCAGATTACTGCAAAATATATGAAGGCTGGTTTATACGGCGTCAACACCAATACCCATATATATCACAGCGTGCATATTCACAAGTCCGCATTTTCACAATCGAACTCTTTTAAGAACACAGCTATATTCTCTCTGTCAGCCAAGTTGCTTTTCTAGCCCTAAAAATATACGAAGTCACTTCAAACTAGTATGGGACTGCCTATAAATGTTGCACCAGCTGGCCAACACAAACAGAGTTCACTTCATTTAGATACTAGGTCACAGTGGTCAGGAAACGAAAGAGCTGACCTACTAGCCACGAATACCTATCACCACCGCTAAGAGCGTTATACTTCGCAAAAGTACTTGGCCAACCATTTTTAAGAAAATTTACTTGAATTTCTGAGTAAATTCAAACTGTAAGCCTTTTTTTGTAAAATTGTTTCTCAGGCTATTTCGACTGAGACCTGTGCTGTGTGTTTCGGGCTTTGAGGGCACTTTCGCAACAACAACAAGATTGTTCTTGAGACCAAGCCAACTACAGTCAACTCACTCCTCTTACGGACCAACTATTTAGCAAGAGTGGCGAATAACACGAGACAACAATGCACTACCCGTTAAGGGCTCGTGCGGTATCTTAAATTGTTGACATTACGAACTGATTCATAGGACTTATCTAATCTCCGACCAATAAAGTCAGCAAACCCTACGAGTATTGATTTAACTTTCCTTGTTACATTGCCCTAGTATACTCGGTGACACAGAAAACAACGCATAATTTGCTTCATGAGCTCATTTCACTTGTTAAAGCAGTGATTAAAACGTTTGTAAACAAAAAAAAATTGTGTAACTAAGCAGATACAGTGGGGAGCAAGAGTGCATGCATAAATTAAAATGTTTTGTTCTTTTGCGAGTGTAGTGAGTATTCGACGATTGATTTTTGTGAGATTTGTTGGATTGGATAGAAATGTGAAGGAAGTTGAAACATTACTTATGCATCTCAAAAGGATAAGATTTTAGGAAGCATTCATTGGTGATTCCATAGGTGGATAGGTACGTAGTTGGGTGCGCTTTTGACCTTGCAGTCGCGGCTTACTAGTTGGGTCCGTTGTGGCCGTGATTTTGTGTATGCTACTACCATAGTACTACTGGAATCATCCTACTGCGTTGAAAAACTTTGGGACCTTTTTCAACACTACAAGTCCACCAGCTCTGCTAAGTAGTGTTTGCTCAAGTACTGCTTCCTTTTCTTTGCTAGGGCTGGGCATTGGCAGAGCAGATGTTGTATAGATTATATTTCGTCCTCATCTCGACAACTCTTGCAAAAGTCGTTGCGTGATATGTTTAATCATGATGCATGCGTACCTATGGCACAGTGTCCGATGAGAACCACAATAAGTGTTTGTACCTCATTACGACTAAGACTGGTCAGTGATTTCGATTTGTTTTTATTAAGCGTCGGCCACAGGGCCCTCGGTATTGATCCAGTTTCCAGGCGGAGCCAACGAGTTTTTACTCTGTCTAGGGCTTCGTCTTCTAGTTCTTTGCTTATAAAGTTAAGCAGAATAAACGTGAAAGAATTGCCAGGGATACTCTAAGCTGGGTTCCCTTTTTTCGAGAACCTGTCAGCTTTTACGTTGCCTTGAAGGTCTGTATGACCAGGTACCCAACACGGGGCACCGCATTCGTCAAGATTTTCTGCATGTCTGCATGACTTGAAAAGCTTCGAATTCTATATGTCCGATACTATGGCTTTCGCTGCCGCTTGGCCGTCGGAGAAGATGGAGATCGGCTTGTTTTTTATATATCGCGTCCTGCTTCGTGTCTCGCAGCCATTTCAGCCTGAAAGACGTTGCATTGGTCTCTTAGTGCCAGTGATATTTCAAATTTATTCTAGAAGACCCCAGCGCTTGTAGATGCACACGATTTTACGATACAGGGAAAGTTCTCCATCTGTTGCTACTATATGCTTTTCCCATTGTTTCCGATCGGAGGCAGGTAAGCTTCTTGGCTAGTGTGCTGTGCTGCTGACCAACTCTTGAGTATGGAAGTGTGACCGTATAGCTTGTCTCTCTGGTATTGATCCAGTTTCCAGGCGGAGCCAACGAGTTTTTACTCTGTCTAGGGCTTCGTCTTCTAGTTCTTTGCTTATAAAGTTAAGCAGAATAAACGTGAAAGAATTGCCAGGGATACTCTAAGCTGGGTTCCCTTTTTTCGAGAACCTGTCAGCTTTTACGTTGCCTTGAAGGTCTGTATGACCAGGTACCCAACACGGGGCACCGCATTCGTCAAGATTTTCTGCATGTCTGCATGACTTGAAAAGCTTCGAATTCTATATGTCCGATACTATGGCTTTCGCTGCCGCTTGGCCGTCGGAGAAGATGGAGATCGGCTTGTTTTTTATATATCGCGTCCTGCTTCGTGTCTCGCAGCCATTTCCGCCTGAAAGACGTTGCATTGGTCTCTTAGTGCCAGTGATATTTCAAATTGATTCTAGAAGACCCCAGCGCTTGTACATGCACACGAGTTTACGATACAGGGAAAGTTCTCCATCTGTTGCTACTATATGCTCTTCTCATTGTTTCCGATCGGAGGCAGGTAAGCTTTTTGGCTAGTGTGCTGTGCTGCTGACCAACTCTTGAGTATGGAAGCGTGACCGTATGGCTTGTCTCTCTGAGCCTCAGAGCCGATGAGGCTGTGCTGTTGCTGCTAAATAGGTTAAGGGGGCGAAAGAATATGACGGCTTCGAGTGCTGCCGTCGGTGTTGTTCGGAGACAACCTGTTATTTTGGGACAGGCCGATCTTAATATTCTTGTAATCTGCCTTAGGAGATATTTCTTCTCTAGCGCTTTCCAACATATTAGACAACCGCAGGTCAGGATAGGTCCTACAACAATGGCCAGCGTAACACTAGTGATTTCAGAATCCAATGCACGTTTGCGCGTATAGAATGCTACATATGCCTTCTTTATAACGTCCTCCGTGTAAGCCCTTCATAGGAATTTGGAATCGAGTATGACACCTAGGTGTTTTGTTGTCTTTGACAGTTTGAGTTCGACTCTATCGATATTTGGACAGTTAAACTCATACCTGAGACTCTCTTCTTTAAAGAGCAGCAACTCTGTTTTGTTCTGTTGTCGTTAGGTTCCTGGGCTTTCGTCCTGAAATAGCATTAGTTCATGACTGAGACGTTCGCTAAGCATTGGAGGAAATTCCCCTCTTACAAGGATGAAGACATCGTATACGTACGCAGCTATTGTGAATCCTCCAACGTCTTCGTGATTTCGTCAACCTCTACGATCCATAGGAGTAGTGAGAAGACTCCTATTTGTTCATCTTTGTTCACCTTTTGTGAGCAGTATACATCGCTTTGGCATGATTTAATCAGTGGCGATTGCAACATCAATTGATTCCATACAAAATTGATTGACTTCGAACGATTCTGGTAGAGTATCCTAGTCAAGGACCGACCGTATAAAATTCTATTCTTGCAAGGCCACCAAGTGTTCAGAAAATTGAATAACCTGTTGCTTGAAACTTTTAAAGATCCAATCATACTCTACCACCATTCTCAATTTCCCATTCAAAATTGAACATACCATTTCGAATTCTGATTGATAATCAATACGAACGTTAATGTGGTATCACATGTAAGAATTGAAATGAAGAGACTTCCCCTGCAGTAAGGAAAATGAAGAAAATATACCCCATCTGTGGACATTAAGTATTCATTCTTTCAGCACAGGCTGGGGAAGTTTTCATGAAAAAACTATTCCATAAAGTGATTACAGCTCTCACAGTATATGTGCATGCCTCGCATAGCTGGTGCATTTCAGCACACATCCACTGCCCTCCCCCCGACCGTGTCGGCGTTCAATTACACCACGTTCCAATTGCGTAGTGTTTAAGGCTTAGACATTGTTAAAGGAGTCTCCGTCATTACTATGAATGAATGGAAAATTACAGACGGATGACTATTGTGTTTTTTTCCCATGCGCATGCGAAGGATTTTTGAGTAGCAGCTGCAAGAGGGGCGGTGAGCGATTAGCATGTGGAGCTGGAGGTGACCTTAATTGAGAGGTGTACTCAAGTTTAACTCAATTGCATGCTTCACTGGAACCATATGATGTTGTGACGCGCAATAGTGTTTTTGAAGCAACGTGAAATTGGTGGTGTTGTGTAGGAAGTAACAAAAGGAATTATAGAGCTGTGAGGACTTGGCATTAACCCTTAACCCATGGATAAGCTACTTATTATGTTTGTCGTTACGTGCAACAATTTTTAAGATTATGACTTTAAGTCTCATCTTGTTAAGTTTCGACGCTTTAAATTGCGAGGGTGTTTGATTGTCTTCTTCCATCCACAGTCCAAGGTAGATTACGTAGGTTCCCGTGGCTTAGCAGAACAACTTAAACCAGGTTAACTCCATACTGACCTGCTCAATTTATCGGAAATCAATCCACTACTCACTAGTAGAAACATTTTACAAACTATGATAAAGTGAAGCAAGCTGAGGTTGTAGAATTTTTTGCCATTTAAGTGCAAAGAAGAGATGTGTTGTTCATTCGAACATGTTCTGCAAAAGTTGTTCGTGCGTGTTTCCCAATATGAAAGATTATCCGCATCGAAGGAAAACGCAATGTCACCTTCCTCATAAAGGAAGACTGGAAATTTGACTTGACTGCCAAGCTGCAATGGAAATATATATATACAATATATACACAGGCATAGATTTCATCAGCTGTCAATGAGACCAATAGACTTAAAATCTATAGTTTTATTCATAGATAGTCAGGCGATTATAATGACTCTGGAAGCACCATCAGCCTGCTCTTACATACTTACTTACCTTACGTGCTGCCGTCCATCGCGGACGGTTCTGGGAAAGCTGCTTTTAGTCATCAAGATCAAGCTATTTTACATCCACGATGACTTGATCTCCAGTGGTACCGGTGGTACCGGACAAGGAGACACTCTTTGCTGGAGCATTCTTGTCCACGCGCTCGATTTGGCCGAGACAGTGTAGTCGACGAACTACATCAACATCCTGGAACAGCTCGTATTTTCAACGTAGAATTATTCTTTTGAAGGCGCCAAGAATCACCTCTGTAGTTTTGCTTATCGTCCAGCTTCCACTCCACAAAGCAGGTCCAATTTTCGTGGAGGCCCGTTACCTTGTGGGTATTTGCGTCGATTAGAACGGTCTGTACTTCCAAAAAATTTAAGCGAACTTTCTGAATAGAAAAAGCTTCTCAGACTTGGTCGGCATAGAAAGGCCCTTTTCCTCTCATTAAAGAAAATCGGCTCGCACAACATGAGTTGTTGCTGAGAGGATAGGCCCTGGCCTTCTGCGGGCTGGATCCAATTGTCACATAGACACTCTTTGTAGTACCTCAGGCTGTATTTCGGCATTAATGCGTCGAATGTTGGTTTCCAAGTCCAAGTGCTGTACGAAAACTTCAGTAATCGTGTGTCTGTACCACTTAACTGGACCCTATACCGAACCAAACTGCAGAAAACCAGGTTTAGGTTCCTCTTATTGAGCCATGTTGTTAAAAATAAACTGCAGCAATTTGTTATCGTTTCTGCTGCCTGATGAATTGTCTCAGCTATCACAGAGGATAATGTCAAGAATTCAATGTTCACCGACTATAAAAAAATAAGTGGGTCCATTCGTCGAAATAGCAAATAGTAAACAATGCCTCTACTCTCTGAATATTTATAAATCGTCTTCTACTCGCAAGAAACAGTACGAAATCCTCACTTAATAGTCGATTGTGGAAATTGATTTGTTCAAGACGGCCTTTCAGAGGACCTACTTCTAAATGCTTGCTAATTATACAATGAATTTCATGCATTGACAGTTCAGTTAAGATCAGCGATTCCTGTTCTGGAGCCTTCTTTTATGTGGACCTAAACGAATTTTACAAACAAAACCTCGGCTCTATTAGTCTACTCTGTATCTTCTTCAATTTTTGCCCGACTTACGTTAGATAACATTTTATTGTCAAAATCATAAAACCCACTCAAAGTAACCACAGTGATTCATGAATTCATTTAAGTACCAACCCTCTTATCAAGAATCTGCCTTATAGCACCACAAACTTCATCCGGGAGCGTCTGCATACCCTTGACACAGATTCTCTTTCGCTGCTGCTGTTCACCCCGTACACACGTGTAAGAGAAACCATGTGACACATGACGTGTACTCCACTTTACACATAACCGCGCATTAATTGTGTTCGATGTACGAATATTGCGGACCTAAAAGGCACAATTTCGCCCAAATAGGGCATTTACATCCGTTTTTATCCTTTGCTCCACTTTCCTCTTGGATGGTTATTAAAACAGTTCCATTGTTGTGTTTGTTTTTTCAAGCGTTTTCATGCAAAACGAAAGGTTGTGCTCACAAAACACTGTTCACTGTCCCCCGATGTCACGATAATAGCATCGTTCGCATAAATTAGAAGAAAATGTCAACTAAGATACGGGCATCTCGGAAAATTTGAGCTTCTCTGTGGCGGCATAATGAATTCCTGTGAAATGTCAACAGACTCGACCAACAATCTGGTTGATGGGGTTAAGTCCGTATTTTTAAAGTAAACGCGGTTTTGGATGGCGGTTTTCTATGAAATTGTATATAGTTGCTTTAAAATTATGGCTTGGTTTGTGGGTTTCAGGGGAAAATGACCCATTCTAGTAGATTTATTTACTCTTTAAAACTAGTTCAGGCAGGCACATGACACGATGCTTGTCATCTATCAGGTAACACTGCATTTAGAGGAACTGGTTGTGCAAGAATTGATCAGTCGAGCATTCAACCAGAGCGTTGGATTTCGATTTTGAGTTTAATCCAAAGCCTGCCGGCAAGATAATGGAACCACTTCTCCAAAAAGAAATCATCGTCTGGGTGACAACCAAGTTGATAGCTTTGTTTAGTGCTGTCCACCAAACTGAGACTCCATTCAGAAGTGTCAGTCTGACAATAGAGGTGAAAATCCAGTGACCTATGAGTGGTTGTAGGGTCCATTTGCTTTTTTACAGCTAAAAAGGGCAGATGAGGCTTTCTTGACCCTTTCCTGGATGTTGAGCTTCCAATTTAGCTTGCTATCGATCGTGAGACCCAGAAATTGCGCACTGGTAGTTGGGGTCAAACTGGGGGATTTTCTATCTTCTGGTGAAGAGTACGATATCCGTTTTTTGTGGGTTAACGCCGAGTATACGTTAAAATGTAACGATTTCGCAACGCTATAAGACCAACAATGTATACACAAATATCTAGTCTAAAAATTTTTCGGTTCATAATTATACAACAAGGAACTCATTCTCAAACTCATTACAGTATCCACATAAAGTAAACCAAGATAACAAAGGATTGTACCTGGGGATCTGGCTAGATCAATATTTATATTAACAAATATGATCATGCAGCTCTAGCCAGGGCATGAGGCGCTTTTACAAAGGCATTGTTTTACAACAGACGATGAACTCGGTTTACTAGATCTCTGGGGGCTTACTAACCCAATCCACAGTACCACGAAAGTGTACTTCACAGTGGCTTCGTCCCTCCAGAAGGATTTCTCCATTTGGACAAGCAGGGTCTGATACAAGACAAGAATGTGGTACCGCTCCTCCATCGCTCGTTCAACTGTGGATGGGCGACTCAACCACGACCGTTCCGTTGCAAACTGAGGAAGGTCTCCTCCGGTTCAGTGCAAGGGGTCTCGAGTCGGGATATGCGAGTCGTTGCACCGCAACATCGTAAGTTTTGATGGCTGTTGAGCGTAGGAACTCCACAACTTTAACCCGGGGTGGAACGGGTAGTGCGTAACACCTTATGGGGCACCTTATGGCATACGGTCTCTGTCTCGCGGTGGTTTGGATTGAAATCTAGCAACCGCAACCTATGGCCAACTTGCATATCGTAGGGTAGTGTTAAGGTAGCTTGCAAGCTGCTAATGTGTAGACAGAAAAACAAAAAACAAACTTGGGTATATATGTAGTTTAGCTTAGAGTGCCCGCTGAGGGTCAGTAAGTTAGAAGTAGAACCATTGTATGTCAAACTAGTTTAAATTTGTCTACTGCTTGAGCTTGTATACGTAACATTATTTCCTGTTGGAATTCTTACAAGCCTTAAAAGTTGACAATGGTCTACTTAAATTAGATTAAAATTAAGTGTCACTTTCCCCTTCGCCTCCTTCTGATAATTCCAAGTGTTATCCGCAAAAACAGACACTTCTTCCCCAGTTATTCAGAAACTATTGAATGACTTCCCATAATTTCTTACACGTCATTCTAAGCACTTCATTTCCCAATAGAATCAATTATCTTATCGGGAATAAGCCCACTCACATGAATGACTTTACGGTCATAGGGAATAACTTTTAAATCGCATTTGCAAAGAGTGTAAAAATAAAGGCAACCTATCTTGAACATGCCAGTAATTCAATAAAAGGGGTGCGCAAAGTCTCTCTAAATTGTGGGGGGCAATGACGCACACAAGTGAGTTATCTTTTCTTTTTCATTCAACAAAAATAAAGCAACACGACCTCAGAAGCGATTACAGACTTTTATGATTGAACGCCTTCGGCAGTGGAAAGACTTTTTCGTTTTATCTGAAATCGTGTTTCCGCATAATGCTAAGATAACCACCGTCTAACCATTAAATTCCGAACTTTAACTGACTTTCAAGGTCCGTGCAGGAGTTTGTGAAAGCCGAACATAATTTGTTAACTTGTTAAATGCATTTTGAGCAAACTGCTCAAATGCATTTTGAGCAGTTTAGCTTTGGGCGTTGTATCCTCTTATGTGAGTTGTGGAGCTTAGTTCAAGGTTCAAGGTTCTTATTGTGCTAAGCAGGGCTGTCAGGTTGTGTATTTTATTATGTGTTATTTATTGCATTCACAATATACCGTCAAAAAAGGTACACAGTAGCACGAGCTTAGTTCACGAGCTGGTGTCTGATCGTCTTACTAAACATAATTGGAGAAAGTTTTCTTTTGTTGAAGAAGACGAGATAAGTTGATATCTTCTGAACCTGAGTCTCAGCCAACAAGCCGCTCAAGCTGGCACACTCTTCAACTTTAATGCACATACGGGGTCTGCAGACCTTTGGAACTCCAGCATCCTCCAAGAACTCAATAATACTAAGGTTCCCAAAGGGTGCACTTTGAAATTAATCAACGCGGGCGTGTAGTAATTGAGGGTGTTATTTATACTCTAATAGCGAATAGAATTGACTGAGATAACCATATCCCGTGCTAAAGCGACAAAATGAACATTTTACAAGGCTTGAGGCTTGTCTCACCTAAAAAAATATGTAATGTCGCTTGCGATCAATTTTGTTTCTCTGCAATTTATAACTTTCGGAAAACAACTAGCAGCCAGCACTGCCTTGAGACGCAAAACACTCCGACTGTGGTCCGAAATCAAATGAACCATTCTCAAGGAATTCAACTTCCTTCCTAGCGACACTGACCGCCTAATACCCCAGCCTATCTTCGAGAAGGAGTGGGTGCGGGTGTCTATTCCTAATATCTCAGCATTGCTATCTCTTTGAAGCTCCCTGATCACTGTAGCGTTTTTCAGGTATAAACCATAGCGATGAAAGAGGCGTTGTCATGGTTCAAAAACAACGTTATATTAAAACGGGATCAGTAAGGGCAGTCAGGCCGTTATAACATCGCCGGACAATTCACGCTTTACTCAAAAACATCCTTTAATTGCAGGCTATCTCTAAACGAGATGGCTGAGCATTTTAACATTCACCTCATGTGGGTGCGGGGACACCGTGACATACCAGAAAACTGCAAAGCCGATGAACTCACCAGTTGTGGTAAAACCTCATTCCTAACAATAGCAGGGGTACCACCATCCATGCCGATCGCTACAGCCTACCATCTTTTAAATGACGAATGGCTAGAAGACACCACCTGACTTAAAACAAAAGAAATCTGGCCATCACTTAACCTAAAACGGTCACTCAGTCTACTTGGACTCAGCAAGCACTCATTTAGGACCCTCATTGGAGTCATAACCGGGCATTGTGCAATTGGCACTCATGCTCGCAGGATGGGTGCCCCTTAAAATGGTTTTTGCAGAAGCTGCATGGATGAAGAGGAGGAAGAAAACACTCATCACCAACTCTGCTACCGTAGTGCTCTGGCTAGTGATAGGTTCCTACACCTAGGAGCCTACTAATTCAGCGGCCGTAACGAGTTAAACAGTGACAACATAGGCCAGCTGAATCGCTTCACTAGAAGACCCAACTGGTTCCAGTGTTAGGAGAAGTCAATCCGCATGGTATCACAATGGGACTGCTCCGCCCTAAGTGTGCTGCAACCTTACCTAACCTAATTTATAACTGGAATGCTTTATGAAAAAACCTTTGATACAGAAAGACGCACAATCAAATAAACTATCGACTACATTATAACCTCATTTTTGCTTAAAAGTGTCGCTTACGGCGATTGTCCTGTTGATGTGTACCAGGATGAAATAAATAACTTGACAAGTCTTGAGAACATTCTCACTCGTCGTTATGGCTTTACAACGGGAAATCAGGTATGAATTAACTATCAAAGCAGCATAATCAGTCTCGCAGAAATAAAGCAACCAGAATAAAGCCAACTTCTACCTCTGCTACCTCATTAATTGTCAAAATGTGTGGTTCACGGAGAAGGCTTGAATCAGCTTTGAAGTCAGCTACATCTAGTCTTAGCTGCAAGGAAGTAAGCATTCTAATAGTGGTCCTTACCTAACTGCAACATCCGCCAACTTAAGCCCTGCGAAAGCCCAGTCCTACCAATGAAAGGGAGGAAGTTCATGGGGAAAGCTATAGGCCTTAAGACCAAGGTCACTAAGGCGTCATAACACTCACATACCCAACCAGCGTCAAAGTAAATGTTGCCACCAGTACTCTTGCTGCGACAACCAGTAACCGAACTAACTCATTCGAGATCCCCGACAGGACCTACAATCCAAGCATTCAAAAAGGTCTGGCTCATCGTGGAAACCAATTGCTCTGAGCAGTTGCTTTCTTCGGACAAGGTAAATATCAGTCACGTCGTCTGCATTACAGTCGCTAGGAAGGCAAATCAAGAGATTAAATTCTGTAGATGCTACATGGCTAAAGGAGAGACAGAAGGAATGCCACAACCCAGCCACCTTTGTCAGACCCTGATACTCCGCAGCTATAAACAGGGCCCTCAGACCAATTTTGCCAAAGCCTCATGCATTAAGCATCATTTGTAGCTATTGGATTCGCCACCAGGGGTTAAAGGTTTAACTCTTTGTTATCTGAGGAGTAAAGTTATAGACTCCTCAGGTTTGAGTGGATTTTATCAGACTCCCCAACCCATCTCGATTCCAGATAGTTGTTAACTTAAGGTCCCTCATTCATCAATACGATTACATTTTCTAAACGTTAAAGCGAGGTGTATTCGTAGTATTTTCTCAAACAAATTCTGTGAATCGCACTCTGTTTAAGGTCTACTTTAAGGGACATATCAACCTCCAATTTTGCAGAAATGTTATTCTCTTACCAGAACAAATGACTGGCCAAGCAAATTGCCAATTTCCCTCAACTTAACGATGGAAAATAACTGGGTACCCATCCATAAAGTATAACGAAACATGACTGTCCCTTAATTAATGCCCTTAAAGGTTAAATGGGCACCAAAACGTTTACTGTGCTCCTTCTCGGCCAGCGCACAACTTGTGTGGCTAATAGCAATTCGAAAGCGGCAAAATAAAATACGCCTGACGTTGTTATCCTTTTGACTGCCTGGTAAGAGGATAGTATTCCGCTGTCGTTGTCGTGGGCGCAACTTCAAAACTCTTAATTGCCCCACCAAATTGCGTGAATAAATAATTAGAAGCGAGGTCTAAGGTGCTGATAATTTTTTCTTTTAATTGCCCTCAAATATTCGATTCTCGTCGCGGGTGAGTGTTGAGGTAGTCGAGATGAAATGTGCTTCCACAATGTGAAATTGGACGGTTTTCCCCCGTTCAGAGACACGTCAGCGGTGTATTCCCTTAAATATTCATGCCGCGGGATAAATTATTTAATGATTAATGGTAAAGTACACAGTTTGCTTGCCATTTTGAGTAGTCTCTGAAAGAGCGACGGACTTGGTTGGCGATCAATAAATGATTAGGCACTCGAATGTAGGGGACTTTTAATAAATCAATACGGAAATAGTAAACGGAAGGGGATTTAGAATTCTGACATTTCGAATAGTTAGACCTGGGATTATGACAATGTGTTGAATTCTGGATAGGGGCATGGGTTGTCGCTTTCAGCTGCTTCATTAAATATAAATTTTGCAGAGGAACAAAATGCTCGGAGGTCCTAAAGCATCATCCCAGAGATAGACTCGCAGGTTTGTTTAAACAATATGACAAACGTCGCCACGTAGTGAGTCGGTGGTAGTCTCTTTTTAAATCAAAAGCACATAATTCAAATCCGGGTCAACATAAACATATTAATTTTTAACCGCCCGCCACGCCAGAATGTATGTTTTTTCCTCATTTTTATTTTATCTTTAATTCATTTACCTGCTAGAAAAATATGCTTAAAACCAGCTTAACTAACTTAACAAATGTTCTTACACCTAACCTACTGACCCTACACGGGTACTCTAAGCTATTCTTATCGTCAATTTCCCCTTTGCCTTTCGGCTTATGCTATGTTTTTTTTTTTATTATGTTGAAGGAGACACACTGTTTGTTTCACAAAAACAGGTAAGAAAAACTTGGCTATATAGTTACTGTGTTATTATTTTTTTGCTTCTCAATGCGCAGAAGAGGAATATTTAGAACATTGTTCTCATATCTAAATGTGGTGTCACACTGTTATTTTCAATGACATCCGATCCGATGATGGGTTAAAACTAAGCCTCACACCAGAGTTGGTTTACGGTGTTGTTAGGTTCGAATACGGATTACATCATCATGCCACAACATTAAAAATTGTAATAGTTCTTGAGGTCGTAAAGAATTTAATGGTATTTTTGTAAAATTTATTCATTGAAATCTGGGCTAAGGAAATTGTAAAAGCCATAAATGCTAGGCACACGCCGGTGTTTGCTTCCGCTTTGTTTTAAAGAGACGACTGTTCAAACGATGCACGAGGAGAACACATAAACAACGATGGATTTGCATATGGTGAACGAACTTTTCCAAATGTGAACTCCAAGAATGATGTATTAATGAAGCACCGACGTAGAACCGCCTTTGGCAACCGATATTGATTCGGTTCTCTTGACATGAACAGTGCTGAAAACTCTGGAGTCGAAGGCCCGAAATCAAGCCAGTCCTGCTTTGTGGACCCGAAAGCTGAGGATAATCATAGCTGATTTTGGTACGTCAGATATATAGCGAGGGGGGCGAATGGAGCGCAAGACATAACCGCCAACTCTACGAGCTGTACAAGGATGTAGTCAGCAAGAACGCCTGGGCAACAACGATTGGGCCTGCTAAATTTGTAAGAAACAACTCTTTCACTTCCAATTCCTCTGCAAAGGAAAAATATAAACCGCTTCTTCTAGATAGACCACTACCATTAGTGTGCTATCTCATAACAATAATATGGGAGGCGCAACCACGAGTGTTGTGTGTGCTATTGTTCTCTCACGAGTTGAAGGGACCTACAATTTAATGCCGAATCCGAAAGGCTTTGTTTGAGAAGCTTTTTCTAGACAGGAAATACTCTTTGAGCATTGTCAGTGACTCGAAAGAGGTGGAGTCGGGAAAATTATTTCCGTCGCACAGAGCAGGAATCGAACCAAGGCGTCGAGGTTGGGGTCGACGCACATACCCACAACGCCACGGGCCACCGTTGTGCTATCTCAGGCACAATAAAAACACATATCTTTCCTCACAACTTGCAATATTTTTTTCAATTTACCAACCGTTTGGGCCAATCTATGATCTCCATACCCCGGTGGGGATGTTTTCGTTCATGTATTAATCTATTCTGACACTCTTCTTCTTCTTCTTCTTGTGGCGCTACAGTCCAGGGTGAGCCTCAGTCAACAATCCTCTCCAGCTGGCACGATCCTTAGCCAGCTGCCTCCAGTTTCGCACTCAACTTGGAGCGCTTCACTTGAGTGCGACATGGGCTTCGTGGTCGTCCTCTTTTGCGTTTTCCCCTTGATTCGCAGTCGAAGACTCTTCGAGCTGGAGCAGTGTTGCCCATGCGCTCAACATGGCCTAGCCATCTTAGGCGTTGAATCCGTAGACGCCTGACTAGACTCATGTCGTACAGTTCGTGGTTGAATCTTCTTCTCCTAAAACCTTCAACGCAAACAGGACCAACGATTGAACGCAGAACTTTTCTCTCCTTTACTACCTCGAAGTTGTAGCTGCCTTTGGTGACGTTTTGACCTAGTCGTCGATGTTGTGTGTCCTTTCTTGATGACAGCATATACTATTTTTTGCTCTCATTCACTGCCAAGCCCATTTTGGCCGCCTCGGTTTCAATACAAGCAAACGCTTCATTGACGGCTCGCTGAGTTCGGCCTTCAATGCCGTCCGCATATGCTAGCAATTGCACGGTTTTTTTGGAATATCGTGCCTCTAGTATTGGCGTGTGAGTTTGGCACGAGCTTCTCAAGTAAAATGTTGAAAAAATCACATGACAGCTCGTCGCCTTGTCTAAAAACTTTTTTGAAATTGAACGTCTCGGTGAGTTCGTTACCGACTTTGATGGAGCAGCGAGACTTCTCCATCGTCATCCTGCACAACCTGACGAGTTTGGCAGGAATGTCAAAACTAGACATGGCGTTGTATAGCTCGTCTCTATGCACGCTGTCATAGGCGGCCTAACACTCTGGGATGGAAAGAAGGCATAGTGGTCAGTAAGGCATTTTGAAAGATTCCTTTGTTCATCTTCCAAGCACCATAACGGCTCTATTAGGCCTTCCTATAATCTCTACACACCGGTGGCGATGTTTTCGTTCATGTACTAATAGAGTCTACGACTCTGGGATGGAAAAAATGATAAATAGGAAACAATCCGCGGTGCGTACTGATTTACTGGCAGAAAATTGGTGAATAGCTATGGTCGGTTAACAAGGCGGATAGAAATCCCTCTAGTACTTGATTTCTAAGATAAATATAAATTCAGTGAAAAGCAAAGCAACTAGAATATTCTAAATATCCCTTAATAGAAATTTAAATTCAAACAATTAACGCAAAATTATTCATCCCCCATCAAAACAAAAATGTCCTATACAACATTTATCCAAAACCACAATGAATCGCATTCGTGTGGGACTTGTGAGGAATGTTATGAATGTACATGCAGTTGACATGAATGCGGTTGTTTGGCCTTAATGCATTTCCACTTATAAAGTGGCATACATAACCATTAAAAACAGTGACGTGGAATTTCTGCATTCTTCTTGTTTTGTTCTGTTGGCCATTCAACTGCGCTGATGGTCGGAAGAGTCCTTTATTACAAATTTATGTTTCAAATGGAATTGCAACGTCCTTCAACAAGGACTTCATTTTCTTGTATGTTTTTGAATTTAAGACAAGTGATTTCGAGACAGTCCAACTGTTAGGATATGCAGATGACATCGAAGTCGGCAGCGCGATCTTGCCAACAGCTGTTTCTTTGGGCTAAAGAGACAATTGAGTAGTAGAGCTCTCTCTCGAAGGATCAAGCTAACATTGATCATCCCTGACCTGTTCTATGACGCGGAAGCCTGGACTATCTCGTGACGTGCTTGGTGTTTTCGAGAGAAATGTTCTGCGTTCAATCTTTGGTCCTGTTTGTGTTGAAGGTTTCTTGAGAAGAAAATTCAACCACGAACTATACGAGCTGTACAGCGACATGAGTCAACGGATTCAACGTCTAAGATGGCTTGACCATGTTGAGCGCATGGACAACATTGCTCCATCCATCCACTCAAGTGAAGTAGGACCTCAATCAACTTGGAGTGAGAAATTGGAGGCAGCTGACTAAGTATCGTGTCAGCTGGAGAGGCTTGTCGCCTGAGGCCCAGGTTCACCCCGGACAGTAGCGCCATAAGAAGAAGAAGATGGAGACTGAGCTCTCACATTGAATGGTGCACTGCATTTCATTCAAGTCGCACGAGCATAAAATGTGCTCAACTGCTAGGACGTCCAAGTAACACTAAAGTGCAAGAAATGGTCCACAGAATCCAGGACATTGAGTTAGACCAGAGCTGCCAAAAATAAGGACCCTTATTGTGACCTGCGACGTGTAAGAACGAACTATGAAACCTATATTTTAAGGCCCTCAAGTCTTTTTTCAATTTTATTGTGGGTGGACCAGCCTAGACAGACCTGAGTTAAACTATCTCTGAGTGTAAGTTCGTAAGATACCTAAAATTGTAGGAATTTCTAACTATAACATCGTTCAAGTCGAAGACTTTCCGGCCGGATCATTCGCTCGACTTGACCTAGCCACTTGACACGAAAGATTCGAACTCTTTTGACCAGGTCGATGTCGATGTACAGCCCGTAAAGCTCGTCGTTCAGTCTCCTCCTCCAAACAATATCGTTACATACGAGACCGAAGATAATTTGGAGGACTTTTCTCTCGAAGCGACCAAAAATATCCTTTTCCTTCCGTTTTAGTAAGTCTCCATGCTTCTGCGCCATACAGCAGAACTGGGACTATCAGGATGTTATATAGCGATATCTTGGTTCTTCGTGAGATGGCCTTATTCCTCAGTGGCCTCGCAAAGGCGGGCGAACTAGACAAGGCGCCTTAAAGTCGATGAATAGGTGGTGTGTATCAACTTGAAACTCTTGGGCCTTTTCCAAGATCTGCCGTAATGTGAATATTTGGTCAATAGTGGATTTCGCTGGCCTGAACCCGCACTGATACTGACCAATAAGGCTGTTAACGTAGACTTTCAGGCGTTTACACAGAACGGCAGGAAAGATCTTATAGGATATATATAGGAGACTTATCCCTCTATAATTGGCACAGTTTAGAGGATCTCCTTTCTTTAGGATCGGATCACTATACAACAGAAATAAAGAAACAATCAAAACAATGGGCAGCAGAAACGCAACAACAAATGCCAAGCATAAAAGGGTTTGAGTGGAAGAATTTGTAGTGTGGTTGTTAAAAGTAGATCGCTTTGAAAGCAGACTACGTTGAAAAATAAGTTCAATTTTATGACAAAAACAAAAAGGATTTGATGTCAAGGTTATCGCATATCAGCGCACAGTCCATACGTCTGTAGCTAAAGCCAGCATGACATATTCTGTCCAATGATTTGACTTTTCTTTGAAAGGACCTGGAAAGTTAATACCCTCGCATGTCAAAGCGTCACAAGCGTCAGATGATTCATTTCGCTTCATTTTACATTTTCTTCCTCTCGTATTCAATTCCCACAAACGTCTGTCACTTGCCAACCAAACACTCCTTTGACATCCGCCACTTTTCGATTTGATTTGGTTTTCAGGGGAAAAAAAATGTCGAAACATTTCCCCACACGAGCTAGACAGCTGTCGGTGACACGCACAACTGATACTTCAACTCATCGACCTGGAGGGTGAATAATGCCACTTGTCACAAACAGTGTCGTCGACACACATTCGTGTTCGTCCGTGTGGTGCCCTGGTCCTGGTCAAAATATCGATTTGTAGTCATGTCCACTACGAAGCTTGGGGCAATCCAAACTTTTCCCTTCAGCACTTCACATAAAAACAAGATAAAACAAACATATACTCACTCATCCAGCTCGTCCTCGGACAAGGTGAGACCATTTTTATTTGCCATCATTTTCGGTTATCCGCCCTTCCGTTGCTAGCTGGAAATAGAATGTGAAGAACAAAGAAAAGTTATTTCCACGTGTAGAGGAACGAAAGAAAAAAGGGGTTAGATGGAGATTGTTTGTGGGCACATCATAAAGGATTAATGCTTCATAACACCAGGGTATACTTCGCTCGTATTACAAAAGAAATGTCAAAAGAACCTATCAAAAAAACACATTCAGCGTTGGTTTATCTGCCTCCGGCCATGTATTGAAACCCAACTGTCACATCTGGGGAACACAGCTTGGGGTATCCTATAAGCAAATACATGAAATGTACGTTTGGGGACATTCACTTAGGCCATCAAATGACGGAATGTGTCTATTCACACACAAGTGTAGGAGCTGTATTGTGCGAAAGGGATTCTTATTATTGGGAAGCAGATGAGGTAAATTGAAGCATAGGCACTTCAGTTTCGTGGCAGCGATGACTCTCTAGAGCACAATACGGAGTAAAGCGTGCGTTGCGGTTACTTTTGGAAGGATCGATTAAGTTTTGTTTTCAGTCTTCTCGAATCAAATGAAATTTGTTTTTGAATTTAAAACCACCAGAATCTTGAATTTTCTACAAAACCATGTTTTATTTATTTATTCAAATAAATCTAGTTATTTCCCTTGATTGAAGAGTAGGGTAGATTTTACCAAAAACACGGGATGCCTCCATTGCGATGCAGCCCAAGATCGGTGTGGAAGATTCTTTCAAATAGGACAGTACTTCAAGCTGGCTGCACTGCACAAGCCATTTCTACCAAAATCACCAACAAAGTTAGCTAGACAGCGAATCTTTGGTGCAACGCAATTCTCAGTTGCCAAGGTATAAATGGGAATCATCATAATCAGTTATCTAGATATTGCTAGAAGTAGTAACATCAATGTGTATATAAGCATGACCAACGTTACGTTGTTTTATAAATGTGCATAATAAAGTTTTCGGCCCCAAGTGCCTAGTTCAGATTAGGCTAGGCTGACTCCTAAGATGCGCCAGACTAAGCCCATTGTGATACCAGCCATATAATCTACTGCTTGGAACCAAAAGGTACTTCTGATATAGCGGCTTAACTGAATAATGCTTTGCTAGATAGTTCGCTTAAGTTGTTGAAATAGTAGAGTACCTGCGGCTTGACAAATTGCTACAAGATCAGAGGTGGTTCCTAACTCCTCTTAATGCAGCTTCTGCAAAAATATTGTGTATGCCATGACGCTCATGAGTGATTGTCTGCTTAGACTAATGAGATAGAGTGATCGTTTATGATTTATCACCGCTATTTTTCCTTCCTTTTAAAGCATTTGTGATTGGTTATTTCATTTTGTGTGAATCCTAAGGAGATGGTATTCTGGATCGATTTATCCGGCGTTGGATAGCACGACAGGCAGTTCGATCTGATGCTGGAATGCTGGCGGAGAACTTCTGCTCAAAGTTAGTAAGTGTCTACCTGCAGTACTTCAACTGTCGATGGTGCACAAAATTGTTTGCAATAAATTGTTTCCCCACTTTTCTATGGAAGGGTTCGCACGCTTTTATCAAACGGCTTATACGTCGCTCCGATTTGTTGTACTTCATTGGATTGCAGAATTTCTTGTTGAATATTAAAGCGCACAGCTTTTCAATCCAGTTCGGTTTTTTAGAGTAATTTCCAAATCGACATAATCCATTTTGTTCGATCGGTGTCATTAGTTTTTTTGTAAAGGAAATGAAACCGTATGTGTAAAGTCATAGTTGTACATGCATCACATAGCTCGAACTAAATACCACACTTGCTTGATCTAGCATTCTGCGCCTTCTGACTGTTTACTTACTTACATCGTAGTCGATGGCACATCGGGTGTCTGAACCTGAGACAATTCTGAGTTCCATTGTTGCCAATCCCGGGAATGCTTCCCCAGAAGTTCGGTAAGAGTAAGCTCAGATTCACAGTGCCTCTAAGCTGAAGGATTGGTGACCATACACACTACATGCATGAACCAAAGCAGTCCTAACTGCCTCCAAATCTTAGTACAGTTCGTAGAGTTCATGGTAATGTTTCCTGTTTTATGGACCTTTCTCGCAGACAGAACCATATATCCCAGTGTAGCCAAGCAAGCCGACATGTTTCTTAAGAGCATTGTGCGAAATCCAAACGTCAAAATTAGACGCACGATCTTTTTAAGACTCCTTCAACTGCTTGCTGACGCGGATGACATTGACGTGATTTGGCTACCTACAACATCGACGTCTCGGACAGAGACATTGTGGCATTGACAGCAAAAAGTTCGAGGTCGTTTTCCTCGGCTTCGCCGTGAATAGGGACAAAGATCAAACTCTCGCAAATCGCTATTTCTATGGGCTCAAGAAGCAATTGAGTAATACAGCCGTCTCTCAAGTGAACAAGTTGTATTATTAGACAATAACCATCCCAGTCTTGCTGTACGGCGCAGAGGAATGGACGCTTTTAAAAATGGATGAGGAAGAGAGAGATCTGCGTGCGATTTCTGGTCCTGTTTGCTGTATTATTAGACAATAACCATCCCAGTCTTGCTGTACGGCGCAGAGGAATGGACGCTTTTAAAAATGGATGAGGAAGAGAGAGATCTGCGTGCGATTTCTGGTCCTGTTTGCGTTGATTGGAGAATGAGAGAAGATTCAATGAAGAACTCTAAGCGCCTACAATTACAAACGCTTAAGATGGCTAAACCATGTAGAGCCTATCATTACAGCTCTGGTACGAAGAATCCTAGAATCTGAGCCCTTATAACAACAGAGGACTCCCACGAAACCGATGGCGTACCTAGGTGGAGCAGGACTTCAAAAGGGGGGCAGCTGCCAAAAGATCCTACCCGCTGGGAAGGGATATTGGTTAAGGCCCAGATTCATCACGGACTCTAGCGCCACTCCAAGAAGAAATAAATTAGAAGAAGTCTGAGGTCTTAGCACCTTTATTTCTTTTTTCTTAAAGTTGTTTTTTGATTTTGCTGCAACCAAATTTAACAAGAACAAGTTTACGCCAGCAATTTGTTCGTCATCAGATGGAAGATCTATTCGTGTATATGAACGATGCCACATGAGTGGTTCCATCGCTCTTAGTACTGAATTGGGGCTCGTTTCTAGTCATGTCTATATACAATATAAACTCGATGTATATAAACGATCGCTGGCTAAAATACTTATTCTGTTACTAATGACTACTTCAAATGAAGGTTACTGCACAATTATTTATGATGTGGTACGCTAGCTACCGAAATATGTCCTTGCCATTTCCTGAAAGCATTTTAAAGCAGTTTAGAGCCGTAGTGATCATGTTGATATGTTGCTCATCCAGCCAATTGCCATGATGGTCCAAGGGGAATAAAGAGCACGGTAGTTTCTAGACAAATATTTTGAATTACAGTACACAACCCTTAGACGTATATTAATTGCAACATTACAACATCGTCAATTTTTGGCAGCTTACCTCGTCTAAAATTATGTAAATGCAGTGTATTGGCAGACCACCTCCTTTTCTGTTAAACTTTGTTTACATAAGTACTGACATCGCTATCAGAAAATGTACAATGTCCTCGTAACAAAGGAGTTCTTCAATTTTCTTCCCAAGCGAACGAGAACTCATCTCCATCTTCTTGTCCTTGATGAATGCACGCTTAGTTTATTTTTAACGACAGTAGGCTGTTAGTCATGATGTTGCTCATTTTCTCCTAATCACACCATCACTCTTTCTGTAATTACAATCATCCCCCACGATGTGCTGGAAATGTCCTTCTAATTGTTCAGCGAAATAGTTAATACCAACCTCCACTATCGCGCAAATAACTCGCCCACTCCATGAACTAATTTTCAAAGGAACTCCGTTCACTCAATCGCGTATAATTTTACGACGCAAACAATAATCCCTCTCTAGGTCACCATGGCCGTTAATAGCAAGCACAACGTGCTCAATCCGCACCACAGTCCTGCATTTCATACGTGCCCTCCGGAGCTCATGCAGGGAATAAGTAAGCTAAGCACATTTTCTTTATTCATCTTGCGCAAACTGACAAACACAAAACTTCAATTATCTCGAGCTCGAGTGGACTTGTGGTTTGTCCGTCCGCTCAAAAGCTGATGAATTTAGGACGAGAGCGACGATGGAAACGACGTTAAGCATGTTACCCGATTAGTTTCAAGTGCAAACGAGATCCTTGCCAGAAGGACATCGCCTGATTGGAAGTTCCGCCAAACGAGGGCAAGCCGCCAACCACCAACACTCATTCCCACACGTCAACCTAAAATATGAAACTACGAGCATTCGAATCATTGCTCAGTGTCAAACATTTTAAATATAAAATGCTTATCCTTAAACACGTGATGGATTACAGTTTGCTGGGGTGTGTGGGTGGGAGTCAGCGAGGCCTACATTTGCACAAAGCCTCTGCGGTCGGCATCGTTTGAGCTGTGGGGACGACGACAACGGCCCGAGGGGACTCGTATTCAGGCCATGCCTTGCAAATGGATGCTCACTTCCAGTTGACTCGTGTGTGAGTGGGAGTGTGTGTGTGTATGTCCTTGAATGTGGTGATAAATTAATTTCCATCTAATACTAGGCGTGCACATAAATAGATAAAGAATGCGGGGCATGAGGGAAAGTATGCAAAAAAGAGAGAACTCGTTGGTCATGATGGCAGATTGTGGCTGAATTGTGTTTGCGGCTTCGGGCGGAGGAGGCGTGGAATATTGAGAGAATGAAAAATGTCCTGAAATTTCGGGTCATTTCCTTGCTTTTATGATGCATGCTTTATGATAAGTGGCAGGAATTGTGAGGGAGAATTAAGATGAATGCACAAGCAACTGCTGTGAGCGGGAATTCCAAATGAGCTCCGAAATAGAAATAATTTCTATTTGAATGACATGCAAAGACTTTTCTTTTTTCCATCTATTCATTCAAAGAGACGCAGCAAATAAGGAGATCTTAGATTGCTTGTGATTCCAAAGAATGTCGGCACATGGAATGAATTAACGATTTTCTAAAATGGGGAAGCGAAGCACGTTCCACGCTTTTAAGAAAACACGCTCGAATTGAGGTGGAAAATGTTCTTGAATGCTGAACGATTTGATATTCCCAGATCATGAAAATCGTTCTCACTCAAGTCGAAGTTGAAGAATGAAAGCAGCCGTAAGGATCTGTAATGTGCATATATACCGAAGATGTGTGTTTAGCTTTCGACACAGGACACAGCCCAGTCTGTCACCAAGGCACGGCAAGCAGTAGTCCTAAAAGGAACTTAAAACTTTAAAGAAGGTATACCTATAATACACACAAAAACGTCTCAATATGCAAGGGGAGTGTCAGTTGTTGTTACGTTATATTACGTTGCTTCTATTTCTTTCTATTTCACAAATGAAGGAATGGTAGCACAACTCCGATTTTCAGGATGTGCCTTTGTATTGATTGGGTTGGAAGTGAAATGTCTCTCAACGGTAGCACTCGCTGAGCGTTGTCTTTCAGAAGTGTTATCTGTTTGAAAATCTTAATACGAAATGAACACAGTTTAAGATTACGTTTTTTTTTTTCGTTCTCTTTGCTCCTTGGATTTGTAATATCACAATAAAATCATAAGTTACATAAAATCAAAGTCTCCGGTAAGCGATCAAAAATACACTTAACTCTGTACCCAAATGGTATCTACTCTCGTTCTGAAGTCTATGTGCAGTCCAAACCTACAGAGCGCAATGATAGACATACGAAAACAATTCTTCTGTCAAAAATATCGATTTTTCCACTTGGAAAAGCATTGATTATTTCTTCATTGTCAGAAAAAACACAATTCCCACTGACAGTAGCGTGGAGTTATTTTCATGACTCTCAAAATGCTTAGACTTGGCCTAACAGAGATTTTATCTATGTCAGATATGTAAAAAGCTGTATCGAAGTGTTGCTTCAAAGCACAAGTCTGTCGTCTCAATACTAAGAGGGTTCAATGAACCTTCTGGTTCGAAAGGGAATGGTAAAACAAATTTCCGGACCGCAGACATTGAACGTAAGACGGCTTGGTCTTGCTGGTTAGTAGCAGAGTACCCGCTGACCATATCATGAAAGGCAATTCCACCTCAGAGCCACAACGGTTTGCTGACCAGAGAAGTAAGTTAGTAAATCTGCTAATAAAGGGTTTTCCTATAAGGACTTGACAATTTTTTTCAAATAAAACGCAAGCCATTAGAGATATTTCAAAAACGGCTTGAAGCACAATCGTAACACTTATGAAACTCGACTTTGTTTATATGGCCACCGCATGCACTTTTGCAGCGATTCGTTGGAATCAAGTTAAAACGACTCGCTCAGACATTTCCACCGAAACTGCTCGTCGTCGGCTTGTTGGCATAAACCATTAACTCAATCGTTATAGTCGACAAAATAGCACCGGCTTGCAAAATGGACCAGTTATTTTTTGTGGATGACGAGGTGATGTGTGGATTTTCACCCGACTAATAACGCCTTTTTTTGCTTATTGACGAACCCATTGAGCCACAAATGAGCAAACCGAAAATAGGAGTTAACGCTCTTCAAGTTGTGGTTGCCCACATCGAATATCAGTAGAAAATTTTTAAAATTTGCACGCGTTGCTATTTCGTTTACTGTGCTTAGTGAATAAGTTAACAGTGACAGTTTGATGGTAAGTGAAAGAGTGCGTTCACAAATTGAATTCAAAGATATCAAGTCTTTGCTTGACTTCCTATCCGTGTCGCAAAGAGGCCATGGTACTAATAAGATGTAAAAGCAACATAACCTTTCAATATGAAATAATTTGCAGCACATGTCCGCCCACCTTCTGATCAATTTTGCCCAACGATAGAAGCTGAACCGCAATCATTTGTGGTGATTGAACATAAAATAAGCTTGCTTTGAATTCTTTATTTCATAGAATAATTGGGTGGAGCAGATATCAAAATCCTGCGTACACTGATTCGAGTGAGACGTAATGCGCCGTGCATTGTGGTCGGTTCAAGGACTTCGGAGCCGGTTGAGACTTGCACCGGATTATTGCAAAGAGATAAGCTGCCGTGAGCTCATCTGGCATTGGAGAAGATTGTGCGGAAATCACATGTAAGCACGAATGAAAGAATCTTTTAAAAATCAGTCCAACTGTCCAAGAACAACAACAACTAAAATTCAACACTGCATTGGAAGCCAAAATATACAAATTATTCTATTCCGACATGGGGCCCCAAATGCAGAAAAGTTTGTGTCTCCGATAGCAACAATCACCCAGCTGTGGTGTGCTTTTGACAGAAAATTGATAACTATCTAGTGCACTAGTTTTTATATTCAAGGTTATTTCTTTGAAGAAAAAAACTTGCCCATTTTTTTGTTGCTAGTATTCAGTCATAAACTTGTCAAAGAAAATTGTTTTATTTAAGATAAATAACCACACGCAATTAATTCAGGTTCAAATTGTGGTTGAACACGTTTAAGAAGAAAGATTCAACTCTGTGAAAAAAATCCTCCAAATCAAAGCAGCCAACCAACGAATTCACATAAAGTACGGATATAACAATTAAAAGATTATTGAAAAAGCTTAAAATAATTTCGAGAACATGTACTGTAGCTGACCCTGAAAGCTAATGACTCATGAACTTAAAAAAGTGCTTCGGAAACTATGGTAAATATTTACTAGATACAGTGTGAGAAAATATTTATAGACAGTCGTCGGCAGTGGGCGTGTGGGTAACATTGATTAACAAAACAAACTACTGAACTGAAGGTTGTGCGACTTAAGGTGAGGTTGTAATGTACGCTCGGTGTTTGTTTACAAGATTTTTTCGATAAGGACGCATGCCCTAATGTAAATTAAACGAGCATACCAAATGTGTGTTAGGCGAGGCACAGGTTCACCCGGGAGTGTAGCGCCACTCGAAAAAGGAACAAAATGTGTACAAACGGGGGCAATACAATTTGTTCATGCTCTTATTGCGAAATGTCCATGAACAGAAGCGAGTACATTGAACCCTTGGGCAGTGAGAGGATAAATATGCTGCCACAGAAGATACTCTTCGTCAAAGTGTAATAATACTTACATCACGAGGATATAGAGTCAATCCTCCATTTTTTTCGTACTCTGTCCCGTCCAAGCCTCTCCAAGGACTATAGTAGGCTAAGGACTTGACATAGTCCTAGAGATAAAAGCTGAGTGGTGTCAAGTCACATAATCGCTTGATACACGCTGTAGCACAACTTGGACACATCGATGTTTTCGATCTCTTGCCACAGAAAGTCTGTAACAAGCCCCTATACATGAGATCATGAGCGCTAAGGGTGTTTTCTTCCTCATAAAAGACATAGCTTTGTTGCTTCATCTGATTTTATGATTTTGGACCAAAAGTAAATGCATCTCCTTCATTTTGTACTTCGGATATCTGGGATAAAGTCATGGCGCTATAGTCTTGGGGGGTAGAAGTGATATTATGGCGTCCTCCAAAAAAAAAATCGGCTAAGCCACTCATCGGCTGAACCAGCGGTCATGCATGCATGTGATCCTGTGGTCTGTGTGATCAAATATAGTAGCTAAGTTCCGGAATGCTTGCCCAGTTGACACAACATAGTTAGGAAATCGACGTCGAAGAAATTCGCGCTGCGCTAACACAACATCTACAAAATTATTCCACGCTCTTTCACTACGTATTGGGCTATAGCGATCCATTTCGTCTGCTTGTAAATTGAAACTGGCTCGTTCAAAAATGTCAAATATGACGTACGTACGACGCCATTTGCAAAATCTGTTACTTATTTACAACCCAAAATTGCAAATGAATTAATGAATTGCACACACCTTTACTATTTTGAGAATATCCTATATCCAAGGGGATTTGTAGATAAGTCCTCCATGAGAGATATCACATCTCTTCCATTTCCATTGTAAACATTTCCTTGTAGACCTAACTTTCCTTTTTTATCAAAGTATTTGTATTTCCGTCTGACATCCAAAAACGTACATTTGTTCAAACAAAATGTCCCTAGTACTGATTGTGACGTTATCTAACATTTCACAGAAAATTTCGTAGTGTTTTTCAAGAGATTGACTCTGTGATTGTATGTAAATACTCGTGGTTCATGATCATAAACAAATATAAAGGGAATGACAATTTGTTTTCTCTTGTTTCTATGTTTACTGTGTCTCCTTTTCCCCATAACTGTTTACGAAAGTTAAATTTACCGTGAGGGATGATTTGCATATTAAAACACTGCGTCTGGTGAATCAGGTCAACGAAGAGGGATAAAATTATATCTGAAGTGGGGGACCTTACAAACCGAAGGGTGGCAAAAGCCTGGTATCACCAGATAAGACACAAAGGGATGTTACCGAGCTAGTTGGATTACACTTTGTGGTAACTAAGCGTTCGTCGAACTAAAGTAGAACTTACAATTTAATTATCGCAGATCGTAAGTTTCAAAAGGCAGCGCTGCAAAGGGACAACATTTTCAATGACAAAGTCAGGGGCTTTGATGCAAGATGTCGCTCGAATTATATAGAGAGCTTTCTTTTGACATCTTCGCTTCTTTCTCTGCTTACATAAAAATAAACATCAAATAGATCTGTTAACCACCACCAACCATGGAATTATTGAAAACATTCGAGATATGTAACTTAATGTGCTTAAAACAAAAGAAATCTGGCCATCACTTAACCTAAAACGGTCACTCAGTCTACTTGGACTCAGCAAGCCCTCATTAAGGACCCTCATTGGAGTCATAACCGGGCACTGTGCAATTGGCACTCATGCTCACAGAATAACCCTTCTTCTAGGCAGATGTACTCTTTGAGTATTGTCAGTGATTCGAAAGAGGTATGGCCGTGGAAATAATTGCTGTCGTACAGACTAGGGATCGAAGCAATGATATCGAGGTAGGGGTCGAAGCACATACTCATAACGCCACGGGCCACTACTCGAAAAGAAGCTAGGCACTTGAGGATCAAGTCGACTCTATATAAGACCGTACCACGCTTTTGGTTCAGCGACTAACTAAGCGGCTATGGATCCAACGCAAGGCCAAGTAGAGCATATGGACTACCTATCTTCGGCCCGAAGAATATTCTACCCTAAGAATGTAGGACAATGCAACAGTGGACGTTCACGAACAAAATAACAATTTTAGCTGGCTTGGTGTGCAAGACTGAGAACAGCTAGCTAGAGATAGTGTTAGCTGCAGAGTCATGTTGGGTTAGGGCCGGGTAGCCGGGAACTGCATCGTCCTAAGAATTTCAAATTTTTGTTGCGTAAATCAGTCTTGATGGTCAAGCGAGTCGTATCAGAATAGACCTCAAACATCGCGGTGGCCATGTCGAAGGTTCATGCCCATTCCAGCGTAGAAGGATTCTAAAATTGCAAACTTTAACAATTCTTACGTCGCCTCTTCTTGGAAAACCGAGCCGTTGGGACAAAGCAACAGACGACGTCCTCGATCAGGATGGCGCATACAAGAGGATCTAAACCAACTTGAGAAGGCTGACAAAAGATTGTGCTAACTGGTGAGGTTTCTTGGTTGAGGCCCTGATCAACTACTCCAAGCAAAGAAGAACTGTACACCTCTATTAAGTCACTGACATTCTCAAAGAGCCCTCAGACTTCGTTCAGAATCGGCATAAAACTCTAGATCTAGTCGAAATAAATTAATAGCACGCGTTATACGAGTGGCAGTTTCTGAAGTAATTCAATGTTCACCTCGGACTATCCATTTCGTTATTGTTATTATAACTCACGAAAACATCACAGAGTTTATTGGAATCCCTAGAGGAACACTTAATTATTAAATAGAAAAATTGAATTAGCCAATTTTTAACAACAGAACCTTAATTTAATATTCAAATTATAATGAGAGCGCAGTGTACGTAGAACTATGCCAACCACGGAATGCATGCGAACAAAAAAAAAAACACTGCGAAATGCTAGTGCCTGCTTGGGAATCAATTAAGTTTCTCTCTTACATGCACTATTTTTTGTTTTTTTTTTTTTTTTCAGGTCCAAACGAAGCACTCCCAAAGTTGCCGTTCACCCATTCAACTGCAGGTCAATTCCATCTGGCTCCGAGGTTTTCACAATTACCGGAGAAGAGGGGAAAACTAAAAAAACTCTGCACTGCATATGTGAAAATAGTCGCTGGCAGTAGGTGGGTATGTGGTTTTGTTTTTTTTATTTTCTCTTTGAAAACAAAGTTTCTGATTAAATGCAAGCGAAAGTTCCGTGTTGTTTCAACAGCTTTAATCAAACTCAATGGGAAGCCTGATGTCAGAGGAGATGTGAGGATGCCACATAATTGCACTTGAAATGCTTGAGTGTACATTGATTTCTGGCCTGTTCTCATTTCATGGGTTCACAGGCGTAGGTTTTTGTATATTTTTAGATTAAAGTTTAGTTCAGATTTAAGTTTATATGTTTAGCCAATTGCTCAAAATACAAGGGCTGGAGGATTAGGTAGTTTCAAAAGTTGAAGAGTGGATTAGCAAGTTGGACGGCAGAGACTACCTTATAATTAAAGTACTGAGGCTGTAAGCACATCAAGTGAGTGGGTACATAGAAATTGGACACTATCCACGTAATGGGGATCACGATTTGCAGAAGCGCAATGAATGAATTTGGCTACAAACTGCTACCCCATTCACCATATTTTACAGATCCAGTCTTAACTAAGCCGATCCTTTCTTTCAACACAACACAACCACCCTGTCACTCATCTAATATTATTAACCAATCGCAATGGAAACAAGTAGGGTCCAGAGGGTCTGAGTTATTATTCAAGCGCAGGTATTGTGTGTGTTACTAAATTTTGGTAGAAAACCTTCCAATAATCTACAAAAGTCTTCTTTTGTCAGTCAGTTGATTGAATCCGAGTTTCCTGGTTCGAGAAGGATACCCCCCGTATGTACCTAGAACCGTCATTGACCGGAGGCAGCTGAAGGTCAGATCTTTCACACACAGTTTCCTGAAGCAGAGATGCTCTTACCACAACCCAAACTATCATCTGCGGCTAGTAGCTTTAAGTCGTCTAAACACATGACCTGATACAAACTGAGAACCGTTTGACAATGTTGCGCTTTTCGATGTTGTTTGAAGATTTGAGCTATTCTCTGGAACTTTAGCACAGTTGATCTAAAACTACCCGAGCAACTATTGGCCAAAGGGTGTACCATGGCCATCGAGCTGGCCAATGGTATTGAGAGCTTAGTCCTACTGAGTGGAGGCGATCCGCGATCACTTGTCACAGTGGGCGAGTGGGAACTGAACTTATTGAACAATTGAACAAGTGATGAGCTGTAATACACCCAATACGTTTCAGCGGGGTAAATCTGGGCTAGACCTGCACCATAGTGATTCGTGGAGCAACTCAACATCGACGATGCCCACAGCTCTCTGTACGATGCTCACTGTGTTCTGGTAGCAACAGTAACAAGCCCTCTTGACTATTTTAACGAACACCTGTTCAATGCACTCTACATATAAGTGGAGTCCCATTGATGCAGGTGGAGAAATTCAAGTACCCTGACGTTTTTTTCTTTTTCACTAGTGATTGGAGGAGTAAGCTTGCTTGTAGGATTGGCCAAGCTGGTTCGAACACGTGGCATGAATGTTCCGATCATCACATTTTCCTAGGTGTGTCTTGAATGCGACTCTATCGGGAACGCGACTCCTAGTCAGATAAAGAAACGAATAGCTTAGACATAAATTCGCTTGAATCCTGAGAAAGAATCGAAGGCAAAGGATTGAGTGGCCTGAGAGGCCGAATTGTAAGAAATGTGTCGGTGTGATTCTAAGTTTCGGTTTTCCTTTATTCTGCATTAACACAGTACAGTTCGAATCTTTTTCTATTTCAGCATTCTAAAAACCTCACATTCATTCTCCTTTGTTCCAATCAATAGGCATACAGCAAAGCTGCAAGTTAGGCAAAAGGTATGGAATTGCAAAAGTTATGAAACTACTGGTAAAATAGACGGACAATATGTGACTTTGAGGGAACCCATCAAAAATGAAGCTCTTACTAAAAATAAGAAGTTACAATTTACATGCCATATACTAAGGTCAGCATGCAGTAAAATTTATACATGGTCTTTGGCGCTTCGGAGAAGGAAGCATAACAGCAGGAGAAAGGAACACAAAATCAATATATGGCAACACTTTATAAAGGAAGTATCAATACAGCCTATTGAGGATTTCATCAGCTACACAATCTTAATTCCGCAAAGTGAAACGGCTGAACTGGTCACAATAGCTACTATTGTAGAAGGATTGGAGACCTTGCAGCAGCTCCAGAAATATTCATGTCATTGTGAATCTCCTCACGAGTCCATTGCATTCCAAGCCAATGTTAAAGGAACATGATTCGCATTCACTGTCAAACTGTCAAAGAGCTTCCTATGTCACTCCTCGCGTCGGTCATAAACGCACTGGCCACACCATCCAACAACTCAAGGATACTAAACTGTTGCCATGTATTGCTAAGTTATCGGTAAGATATAATCTTATTCTGGACTTCTTTCCTGACACAGAGATATTATGGGGAACAATAGAGTTAGGGGAGTGATCTCTATGAGGACGAGCATGTCCTAACATTATATCAGGAGATACCCTATCCCTCACTAAAAAGAATCAAACAGCACGTTCTAGCAAATCAAATAGAAAGACGTTTATGGCTAAAAGACATACTCCTAATGCAAAGTAGGAAGGTCGTCAGTAAAATTATAGGTAACACGTACACACGCGAGAAAATTGGGTACTTCCATTGACAATTTTCGTAGAAAGCAGCATGGACGAGGGAGGGGCATATACTCAGCACTTAGGTTAGGCTAGGTACGTGGGTAGACGAGGTGGAGCCATGTCTCACTTGGGTCCTATTGGACCATTGTGATTCCCATACTCAGCACTTGATCGGATCAGAAAATGTCTAGAAAAATTTGCCTTGACGTTGCAGAAGCGATGAAATTAATTAAAAAAGATTGATCAGACGTCTGCTTCAAACAAAATGAGCTTGCACATCTATTAGGAAGACATAGGGAAACAGAGCAAATAGGCAGTCGCAATTCCAGTTCAATAATCAAAGCAATTTCTACTAGCAATGATTCTAAGTCGGAATCTGTCATTCATCCGAGATGACTCCGTCAAGGGATCTAGTCGTCCGATCGTCATGAATCAGGCAATTTTATGCTTTTCTAGATCATCCCACTGTGCTGGAGACATTTCTGATCGTTTGTTGACAAACTGGACAAATTAACTGTAAGTACAATAAATGTCATAAATGGCAATCACTACAAAACATCTGAAACATCACCAGAGCTTACATCTCATTTACAGTCGCACATCTTTCACAATCATCGTCCCAAATCAAGCAGCCAATACAGTCACGTTCTCAATTCAAACACCAATTTGCAACTTCCCAACTCGCTTAAAGACTTCACACAAAGCTGATAATGTCGTCATTCTGCGTCAGCTTACGCATTTTTATGAAATAAACTGCCAAAGCGTGCCATTAAAGGAGACTCTCTTGAAGATTTTTTCTTTTGTACATTGTCGGCATAGAAAAGCTTACGCAAAACTAATAACACCAATTAAATTGCGTAATTTCTTCATGCTGTGGATTGTGGACACACATCACATATTTTGACGCATGTGCCCCTTAAGATAATGAAGAGTGACAGTTCTCGTAATTGTCAATAGAATAATCAAAAAAGCCGAATCCAATCCCAGGCGTTCCCGTTCCCCCAGCAATTGATGCAAATTTATTTAAATAACCCTCCCATAGGGCACGTCGTAAAGAAAACATGGCTAATAATGCTTCGAAATTCCGAAGTAAACAATGGCCCTTCTTACGAAAGCTATCACTCAAGGAATTTTCGTACGAGATATCGTTGTTTTCTTAGGTTACACACACAGCTCTGCACGGTCTGCACAAGCTCCTGGCCCACTGGCATTGGAGGTTGCCCGTATATTTATCAAAGAAACACACAGATAGGATTAGAAGAATGAATAAGTGGGTATCATCAAGCTTCAAATTTGATTTACCTTTTTTTTTTCTCGTTGGATCTAGATACAAATTGGCATCGACTTGGTTCACGTTGCTAGAATTTTGTTTAAAAATTCATGAAAAAAAACTTTGAAGGGGAGAAACTATAAGTTTTCATTTTTAACCAAGGATGGGTCAGCTCCCTGGCTGGAGCTGAAGAGGGAGTCCACTTGGGATTTGCGAGAGCAAGAGATGAGTGCCCTTGGGAGCGAGTTGGGTGTGGGCTCCGCGTATGGACTTCACAATGTTATCTTAAACTACATTTGATATTTGCTTGAAAATTGAGAAATGAATTTGAAATATCAATAGCTGAACGAGAAACGAGGTTCTCCACCTTTGATCCTTCACTTCTCCTTTTTTTTCCCAGTCAGTGGTTACGTAACACAGACGACGCATGACATGGCTGCCATTTTTTTTTTGTCAGTGTTTCGGAGTGACAGGCAGAATTTTCGATTTGACAGGACTCGTAGTTTTCATGTCTGTCCTGGGTGAAGAGTTAATGTGACAAGTCAAACAGCTCATGCGTTGATATTTCATTAGAGTGCATAACCTCAACAGTACGCTGCGTGTTTGTGTCAATTTGCTGTCACAAAGTGAGATGGATGTCAATTAGTGGGTAATGATTTCATGTTTTCTGATACGAATGGAATTTCTTATGACAATCGGAATGGAAAAGCAATATGGGTCTGAGGCGCATGAAGGGAGTTAAAAAAACATGCCCTTGGTTTTTGTTTGAGTATTATGATTAGGCTTCTAAGATTGATAAAATATATATTTTAAAACATTGCTTGGCTCTCTACTTATTGAACGATTTTTGTTAGATGTCCCACGGATGCCTATCAGTTGTATGGTTGATAAAGAGAATTGGAAGACTTACGGAGATTCAAATTTTAATTCACTTTTTTCGAAACGTGGCCTTCCAAGGCAACAGTTGAAGTAAGCCCCTGAAAAAAAGTCAGGCGTCAAATCACACGACCAACCAGTTCACCAGTCCAAAACGAGAAATAAATTTGTCACCACCTATTTCTGTACCGCATGTAGCGCCAGCCTACTGGAACCACTTTGCGACCAGGTTCAGCTTGCTTACTTTGGGCAAATAGAAGTTCGAAATCATTGAACTATAGCGGCCGCTGTTCAAGGTAATGCTGTTCTCACGATTTTGATGTGCACCAATCAGTTTATGTATATTACCGGATTCAGTGACAACTCGTTTTTTTGCTGAGGTTGCTCTTAGGACCAAATATATTTTATTTAATTTTTATATATAAACCATTGTAAATATAAGCATTCATCTCAAAAGGATCACAGCACGAATTTTAATACATAATAAAATTTGCAGACATCGACATCGTCACACGTTTCCAACGTGTGTGGTGGAAGCCTTTACGGCAACTGAGCCGAGCTGGTCTGCAGTTCAATGAGGATAAGACGAATAACACAGCATATATGTCGAGCAAGAAACGATTAGCCGCACATCACCAAGGGCTACAGCATTGCAGTCGACACTTAAATTTTTGAGGTAGTGAAGGAGTTTGTCTGCTCGGGGGAGATGTGACTCCATGAATGGCTACTTAGTCGAATTAGAATCGCCACTGGTAACCGATGTTTCTTCGGTCTGTCAAAACAACTGGTCTCGAAACTCCTAACTCGAAGGACTAGTATCATGCTCTACAAGACTCTCATTTTGCAGGTAGTGCTCTATGGAGTCGGAAGCTAAACACTGAGTAAAACTGGGGTGGTTCTTGGTGACTTCGAGAGAAAATTTCTTCGTTAGATATATGATCGTATTTGAAAGGAAGGTAAATGGAGAAGACGACATAATCACGAACCCTACGGGGTGTACCAGAATGTGGATATAGTCCGGAAGGCAAACATCTGTTGACTACACTGGTTCAGCCACATGGAGCGCCAGATAAGAGTGTGTTCGAATCCAAGCCTCCTAGTTCGAGAAGGAGAGGAATACCGAAACTCCGCTACAGAGATCAAGTCATTGCGGATGCAAGACAGCTTGGTCTTGATGACTGGAAGCAGCGCTCCCAGTATAGTCACCGACGTAAGGCACCAATCCATGGGTCGCCGGCCTGATAAGTAAGTTGAAAAAAATATAAGCGTTGTTCGGGTAATGATTTATGAGAATGACAGACCTTATTTGTCTCTCTAATCATGTCACACAAACAGCAAGTGATCATCATTAAGACCACATTTTTATTTTCGTTTAGATTTAAGTCAAAGGAAGGTTTACATCTGGCTTACATCTGTGAAGAGGCCAAAAGTCGTACAAAACGTCTTGGGTCCGATAAGCCAGCTGATGTTTAGCTTTTTGAATTTTTTGAAATTTCTTTAAACCCGCAAAAATGTTGCCCTTTTCAACGATATCTTCCAAAGATGAGCTACAGAAAGCTGTTAACTAAGGTTTTAATGAGTTTAAGGATTCAAATCGCCATTTGGTGGATATTAGAATTCACCTGCGCAACTACGAATGTTTCACTCAATTTGGACGATGATGAAGAAGAATTCCATCTCCCCGACTTAGACGAAGTCAAAATAGCGACATCTAGACTGAAGTCGTACCAAGCTGCTGCAGCGGCGGATTGTTCGCAAAACTGCTTTAAGCAACTGGAGATGACCTGGTTGGATGCATGCACCAGCTCATCTGTAGGATATGTTCGGAGGAAAGCATGCCCGACGAGTGGAATCTTAGTATCGTTTGCCCGATCAACAAGAAAGGAGACACCTTTGACTGCGCCAACTATAGAGGGATCAGCCTCTTTAACATCGCGTACAAGATACTCTCTGCCGTTTTGTGTGAACACCTGAAACCCTTTGTCAACAACCTGATAAGTCCTTATCAGTGCGGTTTCAGGCCAGGAAAGTCCACAATAGACCAAATATTTACACTTCGGCAGATCCTGGAAAAGACTCAAGAGACGCAGATCGACACCCACAACCTATTTGTCGATTTCAAGGCCGCATATGACAGCGTGCATAGAGACGAGCTATACAGCGCCATGTCTAGTCTTGACATTCCTGCCAAGCTCCTCAGGTGGTGCAGGATGACGATGGAGAATGCCCGATGCTCTTTCAGGGTGGGTAAAGATTGTTCCGAGATCTTTAATGTCAGAAAATTATTTAGGCAAAGCGACAGGCTGTCATGTGACATCTTCAACATCATACTTGAGAAGATCGTGCGAAACTCAAATGTAAACACCCGAGGCACAATCTTCTAAAAGTCCGTTGAACTGCTTGCTTACGCGGACGACATTGACGTGATTGGACGAACGCAGCGAGCCTTCAATGAAGCGTTTGCTGGCATTGAAGCGGAAGCGTCTAAAACGGGTCTAGCGGTAAACCAGGGCAAAACAAAGTACATGCTGTCATCACGAAAGGACGCACAACATCGAAGAGTCGGACAAAGCGTCATAATGGGCAGCAAAAACTTTCAGGTAGTCAAGGACTTCGTCTACCTAGGCTCTGCAGTGAATTCGATACTGAGCCATTAGGACAGCGCAACAGATGACGTCCTCGCACGATATGGCGCACGCAAGTGGACGACGACCTCAACCAACTTGGTGTGCGAAACTGGAGACAGCTAGGCAGAGATCACGGTAGATGTAGAGGGTTATTGGTTGAAGCCCTGGTCCGCCAAGGACTGTAGCGCCTCACAAAGAAGAAGAACATGAACAGCTCCTGGCTCCAGTGAGGAGCATTGAGGTAAAGATGTTTTTTGGTCGATAGCCTGGGTGGCAAATTCTCGTCTGAGCTTAATTATGTGTGTATGTTTACAAAAGAGTCAAATGGTTACATCACTTCACAACGGAAGAAAAAAAAAACGAACAAAATAGTCGCGACCACCACCACCACCACTCACAGTGTGCATTCTGACTAATGGATAATAAATACAATTCAGACCACTGTCCAAATACTGTTGCAGATCGATTTAGTTTGGCCACCATGGCGGTTTGAATGGCATGTCTCAATTGTCATTTATCATTCGTGCAGAGCGATAGACAACAATTTGTTATAAACGTCGCAACAGTGTGCTGACATTTTCCAAACATTTCATTTGAGTAAATAATCTGTGTTCAGTCGTGAAAGCGCCGGGGAAATTGCGTGACAGTTGGTGTGAATCGTGTAACGAACAACTCGACCGTTAGCATGTAAAGAATAATTCTGAAAATTTACATACACTGAAAAATTCAGCAAATACGGGATGACAATTGCGCCCATGTACATCAAAAAAGATTTACTGACACGACATCGTGCACAGGAATTGGGAATGTCTCCATCATTTTCAGGGGGATTTGCATTTTTACTCGCATAAAATTCAATTGACACAACAGCTGCAATAATGTGGGCACGGTTGGAGAGAAATTGGAGTACTCGGGTTTTACAGCTCTGCACAGACGACCACAATTTTTGGAAAATAAATCATGGTGACGTGAAATAACGTCCAACGTAATGGGGTTAAATTACTAAATTCGCCTTTATTAGGATTTCAAATGCGAAAACAAAGCCCAATCGGTGTCATCTCTTTGGAGATAGAGGACTTGGTGTATTTGCTACATGACACATGGGGTTAGCTTTATCACAAAATATTTTTTTTAAAGAGAAGGAGATTATTGGTATTTTATTTAAATGTTGGATTTATTTCACAGATGGCGTTATTTTGTGTTTGAAGGCAGCCAAGTCCGAACGACGATATCGAATTAAAGTCCGTCATGAAAATGATTTTTTTGCTTAAATGCCCTCAAACGAGCCAAATCTAAAGATCCCCCAATAAAATGAAAAAATGTTCGAATTCCATCGTTCTTTTCCATTGAACTTAAATCAATCTTTACCAGACCACACTAGCTCGGTTATCTTAGTACACGCAGCTGACTGTGATAAGCAGTCACGCCTCGGGCAAACACGCGGATTAGATAACTTCCATTCTTAAAAGCATTAGGTTCTTTCAATGGAGCGATTAAGTTGGCAGCTCAGCTGGCTGAGATTGTCGATAGCAGTTTATGACAGGGTGTCGGGTTTTCGAAATGAGGAAGGACGCAGAGTTATCATCAATAGTCGCAGATATAGAGTGATGTAAGCCGATTTTATGTGAGCACGGATTGACAACATCGCTATGGTTACTATAAGATGAGAACACATGCAACCTACAAACGACTCAAGGCTCTAAGTTTTAAGGAAAACATTTGGCACCACAAGTGACCCTTGTGATCATGGTGTCTAGTAGCACCCTCCTAGTGTTTTCTATGTGGCTACTTCTGGTGTTTAGCTTACGCAAAAAAGGCAACCATTTTCGACGAGATTAACACTGACATTATATAGGGAACCGTCCCTTACATATTGGACTTCGGTCCAGCCACTTAAGTCCATTAACCATTTGAACGACGCTAACGTTGCTTCAAAGTAAGCTCAGAATTAGTTATATATTTCACACCGTTGTTTAAATTGAATTTCTTCTACTTTTTAGGGTGCTACAGATGGTTGCTGGTTTTCCAGTTTCGCACACCAAGCTAGCAGATGTTTCCCTCGACTTGTGTGTACCACCGTGCGGGTGGACGTCCTTTGTTGTATTGTCCCACAGGCTCAGAGTAGAAGATTAGTCGGGCCGAAGCTAAGTTGTCCACACGTTCTACTTGGCACATGTACATAGACGGTACTGCCCATGGTTGAACCTTCTTTTCCAAATGCTATATGGACCAAAGATCACGCATAAAACTTTTTTTGTCTAAAATACCAAGAGCTTCTTCATTCGCCTTGGATATAGTCCTTTCCTCTACACCGTAGAGCAATGCGGGGATGATCACTTCCGAGAGAGGGCTTTGCCACAATTGCCTCTTGCCCCAATAGAAAAAGGGGGTTGACAACAGTTATTCTACCTTTGATCTCGGTGCTGATGCTTACAATCGTTACCGCGAAGCCGAAATTGGCATTGTTCTTGGCTATTTCAAAGTAATATCGAAGATCCATAACGAAGAAACTAGAGGTTGCAGCAGTATATAAAGCCAGTAAGCAGTGGTTAACTAAATATCACATCAACGAGGAAGACCTTCATAGCTTTAGACGCATTAAATATGTATGTACGCTTGTTGAGTCTGTATATTCCACCATTAGCATCCTAGTGTTCACCACATCGGAGGAGCCTATGCCAAATCACCGAATTGACCTTTTGCCCGTGAAACAACTACTCAACAACATTTGAACAAGGATGACGACAGGCGAGTGGCGAGACGGACTGTGTGTGGCGACATGAAATCTTAGTACCTAGCGGGTTTTGTAGACCTTTCTGTTCAATCCACAAATCCTTGTTAAACATCTGATCTGGGAGCCAACGCCACTAACAAAGAAGGGAGTCCAATTTATGAACAACCACTTTTTGTAAAGTTGGACGATTTTAAGAAGATCCAACTAAAGAGCATCCTGTAATTCGGTAGGTTTTACTAACCGAAATTTGAGCGTCGGACTTTTTCATACATAAATTGACAGCCACTAACTTAAGTCTATCGACTATCACAGAATAGTTTTGTCCCGTGAAATGACTTCGCTTAGAAATTCGTCGATTTTGACAGCGAAAATGGAAATATATTCAAAATATGGCTTTTTGTTATTTTAAATTTTGTTGCTTAGTTCACGATTATTTCATGGTGGTGGCCTTGGGGTATGTTGGTACTAGTCCTATGCACGTTTGGGCTCAATTTCCAGTATTCCTGACCCAACAGTTTTCGTGGTCCTATCTCACTATGCTTAGCGACGCCTGCCTAGAAAAATGTATGCCTGCTTGTGCAAATTTCGCCTATCGGAATCAACATAAATAACTAGTTTGGGCACCATAGCACGCATAATACGAGCGATTAAAGCCATGTGCTAGTTTGCAACGGGTTGTAGCACCAAATTATTATTTCGTGGTCCCAAAAATCATTATTAGTTACGAATCACCATTTTGAATTCCCTATCTGGTGTCCGTTCTACTGATACAAGTCTGAGACATAAATGGTACTTGACTTAAATTAGTGTGGGTTTGCAATACAACCGGCTGCAGCAAACGGTTTTACAATACTTGGCATTACACCGAATTGGAGGAACTTTCCATAAAACCTGAAGTCTATTCAAGGCGTTCGGCGCTTCAGGACTAATTGTCAATTCAGTTAAATGGACCCCGCTGTGTAGACCATAAGACAGGAGATCACGGTAATGAGAAAACTCACGTAAAACAAACAAGACTTCTAATCTCTCGAAGAGCCAGCATTGAACCACCAACGTCAATTCAACACATTTTCTTATAAATGCTGCAAGCAGTTTCATATGAAGACTAAAGGAAGACGTTAAGCGGCAATAAAAGTCATAGCATCGGGCATCTTGACTTCGAAGCTTGTCTGAGTGAGATATCCTTGATACTGGCACTCGAGACAACGAACAAGTTGACAACCACGCGAAAATGGGATCAGAGCTTCTAGTGTCCCTGGTAATATCTTACACGCTCACGTCGCTTAGCTCTATAAGAGGAAAACAATAAGACGAAGCCCTAGACAGAGTAAAACTCGTTGGTTCAGTCTGGAAACTGGAGCAATAGCGAGAGACCTGTGACAGACGCTTAGTAAACAAATATCAAAATCACTGATCAGCTGTAGTCTTAATGGGGTGCGAAGACTTATTGGGGTCCTCACCGGACACTGTGCCATATGAACGCATGTATCACGACAGAACATACCATACAACGACTTTTGCAGGAGATGAGGAAGAAATATAATTTATCCAACATCTGTTCTGCGAATGCCCAGCCGTAGCAAACCGAAGGAAACACTACTTAGCAGAGCTGGTGGACTTTGTGGTGTGGAGCTGAAATTTCTCCTAACGTCTTCAAACGCTGTAGGACGGTTCCAGTAGTACGAAGGTCTCATGGAAAGGGTATACACAACATCCCGGGAACAATGGACCCAACGTGTTGGTCGAGGCCGCTGCTGCAATAACTTTGCCTAAAGGAAGACGTTCTTTCCCGTTTCGGTCTATAGAACCAGGGGCTTCTCAGAGACAGTGACACATCACACATTGCTGTCGCTGGGATGTCGACTTAACTTAACCCCCTTCGATGTTTGCAGAGAGGAGACTTCGAGTGCCTGTATTCTTAATGCCTTCAGTCGAAATGAAAGTTTTACGAATCACATCCTGGAACCTGAAATCGGAACTTCTGCGGCCATGACTTGGAATTTTTAAGAAGAACTTCTGATGAATAAAAAAAAAAACTTGAATAGTTTTAGTTGGTACGCCTTCAGCCAGTGCACATGAGTGCTTTCAATTTGTGGTAAATTTGAAAAATGAAGAAAAAAATTCAAGGAAATGTCCTTGGAGATGTTTGAATTGAAATTTCCACTTCGTGTAGATTAATCAGCGAAAGAAGTAAGTTCCCAGCGATGCTCTGCCACCTCAAACTAATGCCAACTCTTCTGCAGATTACATGCCCACGAGTATGTGCTGACATATGCTTGAAATGAAAGATGCTGAGGATGACAAAAAAACCCCTACACCCCACCCCCACACAACATGTTCACTGTGTCCACATAGACACTTGAGCTAATTGAAAAAGAGAGGACTTATTGATAAGCACCCTTAACCCAAAACGATTTCGACACAAAGCTCGATATCATTATCCCGTAAATGGATGACATAAGATACATCAACTTGTTGACGATTCTTAGCAGTCAGTTCACGTAGATTTGATTTACTGTGTCACCAAACATGCTTCAATGAAAATAACAATCAGCACAAACACTCGCCATCCCCTAATCCCACCACTCAGCTCGTTTCGTTTAGGGCTTCGGTTGTGTCAAGGCGATCAGCTGACACTGGCCGGACATCAGTAGTCAACTATTGCCGATTCCAATTAATAGAAATTTCAATCTTAATTAACCTCAATTAAACTTTTTCCAAACTATCGAACCGTGGATAATTTGACCTTCCGCATGGCTTCATTCCCGACTCGTGACAATAAACATGTGTGGACCAGTCCGGATTGCAGTTCTTGTTGGCCCCCCAAAAAGGTCCTTTCTCCATCAATCACCCCGCCCACTGTATCCACCCTGATCCCCAAAAAGCAACCATTCGCGACACCAACGGACAACAACACAGCATTTCCATGCCAAGAGATAACCCCTGTAAAGTACAGAAAACCATTCTTCACGTTTATCTCGTGCGTAAGAGGAGAGAGAACACTCCGCCGAGTGAGCACTTAACAACACACACCTCCTGGGGCACACACGTCGTTTGTTTGGGCCATACATACATACAGACACAGACACGTACCTTCGAATGTAGCTCGAACAGAAATCCTTGCTGACTGTCGAATTTAGGGACTTATACCACCACCAGCAGCAGCAGCAACAACAAAATCACCACCAATAGCTGCTCGCAGGACTTTTTATTGATTTTCCTTGCTCCCGTTTACTTTTTCCAGACTCCTGTTCCAATTAACTTGTTTTTTTTCTCCGTTCTGTTGCGATGTCCGGGTGTGGGTGCTTCGGTCACGAGAATGTTTGGGAAACTCGCGAATTCGTCAAGAAAAAACAAACGCGACACGTCACGGAAAGCACTTAAAGTGAAACAAGAGAGTCCAGTGGGAAAAAAATGTCCTCTTCGAGACAGTGCACAGAGACTGAGAAGCTGAGAGGAATAGAAGGAAGATCACACTGACTCTGGGGGAGCGTGTCCTGATTAACAGTTCAACTCACAGACACGAAATGCGGAAGCTAGTAACACGTTTAAACGTCCAGCACAAACTGAATTCTGCACCCGTAAGTTGGCCAACATAAATTGTAAGCAAGCATGGTTACAAAAGAAACAAACGACTGTTCTGTTGCCACTCGACTCAAATTCGGGGTTCTCACTCAATAGACGCAGAAGCAGCGCTGTGGTGGCAGTTCCAACTCAGAGTGGAGTGGAGAAATGCGTAAGATGCTTCTTTATTGAGTATTTATGCTCTGCTACTCCGCGACAGCTCTCTGGGTTATGTAAACCTAATCACGCTTGTCTAGCGCTCGCGTTAGATAGCAGCCCAATCTTGGTATACACAATTTTTGTTGAGATAGAATTATCTGAAGTCAGCGAACGGCAAATCGGGTGGGGGACGCCACCCCGCCTGCTCCCCTCAGTAGATTAATTCGGCTTTTTTTTGGAAACAATCGGACGCCAACAGAAGAACGGCGTTAGCTAATTGAACACCACGAGGCCCACGCTGGATAGGGGCGTGGCTGCTACTGAATCGGAAACTATTTCCTTAATTTATTTGTACTTTTTCGTCATGAGAGAGTGGGGGGCAACAAGTGTCTTCTTGAACTTGACATAGAATAGAATTTCATGCATATTCTTTTTTGGGATGATTTCATTCGAACCACAAGCACACCTTAACGTCACGGACTGTCGGCCATGTGGATAGAGTTTGAAAGCGTTTTTTGACAGGCGACGAGGTTGAAGTTGACTAACCCGCAATAGATTAAGTTGCGGCTAATGCTAATACATTCGAATGCTAATCTGTGCTCAGGGGAAATACAATAGTTTGAGATTTGCTTTATTCGCCGTGGTTGGGTGTGTGGTGGTGTGACAAATCGTTGCGTGTGATGTGAATTTAGAATCTCGTGTTTATAGGGTAGTGACCCGATGTCTCCCATTTTGGCTGGACAGTCTGCGGTGAGCGTTAGGCGTTTGCGGAGATGAAGTTTCAAATACTGAGAGTCAAGGTAGCTAAGTGGAGACTTCGTCGTAACCATATAAGTTGGGTTTCGGAAGGGGAGTTTGATGGTTCAACATTGCATCCACTCGGTTGCTTGATGGTGAAAACCATTTCGAGCTCTTAATTAGTCTACAAGCTCACCTAGGTGCCGATTCTGGAAAGCAAGGCATTGGCATATCAAAAAAGGAGCATTTCTCCGATCAGACAGTGTCTTGTCACCACTCCGACGAACACACAGATCGTGTTTCGTTCTAACACCAGGAGGATCTTTGATGATTTGATAATCAGCTCTGGCCACATTGATCTGCTCGTTTTGCAGTCTTACTTGGAAGCCGAGACAAGTTGACTTCTTTTATTGTTGAGACATATATGATCCGGTATAATGCAGCGAAAGGTGGTTGAAGTGATGTGACACACTGATTTCTTCTTGTCTGTGCAAGGTCGGGTTAGATGCCGAGTGTAGTACGATGTCCTCCATCTTCAAGCAGATCTTACAGATTCTGTAGAAGGGCGTCCAAAGTCTTCTGAACTAGTTACCAATTAGACAATGACAAGTCACAGCGCCTTCTAGTTTACTAATCTGTCTTATTCTAGGCGAGCTTTATTGCTTGTTCATTGAATTCTGTGCAGGTCACATGGTTTTTTATGTCTTGCGGCTATCAAATGCACACATAAACTTCAATAGTGGCTGTAGCGTCTCATGATTTTGTGCCAATAGAGTCCCAACAGTTAGACTCGGCTTCCCCCGGAATCAACTTGTGTCCAGAAACCGAGGTAAGATTGCATCTGTCCCATATCTCCTTTGGCACAGTTTTTCTACCTTGGATTTTATCACTGGTGTTCAACCTATGCCTTGCCCGACTATCTGTGTTTATGGTATAACAATAGATCTAGACTGACTCTTGCACTGCACTCTGTTACATCTCAAAAACACTACAGTGGTTCGAAAAAAGCAGAACTACGATGACCCAGTGTATGTACTGTAATCTGGGAATTCATTCGATTTGAAGTCGTCAGTGTAGAATTTCACTGCAGTCAGGTTGCACACCTTGTTTTTGTCATATTCCTCTCTCGTAGGTTTTTTTGTCTTGTCCTACTTAGACTGTTTTTTACAATATATAATTCCATATATCCTTTATATTCTTCCCCCCCTCTTCGAATCCGAACCTGTCGGGCAACGCAACAGAGGACGCCCGCGTGTAAGGTGGCGCACCCAAGTGGAGAAGGACCTCAACTAACTTGGTGTGCGAAACTGGAGACAGCTAGCCAGGGATCGCGCTAGTTGGAGAGGCATGTTGGTTGAGGCCCAGGTCCACCCCGGACTGTAGCGCCACACAGAGAAGAAGAAGAAGAAGATTACATTTTCTCAGCCTTATTGCTGTTAACTTCAAATGATGCGAGAGCCATCGTTGCTAAATATTGTTGATCGGGGCATAAAACACTTCCGCTATATGTAGAAGTGCTTTGTTCTAGACATCTAGAATATTCTCTCTACGCCTGTTTCCTTTAGGAATAGGAGAAGGAGATATGATTCTAGTGACTTCATTTCTCTCTGCGATTGTAAGTGTCAGCCTTTTATTAGTTCTATGTTTACATTGTCTCATATTTTCTCATTATCAGTTTCAAATAAAATCAGTTTCGAACTGTTTGCAACGACAAAAAGTTGCGTATACGCCCACTGCCTGCGATAATTTCGAAATTAATGAACATATTTTGGTTTTCAATTACAATTTCATTTAACTTTACTGGGATTTTACACCACTAGCTAATTCGAGATATTCACTTTATGCTACAGTCCGGGATGAACCTGGTCTTCCACTACCAAGTGTCTTAAGGCAGCTTAATCCGTAGCTTGCACGCATAGTTGGTTGCGATCCCTTCCTAATTGCATGTGCAGCCTGTGTCGCGGTCTTTCTTTACTGCGCCATCCCTCTAGGGTGGATTCGAAGACTTTCAAGGCTGGAGCTGGTTTCGATTCGCACTACATGATCCTAGCAATAGACGTAATATTCGCCCATCTATGCGTTGAAATCTATAGAACGATAGTTGTATATTATCTCATGCATTAATTAAATGATTTTTTCTAAGAGATCATAAAAATCGTCCTTGATATCATCATATTTATCCTCAGACTGGGTATGTGTGCAAATTAGCTGTCCTGTCCAGCCCGTCATATCGCACTGAATTCTAGGGACTACGCAGCTGTACGTGATCTATTAAGGGACGTGGAGAACTAAAAATCACTGTCCTTATTTCGTTGTCCGTCAATACAGTGATCCGTACTATCCGTAGAGGACAACCGAGTCCTGGTTTAAAGTCCTGGATATACATTCAGCTCTCTAGCCATTTTCTGGCCTTGAGGAATTGCAGAATGTCCTTTGGGTCTGTGCTATTTACATCTTCTTGGAAATTGAAAAAACGCTTTCCTAGCAGTGTACATCTGGTTTCTGCAAGTGTCGCACGTGGGTCGATGTAATGTAGTATTGTTTCCTCTTTTTCCTTATCACTGCAGTTTCTGAAGAAGTCGTAATATTGTTCTCCAAGTCGTCTAGCATGGTTGCCTATGAGACAATAGCCGGTTAGCACCCCTCTTATTTGACTAACCTTGCTTCCTTTTAACCCATGACTTAAGCCGTGTTGAAGTTCCACTGGTCTTATGCCATCAGGACACTTTTCTACTGCTTATTCCAGTTGATGTAGAATTAACAGAGTGGGTGGTATGAGTTTTGAGTTCATTTCCCACTTTGTGTCTTCGGGAAGTCCACTTGCTTTCCATTAGGAGCTGCAGAGTCTCTTCACTAGATTCAGTCCAGACTGGAGATTTTTTTATGTTAGCAGACATTGCAGACATGTAGTGGCCCATCGCGTTGTGTTTATGTTCGTCGACCCAAATCTCGATGACGTAACTTCGATTCCTGGTCTTTGCAACATAATGATTCGATTTTCACGACCTTTTGCTTAAAGAGCATTTTCTGTCTAGAAAGAGCTTCTCAAACTTGTCCGTTCGGTCTCGGCATAAAACTGTAGATCCCTTCCACTCGAGAAAGAACAATAGCACGCGTAACACGAGTGGATTGCTGAGAAGCTAGGCCCTGGCTCTCTACGGGCTGTAGTGGTCTCAATCGACTAATCTTCTTTGTGTTTGCAATGTTATCTCTGTTAAAGCGTCTCTTGCTGACTTTTAGCTCAGCTAGCACCGAATTCCACCGCGGTCACTTGACAAATGGCTCTACAAGCATCGAATTATGAAAAAGAATTGTCGTTAACTTCGATTTAAAAACCCGACGTTCCAGCGTTAAATAACCTTGTTGTCCTTTTGATGATTCAACAGTGCCATGGCATTTAAAATAACACCCTATACTGTTCAACGTAGCACCAATAGAACTCCATCTCACTGACTTTTCAAAAGGCCATGCTCTGTAGCCTAACACACAAAGGAATTATTTGGACATCCTCAGCGAGCATTAATCATTGAAGAGCTTTTTTTTAATTAAATGCACATTCATTGCTTGAATATTAGGAATTAAAATGTTTGATTAGGCACTCAGTCATAAAAATGATTTACTCCCAGACGCTCTTAGGGAATCGCAGCAAAAAATCCGGATAATTGATTGCCTGCTACGCGACCTAATTTCATGTTCCTCCTCATCACGCACCCACCGGGACGCGGATTATCCTGTGAGGCGGGTCAAATTACATAATGTTTGTTTAATGTGCTTAAATGGACTTCTTCTTCTCAGAAAAGGCCAATCTGTCAATGTTTTGGCACAATCTCCCACCCAAACACTTTCGACAAACTGCTACTCCATGTCCTTGAAGTAGGCTCAGTCTCAACGACCCTTGAATCGATAAATTATTCCTTCTGCTGCCGGGCAGATTCCCTCACATTTCAGGAACAACGCCGACGAGTGAGCTGGGAAAAAGCCAGTCCAACGGGCATAATCATTGTTTTTCCCCACAACACTCGGATCGATACCGTTTGAGAAGCACGTCGCTCCAAGGAATGTCTCCTTCCCCGGCGAAATCCAATTTCCACCATAATCCTCGCTCCTTTTGAGCATAAACCCCACCCTTCTGGGATGTTGTTGTGCATTTTACAAATTCAATTATCTCTTGCATGCACATCCGAGATGTTTGGCGACATTTCCTGCTTCCACTAGTCCTGCGGGCTGTGGCATTGTTGATTCGTGAAATGGCCAACAGAAAGGTGACCTGAAAAAATACCCGTCAGTAACAATTCGCACAGTAAACACCAGAAGCCTGTGAGGCTTTGTGTTATATAACAGGTCGTCGAATAGAGAATTGTTTTCTTCAAAGCGAGTGAAACTCTGAGGCCGTGGCCTTGTGCGCACAATCCCGCTTGAGTGTGAGCGGCAAGTCGAAAGCACTCGGGATATGATTGCAATTTCACGTACACATATTAGAATTGTAATATTTCACTGGCGTAATTAGTTTGCATTGCAGCGAAGAGACACGACCCTTCGATGGTCGACAGCCATGTGTCCCCCTGGTCAAGCAAACATTTCTATTGACTGCTGAATTATTTAAGAACAAACTTTGCATAGCAAGCGACTGCGGGTGGTGGTGACGTGGGGCGTATGAAAATCCTTTTGTTATCCAATGCGGTGCAGCTGTTGCTCATGCCACCACTCCACCTACGGACACATTTACTTGCTGCACCTAGATGTGGAGCCATGGGGAAAGTCGAGAGAATGGCATCATTTTCTGTGCGGCAAGATGTGCACCAAGATGCAGTTTGGATGAATGTGTGAAGTTACGCGCACACCAGCACGAAGGGTGTACACAAGTGCATTGTTTCGCAGCACTGCCGGAGCAGAGTTCTTAGGAATGGAACAATAAGAGGATTCATGTGGCCTCCTGCGGAGCACATTATTGCCGTTCTTACTGCGAGTTTCATTGCAGAGAGCATTAAGGTGTACGTATGTACATACGAATGTTTATGATCAAGTGCATATACGGGAGTGCTTTTGAATTTCATTAAATTTTACATTCTTGGTCTCAGATACGTATGTCTGTAAGTACGTATCTTTAGAAACTTTTATGATTCAAGTTCCTTGAATAGTTCTTGGAACATTATTTCTTAATGAAAATAGGGTGTTTGTATTCATTATTCTTTGCTAAGTCTATGCTCTAAGTTGAATAACCGAATATTTAAACCAACCGATTATATAAAAGATGCGTAGCGTAACACAAAAATTTAATTAATTTGTTGAACATAGTGACAGCCCAGTGAAGGTGCAGAGCCTGACGTCTTACTTGTGTAGACGAGGCTGGCTTAACTACGTAAGGGAGGGCAGCAGCCACACTTAGGCTAGTATCCGTCCATTGGGGGGGCCTTGGGGACTCTGCTGGAGTCAGGGAGAACTTCTCTCCAAGTTCTCTATACCTATACCCCTGCTTCTACTAAATATAACGGATCTAGAGTGGAAACACTTGAGAAGAACCAGCAATCCCAGATGTAAACTATCGTGCCTAGGCATGAATGACATTTCGTTAGATTGCCTTTTAACCCTGAACGCTGGATACTTGGTTAAATCAAGTTTGAATGCAATTCCAGTGTGGCCTACCTTTACTCGTTATAAAATTGATCCAGGCTATCCAATAACCCTTCGGAACTCTGGTGTAAATGAGTCCGACACCAAAGTCCTCCGTAGAGCCCATTCAGGAAAAAACTAATGAGAAAGAGGAGGAAGACATCAACTATCGGTCTCCAGGAAAGCAGTTTTCGGCAGTGACCTGTTCATTGAGAATGAAGACTCCTGCTCCCTAGCCAGTTCAGCCAAAATTCTGTATTGTCTGTCAACTCGTTATGCAGCAAACTCCCCAATTTCAGACAGGCGATACGTAGACTGAGCGGACCGAGCCTCTCTAAAGACCGCCAACTTTAAACTACAAACGTATCAGTTACAGGAGCGATATCCACCACTCCAACAACATGATGGGAAAGCGACTACACTCTCACTTACCTTGACTTCGATAGACCCTTCCGATGTCATTACCCGTCAAGGCGAAGTGGAATACAAATTAACCCATCAAAAAACAACCTATCATTGACTACATAGATGGCTCGAAAATGGTGGTTATTTAATCCGAACAGTCAAACATGCACTGGCTCTATCAGAATTGAAGAGTAAAAATGTTATCAATGTTGGAGATACTTCTTTGATCGGCGCTACAGTCCGGGGTGGACCTGGGCCTCAACCAACATGCCTATCCAGCCAGCACGATCTTTCGCCAGCTGCCTCCAGTTGCGCACACCAAGTTGGTTGAGGTCCTTTTCCACTTGTGTGCGCCATCTAGTGCGAGGACGTCCTCTGTTGCGCTGTCCCAATGGCTCGGTATCGAAGACTCTTCGGGCCGGAGCTGTGGTATCCATCCGCTTTACTTGACCTAGCCATCTTAAGCGTTGAATCCGAAGACGTTTAACTAGGTGCATGCCGCTGTACAGCCCGTACACTTCGTGGTTGAACCTTCTCCTCCAAACGCCATCAACGCAAACAGGACCAAAGATCGCACGCAGAACTTTTCTCTCAAACAACCAAGAGCTTCTTCATCCACTTTCAATAGCGCCCATGTCTCTGCGCCATAGAGCAGGACTGGGATGATCAGAGTTTTATACAAAGTCAACTGGGTGTTTCGAGAGATGGCTCTGGTACTCAATTGGTTCTTGAGCCCAAAGAAACGCGATTGGCAAGAGAAATTCTGCGCTTGATCTCGGTACTGGTGTTATTGTCCCTATTTGACAAAGTTCAAAGTTATTGCTGCCCATTATGACGTTCTGTCCGAGACGTCGATTTTGTGCGTCCTTTCGCATGTACTTTGTTTTGAACTGGCTTATCGCTAGACCTATTTTAGCCGCTTCCGCTTCAATGCCAGCAAACGCCTCACTGAAGGCTAGCTGTGTTCGTCCAATCACGTCAATGTCGTCCGCGTAAGCAAGCAGTTGAACGGACTTTTCGAAGATCGTGCCTCGGGTGTTTACGTTTGAGTTTCGCACGATCTTCTCAAGTATGATGTTAAAGAAGTCACATGACAACGTGTCGCCTTGCCTAAAACCTTTTTTCACATTGAAGGTCTCGGTGAGTTCGTTACTGACCTTGATGGAGCAGCGAGAGTTCTCCATCGTCATCCTGCACAACCTGACGAGTTTGGCAGGAATGTCAAAACTAGACATGGCGCTGTATAGCTCGTCTTTATGCACGCTGTCATATGTGGCCTTGAAATCAACGAATAGATGGTAAGTGTCGATCTGCATCACTTGAGTCTTTCCCAGGATCTGCCGAAGTGTAAATATTTGGTCTATTGTGGACTTTCCTGGCCTGAAACCGCACTGATAAGGACCTATCAGGTTGTTGACAAAGGGTTTCAGGCGTTAACACAAAGATACTACCAGCTATTTATTAACTGCCAAGCTACTATGGAAGCAATTATTGCAAAGGAGATATAATCCAAGCTGATCTCACGGGACATTCTCAGCATGCAGTACTCGAGTACTTTGCTTTGCTGGGTCCCGGAACATGGAGACATAACCGACAACGAAGCAGCAGATAAATTTGCCAGAAAAGGGACTGAAATCGAACCCCAAGGACCCAAGAGGAAAGATTTCAGGTACTATGAGGTCCGTGTCTATAGGTGCTGCTGACGATCGTTGAGCTTCCATTCCAAAGTTCGTTCCAGATATGCAACGTTCTCAACCTAATTCCCATATTAGCTGCCAACTATCTATCGACTATGTATATCTGTGGTAGGTTGGGGAGTATATTCACAGCAGCGAAGTGCATTGCTCTTAATAATAACTGTTATATGAGCTTACGTTAATAAATATATAAATATAAATATATACGTATACATCCCCTGGACAACATTTAACTGTATTCTGACTAGGTAAATTTGCGTCGGTGTTTGAAGTGGAAGCCTTTGCGATCCTAATTGCAACAAACAATATTTTGAATAACTGACGGACACGTCGACGTGTTTGTAGTGACAACCGCGCTTTAGGCCTTGTTCAACTATTTAACCACTTCCAAGATAATTCAGGAATTTAAATTCTCCCTGACAGGACAGATGAAACTTTCTCAGGACCTGAACTTGATTCATTGATGTTTGGACCTCTCGAAAGCACAATCGTAGATGGCATGACTCACCAGTGCGTAGATAGACCAAGCGTTTGGTTGCAAACGTCTGTAAGAAATCCGCGACATTTTTGTTGACAGAAAAAATTGCAGACGACTTACCGGCGTAATAACAGGCCACTACACATTTACCAAACACTTAAATGTACTTGGTTTATGCGAAGATACGACTGTGGAGAGGACAACGATACGGCAAAGCACTTCCTCTGTCACTGTCCCGCCTTTGCTTGGATGAGGTGGCAGGTCTACGTAGCTGGTATGGTGAGAGCTGATTCTTTAGGCACCGGTCTTCCCAAGGAACTGTAGGTTACTGCCAAGTAGTACAGTGGACTAGTCTTGAGCCTGAGTGCTTCAGTGTAGTATTAAAACCTGCGATAAAAAAAACCAAAAAACATACTAGTATTATTTCACATAAAGAGGCATTGTTTTATCAAAAACCTTTGTTGGGACTCATTTATATTCAAAATTACTCGTTTTTTAAGCTTCTGGGACTCATAATTAATTTAACCTGTGGTAACACTGCTACTGACTGTCGTTTTCCAAGTTCTGTACCCATATAACAACAACAATGGAGTGAAACAGTCTGTTTAGCTTAGCTTGGTGTTTAAGCTGATAGCATGGCTTCTTCATATTCTAACTTACTTACTTACTTATCAGGCAGACGAACCATGAAGGGTCTGAGCCTGAGCAATTGCAGCCTTCCATCGGTGACGGTCCTGGGCACGCTGCTTCCAGTCATCAAGGCCAAGCTGTCTTGCATCCGCGATGACGTGGTCTTTGTACCGGAGGTTCGGTATTCCTCTCCTTCTCGAACCAGGAGGCTCGGATTCGAAGACCCTCTTTGCTGGAGCGTTGTTGTCCATTCGCTCGATGTGGCCGAGCCAGTGTAGTCGACGGATTTTTGCCTTCCGGACTACATCCACATCCTTGTACAGCTCGTAGAGTTCGCGGTTGTGTCTTCTCCTCCATTCGCCTTCCTCGCAGACGGGACCATATATCCGACGTAGAATTTTTCTTTCGAAGGCACCAAGAATCAGCTCTGCAGCCTTACTTAATGTCCAGCTTTCGGCTCCATAAAGTAGGACTGGCAAGATAAGGGTTTTGTAGAACATGACTTTGGTCCTTCGAGTCAGGAGTTTCGAGCCCAGTTGTTTTGACAGACCGAAGTAGCATCGGTTGCCAAGGGCGATTCTACGTCGGATCTCCACTACGATGTCATTCGTGGAGTTTACATTTGCCCCGAGGTAGACAAACTCCTTTAGTACCTCGAAATTGTAGCTGTCGATTGTGACGTTTTGGCGTAGGTGGTGTGCGGCGGATCGTTTTTTGCTCGACAGCATATATTTTGTTTTGTCCTCGTTGACCTTAAGACCAGCTCGTTTCGCCTGTTCCTCAATTGCCGTGAAAGCTTCCACGATGGCACGTTGGGACCGCGCGACAATGTCGATGTCATCCGCGTATCCCAACAGCTGGACTGACTTGTAGAAGATAGTGCTTTCCGTTTTGACTTTTGCCCGCCGCACTATCTTCTCCAGTACCAGATTGAAGAAATCACACGACAGCGCATCTCCTTGCCGAAATCCGGTGCAGGTTTCGAACGGTTCAGAGGTTTTTGAACCGAACTGCACGGTGCATCGCGTATGTGTTAGCGTGGTGCGACACAACCGGATCAGTTTTCCCGGGATCCCGAATTCGGCCATCGCTTCGAATAGCTCCTTGCGATGAATGCTGTCGTATGCGGCTTTAAAATCGATGAAAAGATGGTGAGTATCGATTTGAAACTCGCTGGTCTTCTCCAGGATCTGCCTTAGTGTGAAGATTTGGTCTGTAGTCGATTTGCCGGGCCGGAAGCCGCACTGGTACGTGCCGATTAGTGCGGTGCAAAACGGCTTTAGACGTTCACACAGTATTCTAACTTAGCCTTGGGTATTCGGTTTGCGACATCAGCTTCGGTTCCTCCATTTGCTTCGGCAATACTGGTATTGGAAACTCTGTAATCTCTGAATCGAATATCTAGAAATGCTTATTTGATCGATTGAGGTACATATAAAGGGTGATTTTTTAAAAGCTATAGGAACGTTTTTCGAAAAATAACACATAAAATTCAGAAAAATGCATAAAATCTTTATTTGAATCGATAGTACGGTCCATATAATTTAATGTTTGAAGATTATTTCATGCAAATGTTGATCTTGACTGCGCCTCAAATGGTCCATCCGCTTAGTCCAATGTTCCAACATTTCGGCCGGTATCTCACGAATAAATGCTTCAGTGTTGTCTTCCAATGCGTCAATTGAAACGGGTTTGTCTGTATAGTCATGAGCTTTAACATAGCCCCACAAAAAATAGTCTAAAGGCGTTAAATCACACGATCTAGGTGGCCAATTGACCGGTCCCGAACTTGAAATAAAATGTTTACCCAACTCGCCTCTCAATAAGTCCATTGTTGCGCGTGCTGTGTGGCATGTGACACCGTCTTGTTGAAACCACATGTCATGTAAGTCAAGCTCTTACATTTTGGGCAAAAAAAGTTGGATATCATCTCACGGTAGCGCTCACCATACAAATTTACGTTACGATTCGCATCATCTTTGAAGAAGTACGGTCCAATGATGCCACCAGCCCATAAACCGCAACAAACTATGACTTTTTCTGGATATATTGGTAGCTCTTGCAATGCTTCTGGCTGATATTCACTCCAAAATCGACAATTCTGCTTATTTACGTACCCATTGAGCCAAAAATGAGCTTCGTCGGTGAATACAATTGAATGGAAGAAGCGCGCGATGAACTTTCTTAACAGAGCACGCATTTTGATAGTAAAATTCAATAATTTGCAAGCGTTATTCGTTTGTAAGACGATTCATGGTTAAATTATAAACCAAACTGAAGATGTGATGTTGACAGTGAAACAAAACACTAAACGTGAGTCAGCTGTTTAAACCAGTGTTGCCAAAAAGATAATAGCTAAAAAATCATCCTTTATATGTGCGTGGCTGAGTTGCTTCGGAGGATTCACTAAGGAAACCTTTTCCTGGAAGGACTCACGTTGAACCACAGTGGGCAATGGTATGCCATAATTGCCCGGATGAGGACCAATTTGGTTCACTTATGTCGTTCACACGCATATGCATACCATCCTCTGCACTCGGTGCAGCGGTTGATGCCATTCAGCCGTTTGAGAGTTTAATAGTAGCATGTAGTTTTACCACAAGTTCTAATCATGCATGATTTCTGAAAGCATTCTGGCATCTAATGCAGAACAATAAATCTCTTGAATAAGGATGAAGTTCGTTCCATTTTTTGCATATTATTATTTATTCTTCAGTTTCTTGTTTACAATTCTACTTAACCTATGGTACACGCATATTTGTTGCCAAATACAAGACCAATGTGGAAACTACAAATGCAATAATGTTTTAGTTGATTTTACAGTTTTACGGTGGACTTCAAATCGCTAATACACAACAAAATCATAGAAAATCAACTCCAAACGGTGACAAATGTACTCTAATAGCGACACACAAGGAGTCTCATGAAATGATGCGCAGTCACATGCATCACGCCACATTTTAGTTAAATATTCCTAATGGTTACATGTTTGGATCTTCCATTAAATCCTCAGAGAGAGCGATCGCTTGAGGTTTCTTCTTCTCGTGCAAAACAAAAGTGACATATTCCTCGCCACAACGAAGGCGGTCATCCAATTCACCGTGAATCACACCATACGCCTCCTTATCCATGCCAATCGTATAAAGTCTTTGCTTGCTGTCCTCGAGGTCCTCGTAACCGACTGACCGCCAAGACTTCGTGTCCACGCTTCTATTGTTCTCCTCGCAAATTGACCGAAACTCAGAGAGGTGACGAATACTTGATGGAACTTTAACATCAACTAAACACTCATTGTACACCTTCTCAATGCATTTCAGTAACGCACCTTCCCAGGGTGGTGTCATTTTTTCCAACCTCCTCAAGAGGAAATGACGAGAACTAAAATCAGCACACATGACTTCAAACTGTCCATTCCGATACGAGTGCCCCAAATACCTTGGATTTGGTACGTCTTTCTTCAGTGGGTTCATCAAAGCGATTACTTCCAGAATTTCTAAAATACTCTTCACTAATGTGGGTACGTTATGCTCAGCAATCTTTCCCGCTGGGTCCGAGTTGTCCCTGACCTCAAGGACACACGGCTTACTCAAAAAGGCCTTTTCCGATTTCTTAGTTAACCTCTTCAACCTTTTACGTTGCAACTTTTGCTTTTTTCTTTCTGCTTCTGTTAGCTCGGGCACGTTATCGTGTTTACTTTTATTGTCCGATTCCCGGTCTTGAGAATGAGCTGAATAAATGTCTGCGTTCCATCCCGGTTCTTGCTGACGATCGTACTCGTCGGAAAAGTACCTCCTGTCCTTGTCGATTGAGTGCCTTTCATTTGATGGGTAACGCTGGCGTGGCCTTTCAGTCGGTGAAGGCTCCTCGACTTGTCGCATGTGCATATTGGAATAAGGATCATCTCCGCGAGGCACATCGCGGCTGTCTGGGTTCCAAGCTGGTTGTGTGGGACTACTTTCAAAATTTTCATTAGATTGGCGACGCCCGAGGCTGTCTGTAAAGTACCTCCTGTCCCTGTCGCTTGAGTGCCTTTCACTTGATGGATAACGCTGGCGTGGTCTTTCACTTGATGGATAACGTTGCCGTGACCAATCAGCCGATGAAGATTCATTGAATTGTTGTGTACTTGAATAGAGACTGTCTCTGCGAGGCACATCCCGGCAGTCATTATCGCCTTTATACTGGAAGCAGTGTCTTGCGCTTGAAGTCGGATAATCAAGCTGATCGCGATCTGATGACAATCGACGGAACGATGAGGGTTTTTCATAATCTCGCCTGGCAGTGTTTCTATCATCAAATACTTCGCTGTAAGCTGAATATTTAGGTTTCGAACTTTCGAAACCACTGCTTAAGGGAGAATCGTCAAGGCGACGCTTGCGCGGGTGTTTGCCAAACGAAGAAGAACTTGGTTCATTAGCACGGGGTGAATGGTTGCCTCTGCTTCTGTCTCTGCGAGAAAGTTGTCCTCTATTCGGAGACCTCTGGTTACTCCTTCGGTCATTCTCTCTTGAATTGCTTTTCCTCGGTTCTTGTCTATTGAATGAGCTTCGGTTTCTTGAGTTGCGTTCGTGATTTCCATGCACGGGATTAAGACGGTCATTTGAAGTACCTCTTTGAGGGGAATTCTTTCGCGGAATCCGAAATCCCTTTGGGGGGCTTGGTGAGCCAATTGTATTCTGAAGCAACTCGAAAACTTCTTGGGATTTGACGAAGCTGTCGATTTGTGCATTCGATTTGACGTTCCCTCGAATGCCGGCTTTGAATGGATTTCGTCCACCTCGCTGTCCGTCCATTGAGCATCAATTTTGCCTACAAATTGTATAAATTATTCGTAAGTGAACACGTCAGAATTAGAAATATAAAAGCAAATAATACCTGTTGGTAAGTAAAATAAGTTTATTTGATTAAATTTTTACGAAAATATGTTTGATGTAAATATCACGGCTCTGCCGTCAGTTTTGACGTACCTGTCGTGACAGCGGGACAGGGATGTTAAAATCATTGAACTTGAAAATTGAATGGAATTGAAAGCAAAGTCGTGTCAATTGTATTTCAAATTTATTTATTGACATGCGTTTAAAATGTTCGTTACCGTTTCTCCATTCGCAAAGCAATTTTATTTTTGGAATGAATTTCGGGGATGTGTGGAGTGGAGCAATTCTTCAAACTTGTTATGTTGTGTTGCCGTTAAAACCATTCCGTGCTCTTTATGAATTTTAAAAGAACCGACATATCTACAATCGCTATGTTCGCAGTTTCTGTAAAATTAGGCGTCGATTTTAGAGGGCTGGGGACTGGCAAGGCACATGTTTCTTCCCCGTCGCCGCAGCTCATGCAGAGATCGCTGGATTCATGGTTCGATTCCAGAGCATTGTTCGAATTGAACAATATCCAGTGATCACTCGGACGAGCATACGGATCGAGATTCGGTTTAACGCCAGGAGGTTCTCGGTTTTGCTGTACTCTAGCCATGTTGATCTTGTCATCTTACAATCAACTCTTGGAAACCAAGGCGAGTTGACTTCTTATATTGTTGTGTCGGATGATCCGGTATAAAGCATTGATCGATGGTTGTACCGGCGTGTCCACTTTACTCATGCCCATTTCAGATTCTTGTCTCGCCAATTCGTCGGCTTTTTCATTCCCGATTGAGTTGTGGCCCGGGACCCAGCAAAGGTTGAGCTTGTGTCGTCTGATGGACCTCAGTGAGTCGGAACATTTCATGACAGTGCAGCATGGCTGTCTACGAATGTGGTGATTTCCGATGGTGCGATATTAGTTTCTTGTAAGTGTTTAGCTGCTTTCTTCGTTGCCATGATCTCTGCTACACATATCGGGGAGTCGAAATGATTCCTGTTTATGTATACAAAGTGTCCCATGAGACTCCGACCCCTGTGCTCTTTCATTGGCACTAGGTAGGTAGGTAATTGGATGCCCTTGCTAGCTTGAGTCCGCGACTAACTTAGACCAACTAGTGGGGTGTATTGTGCCGCTATAAAATCGCTGGACAATGTCATGTTTTACTCAAAAACGTTCCTTAATTACAGGCTGAGCATTTTAACATTCACCTCATGTGGATGATGAGACACTGTGACACACCGGGAAACTTCAAAGCCGATTAACTCACCAGGTGTGGTACAACCTCATCCCTATCAATAGCAGGGGTACCACCTTCCATGCCGATCGCTACAGCTTACCATCTTCTTAAGATTCACACAAATGACAAATGGCTAGAAGGCTCCACCTGCCTTAAAACAAAAAAATCTGGCCATCACTTAACCTAAAACGGTCACTCTGTCTACTCAGACTCAGCAAGCACTCATTAAGCACTCTCATAGGAGTCTGTCATAACCGGGCACTGTGCAATTGGCACTCATGCTCGCAGGATGGGTGCCGCATATAGTGATTTCTGCAGAAGTTGCATGGATGAAGAGGAGCAAAAACATTCATCACCATGCTCACTCTATGCTCCTGCAGTGCTCTGGCTAGTCGTAGGTTCCTGCACCTTGGAGCCTACTACTTCAGCGGCCGCAATGACCTAAACAGCGCCAGCAAAGGCCAGCTAAATCGCTTCACTACAAGCACCAACTTGTTTCGATGTTAGAAGAAGACAATCCGCGTGGTATCACAATGGGCCCACTCTGGCCTAAGTGCGACTGCCCTTAGCAGTCAGCCCTACAACCTAACCTAACCTAACCTTGGTCCATTGTGCCTTACTTGGCCGTTTGTAAGCTGGTCTTGGTTCTTCCAGAAAGCAGTATATTTCTGGAGACCAAAGAAACAGCGGTTGAGTTAGTGTCCCGTTCGGAGCGGTGGTAACAACCACTATTCTCCGATGTAGTCTCTGCCAGTCCCATTTATTTGTAAACAGGGACAGAGAGCACATCCGTCGTCACTTTACAGCCCCATATCTCTGTCGATGCAGATACCACAAGCCCTAGAATGTGCACGCTGTGGCGAACTTGAAACTTATCAATCCGGGGACGCAAAAAACAACAAACAGTCGATTATTCAAACTCTATGCAACTTGAGACGTACGTCCCCCACATGTTGTTGTTTGCCGATTATCATATTTCCCGTCATGAAATATGATTTATCGACATACATCGACGCACTCACGCTATTCAGTTCATGCCAGAGCTAAGTACAAAATGAGTCACTCCACTTATCAGACCTTTATTTCAATATAATTGAATCCATAATTGTATAATCTCCGCAGTTCACTCTTAGCATACGTATGTGTGTTAAAATGAGTTTATTTTTAAAATAATAATATCAAGTCTTAAGATTTCACAATTCGTGCACGTAACGCGATGTGCCCCTTATCCCTAGAGAACACTCTTAATGTAGCTTATGACGTCCTTCCGCGCGAGAATCGACATGTGATCGGCACCCTTCGCTTCGAACAGTGTCACATTCGCCCGTTGGAATCCCCTCCAGTGCATGCAGGCCTTCAACGAGCGCGCATTCACGGTTCCGTCGCCGTCGCCCTTGATCAGCGTGGGAGAATCATCGACGAGGTTATTGCTTTTGTAAACTAATTTCTCCACAGTATCGACGCCCGATCCGTACATGCAGTGCAGCTCGACGTCCGGTGGCTGAAAGTTGAGCGAGTACTTGATGTTGTCCTTCCGCATTTCCCAACCGGTGCGGTAGTCGATGTCATCGAAGAACTTCTCCAGTTGGGCCATCGTGTACACCCTGGTTGGCGTCTGGACGAGAACTTCGTTGCTCTTCCAAAAGAGCGGCGAAGGCAAGAGGAACGCCGTCGACGGTGTGGAGATCTGCTGCTCGCGCATTGTTTTGCCCTTCAACGCAAACGAGTCCAAATCGTCGCCGATGGCGAACACTTTCACAGCCTTGGCACTGCCAGCCCAGGCCCCTGCCAGGCTGATCATCCGGGCAATGTATTTCGCTTTCCAGTTGCTCGTCTGTTGCTGCAGGAAGACCAACGTCATGGGACTGCCCATGCTGTGCGTTATGAATGTGACCGGCGTCTGGTGATTCAGATCGTATGCGTCCTCGACCAATTTCTTCAAATTAACGTACCAGGCATTGTTCTCGTTGGGACCCTTGCGAAAATCATACGGTGCACCAAATATGGACTTCTTTCGTTCATAGCCAATGCTAACCAGCTCGTTGGCTATGTCCTTGAAGTACGCTCCTGCCTTTGCGTGCGTCGGGTCTATCCACTCAACGACTTCGGGATCCCCCCAGCCGGGTATACGCGTCTCCACCCCGTCTGTGTTGAAGGTTGTCCTCGTTACGTTGTCGTAGTGCAGTTTCACATTGTCTATCCAGCACCCGATGACCAAGGGCATCAGCAGTTCCAAATTTAGCCAAATATTAAACCATTCTGCGTGTTTCTGGCAGTAGACGTGCACACTTGTCGTCTTGTTCAGCTGGGCATCAACTTGACTGCCACCATCGCCAGGCACAAAGACCACAGGAGACAAACGCGGACGGCCGCCGATATGGAACGAAAAAGCACCAGTCACACAGATTAAAATAATCGAAATAATTAATTTGCTGCTCATTGTTGAGACCGGTGATACTAGACCGTGACACTGCTTCAGTGGTACGAAGAGTGAATGTCAGCTGACATAACTTTGTGTATAAGAATGATTTTTTCGCAACTTCGCTTGCTGATTGTTGCAAAAAGGAAAACAGATTAGTAAAACAAAAACGTATCGAGGCTCTAACCAGCGGGGAAATGGCCTTTGTTTGTTGCGAACTGTGACAGCTGTTATACGCCTGCGTCAGATTGACACTGGCATAGGGTAACTGCACACGGTTCGGCTTGAAGTGAGTAATTTCTTTGCTGTTGGACTGTGTGGACGCTTATCTGTGGCAAATGGGATTACAAAAAAATGCGTAATTAGATATTTTTACAATCTAAAAGTAATTTTAATAGACTCCCCCGGCGATATGATTGATTCATTGGTTAATTAGCTTGAGAATGATAAGTGTGTGCATGTGTTTCAGTGATTAGGGCTTCGGATAAGGAATACTTTTGTTTATTTATCATGCAGATATTTAAATAAAGATGTGTTAGCATTAACAAGTAAATACTCCTCTGTATTGAAGAGAGAATCGAACGAGTACTGGATTCTTCACATGATGTATAGTATAGTTGCTAAACCTTTGAGCCTGTGTGGGCACTCAGCAACGAATTTATCTTAACCCAACACACAACTGCTTACTTACTTATTAAGGGTGGCGCTGGACTTGAGCCTGGAACAACAAACGTCTCCTGATAGCTCCATCTTTGGCTTACTGCTTCCAGTTTCGCTCCCATACGCACGTTGACGTCCCTTTCCACTTGCGTGCGCCATCTACTCTGTCGCGGTCTTTCTCTACTGCGTCGTCCTCCAAGTTCTATACAATGACTTTCCGGGTCGGAGAATTGGATTCCATCTGCTCTACATGACCTAGCCATCTCAATCGTTGGATCTTCACTCTTCTAGCTAAGTTGATGTAGCTGAAGAGCTCGTACGTCATTATGTCTCCTGCTCCACACACCATCAATGCAGACGGGACCTATAAGAAGATTTTTTCTCTCTAAGTAACCAAGGTCAGTTTCGCCCGCTTTTGACAAAGTCCATGCCCTCACGTATAGAGCAGGAGTGGAGCGATTAAGGCGTATACGTAGCCGTACATTGGCTAGAGAGAGCTTTGTTTATCAATTGCTTTCTTAAGCCAACGAAGCAAAGATTGGCAAGAGTTATTCTACGGTTGATTTCAGCGCTGGCATCTTTGCCTGAATTTATAGCGTTTCCTAGGTAGCTAGACAAATTTTTTGATTATCTCACAGTTTTATGTGTTTACTGTGACGTCGGTATTCGGTGTCCTTTCGTGTTGTAAGCATACAGCTGACCCTGTCCTCATTGACCGCTACACCCATCTTAGAAGCCTCCTATGCAATACCCACAAAATCGCCATTACTGTGTTCTTCCGATAATGCTAAAATCATTGGCATAGGGGACTAGTTGGACGGACTCCTGAAAGACAGTTCCTCAGGTGTTGGAGTGCTAGTTTTGAACATCGCATGACAGCGCGTCGCCTTGTCTAAAACCTTTTGTTAATATCAAAGGTCTAGGTCCTTACCGACCTTGATGGAGCAGGGTGCATTCTCCATCGTCATCCTATACAAACGGACGAGTTTGGTAGAGATGTCAAAACAAGACATTGCTCCGTATAGCTCGTCTCTATAAATGCTAGCCACAGGGTCTCGCTTTTTTTGTGGATCGGGCAAACAATGCTGGGGTTCCATTCATCGGCCTGCTTTGATCCAACCATATTTTACAGATGAGTTGGTGCATGCTCATTACCAAATCATTGCATTCCACTTTTATGGATATGGCAATACTCACTTCAGTCGGGTTAAGTGGACGGAACAGTTGATCTTAATCGTCCCTTTCATTGAGTGGTTCATTCCGCCTGACAGCGTAACGCCACTCATTGAGTGGTTCCTTCAGCCTGACAGGGTTCTCGTCGCCGTTGTACAATACCTAGAAATGGTTACTTCATATCCTCAGCATCGACTGCAATTCTAATACGATGTTCCCTTCATCATCCTTACAGTCTTCGGTTCGGACTACATTGACTGGTTAACTGGTTAACCTTAGGTAAAACGTCTTTACGTCATCTCTGCATTACTATCCCTATTTATCGAATGGCGCGCACCTCATGCTTCTTTTTTTACGTATGAAAAGCCGGTGTTCGTCTCTCCTCTTCTGCTCGTAAAACTTGCCAGCACCAGTTGTACTTCTTTTCAGTGCCGAAAATTATTATACAATCTCTTACGTTTGTAGCCGGCCGACGTTGAACTTCTTCGCAGTAGATCTTTGTTGGCGGTGTTAGAGATATCCACAACCTTACCTTGGCTACAAAAAGTTGGTGGTCCTAGTCAATGGCGCCTCGAAACGTTCAAGCAACCATGAAACAGGAGGAGTGTCAACCGTCTGCAGCAATGTGGTCAATCTGATTGGCGATGTATTGATCTGGAGATCTCCGTGCTCCTTTGTGAATATCGACGTGTGGAAACCATGTACTGGCTATTACAACATTTCGCCCCCAGCAAAGTCGATCAGCGTAAATCTGTTCTGCCATGTCGATTATGCTGTACTTCTCGACTTCAAGACGTTCTCCCTTGTGTTAAAATCGCCTATTACCATTTTAACGTCATAGCTAGCGAGGCGCTCGTTCACAAACCTGAACGACAGGCCAGGACCCCTTAAGTCTGCCTCTAACAACGAATCCACATCCAAACAAGCACTACTTTTGTTGCTTGTTGCTATATAATAAAATGTGTAGCGCTACAGCCCGTAGAGGGCCTAGCTTCTCAGCAACCACTCGTGTTGTGCGTGCTATTTATTCTCTCGCGAGTGGAAAGGACCTACAGTGTTATCCGAACGGCCAAATATGAGAGAAGCTTTTTCTAGGCAGAATTACTCGAAGTGGTGGGGCCGAGAAAAAGAATTATTGGTCAGAACAGGCACATCATACGACGTTAAGGTTGGGGTCGACGCACCCACCCACAACGCCACGGGCCACCACTAGCAATCGCCGTAGGAAATATCACAGTTTTTCATCCGCTTTTACTCGGTTCATCGCAATTTTTGGATGGCGGTTATATCTGTTCTGTGTGCTGCACGTGGCCTTACATTCCGCGTACAGATCCGAAGATCGTTGTCCTTTTTTCGTTTGCAGGGATCGTCCTCAGTAAAATCATTCGTTTCCGAGGCTTGTTGTTGCTTCGTAACTATCATTTTTTGGGGTAGCCGAAAAGTGACATCGACGCACGACCCTCAACCTAGAAGACCAGCTCCTTGTATGTCACTAATAGGACAAGTGGTCTCATATATAAGTTTAGCAGGATAAGGTCGGATAAACTCCAACCAGTAACCGATGGCTACCAGCACAATTGATGTTTAGGAAAAGTTACAACACTGGCCATCACCCGTTTGACGTCAATTCTCACAGCACAATCACCGCTTAGCCAGGGCCAGGGCCTTGCTTCTCAGCAACCACTCGTGTTGTGCGTGCTATTATTCTCTTATGAGTGGAAGGGATCTACAGTTTTATGCGGCCTCCGAACGACCAAGTTTGAGAATCTCCAAAAGGAAAAAGAACAGCCGAAGACCCGGACAAACGCAGAACACAATGACTCGGTAAGGAATTGGATCAACAGCAGGTACCCTCGAGCAGCAGAGCCTTATCGACGCTCAGTAAAACGAGATCAACAACACTGATAACCTTTCGTCGCATGGAAGTGTGGATGGTAATAGGAGTCTTCCGACATACATGCTAACATTTCAACATATCGTACGACTTTTAAGGCGCATTCATATGAGGTCGCCACGAACTGCGACCTTCGCAAACTCTGACAACTCATTCATATAGAGTTTTCTCAATCGCGGAGGACTACGGGTGCAAACTGACAATTCAATGCAAATTGTTTGGTCGTGGTGGTTGTGGATTGCGTTTGCCCGTTTGGGTATTGCGAACAGTGTTACCTCAAGTTAAATTATTTATGAGTCTCAGAAGCTTAAAAAACGAGTCATTTTGAAAATAAATGAGTCCCAATAAGGCTTTGTTGATAACACAATACCTCCTTATTTGAAAAATGAAACTAGTATGTTTTTCTTTGTTGGAGGTTTTAATACTACACTAGAACACTCCTACTCAGACTGATGCATTGTACGACCAGTCATCAACCTACAATTCCTCAGGAAGACCAGCAGGGGCTTCTGTGATGAAAAGCATACAGAAGCAGCTCTCACCACATCATCGCCGAAGATCTGCCACCTGATCCAAGCAAAGGCGGGACAATGACAAGAAGTGCTCTGCTGTGTCGTTGTCATGTCCACATTCGTCGCAGAGGGTGGTTTCTTAAATCAAGCATAAGGGCCTGTTGTTATGCTGGTAAGTCGTCTGCAATCTTCTTGTCAAGGGACACCAAGAATGCCGCGAATTTCTTACACACGTTTAAGAGCAAACGCTTAGCCTATCTACATGCTGGAAGTCCAACGATTAATGGAAGATCAAACCATAGACGCAGGTAGTCCAAGTGCAGGTTCAGGCTCTGAGAAAGTTTCCTTTAATCCTTGACTAGCAAGTTCATGTCCTGGGACCCAGATGAGTTTCAGAGAATTTTGACTGGCAATTAAATTCAGACAGGATTTACATTGCGCAACTATCTTGGAAGTGGTTGAAAGGTTGAGTGAGGCCTAAAGCACGACTGTCAAACACAGATACGTCGATCCATTCGCCTTTTCTTCGCAATATAATATAATACGATGTACAGTCTAATGTTGTCGCCCTCCAAGAAAACGCCAGCGCCGGACCCTTCATTGGTTTTGGAGATAGGATCTATGAAGTTTCGACTACATTGCTTTCCTGGCTCGAAGTGTGGCCAAAGCCATTCCTAGGTGCAGTACTAGTGTGTGCTCAGGCATTTTAAATGAAAGCGTTTCGACCCTATAGAGGCCCTGTGGTAACACTGATTGCGATTTCAGCTTGACAGTTCGCAAAAGTTCTGGTTTCAATCTTTGGTCCTGTTTGCGTTGAAGGTTCTTGGAGAATTAGATTCAACGACGAACTGTACGGGCTGTACAGCGACATGAGTCTAGTCAGGCGTCTACGGATTCAACGCCTAAGATGGCTAGGCCATGTAGAGCGCATGGACAACACTGCTCCAGCCCGAAGTCTTCGACTCCGAGCCAGTGGGACAACGCAATAGAGGACGACCACGAACCCGATGGCGCACTCAAGTGGAGAAGGACCTCAACCAACTTGGAGTGCGAAATTGGAGGCAGCTGGCTAAAGAACGTGTCAGCTGGAGAGGATTGTTGACCGAGGCCCAGGTTCAGCCCCGGACTGTAGCGCCACAAGAAGAAGAAGAAGTTCGCAAAGAGAATGATTGATTCGGAGGGAAAAATGTTTAAATCATTAATTAGGATACTTAAACTAACTTTTTTTGAGTTTTTTGCCGATGAAAAAACTCCATAATTCCGTTACTATCTTTTTGCATACCAAGAAATATAACTTATTGCTCATATGCTCAGGTTGTTGTTTCTGAAAGTTCGCGTTCGCAATTCGCCGCTCATACGGCCTTTATAGTAGCTGCGCAGGTATCAGGAAGAAGTAGAATCCGCTCAACATCGGCTCCGTGAATGCACAGCAAAGCAAACTAGCTCCAAGTTCCTGGTAAGGAACTCCTTTGAACGGTTGAGATACCTAAATCCTTTGGTTTGGCAATCTTGAAATAAGAATCGGCAACATTTTATAGTTGTTTGTTTTTTTTTTAAAGATGTTATATTCAATCACAGCACAGAATACAAATAATATTGTGTTTTGTTTGTTTATCGATTATTATTTCCCAAACTTGCTTAGGTGACTTCGGTTTTATTTCATTCACGTCTAAATATGTCTGTATGGATGTGTATGCACGTATAATTAAATATAATATAACTGTTGTTTGCTTCTTTTTTATTCATATCCACATAATCTTTGTATATAAGTATATGTATGTATATATGCATTTGCATCAGCAGAATAGTGAACGAAATCGGAAAAGACACTCAATTTTGAACACCTACACGAAATAAGAGCTAGGATAAAAGCTACACACGTCTTTACTTTCTATATCTACCTATCGTTTAGTTTCGTAGCTAAGTTGATACAAACAATTAGTACACACACATTTAAGTCAGAAAGCAATAATCTTAAGGAACAACAGTATGACTCGACTTGTGTAAAAGGAATAAAACTTAAAGCGAATGCTGCCCGACACGGAACCTAAAAGGAAAACTATACGCCTAAAATACGCCATACGTATCGATGTAAATAGCTCATAAATAATCTCAGAGAAAGAATGTGTAAAATTGAATAAAAAATAAAATAAAATAACTAAAATAGTAATGGTTGCAGACCACCAATGGTTTGGGTCGACGTTGATCATCAGCCTTTTGAGGGGTTTTCTTGGGTTTGTTCTTCTTTTTGTTCGCACGCAGTATTCATTTTGTGTTCTGCCAAAACAAGGGTCAAATTGTTAAACAAAAGAATATCACACTTTTGGTGGACAATTTGTAGTTCTCCAGGTACGGGGGGAGCTTAATTTTTAATATGTATAGTTGCTATTGGGAAACACAGCTCGAGCCGGAAGGTAGCTTGGGTCATGTTGATTCCTGTAGTGACGAGCCAGAAAAACGGCTAGAACCTGAAAAAATTAATTGATAAATTAGATGGTGGTACTGTATATCATAAGGGGGAGAGAAATTAAGACAACTACAACTGAGTAAGCATAATATGTAACTGTGCTCAAACACAATTCGGCAACTAGACAATAAAAGCATTAAGAAACCAAAGACAAGTAGAGAAGTGAATGTAGCAGTCAGAGTGGTCATAAATCCGCCGGTTTAACTTTTCTAGAAAGTACTCCCAAATTAACAGACCCTTGTTCCATCCTAAAAGACATTCAAGTTAATAGAAAGTTTTTACTTGTTTTTTTTTTTTTTCCATTAGAGGCTCTCACGAAACTCAAATTGCCTTCTTTTGCTGTGTAACTAGAGCTGTGTCAATCGTGATTGATTCGTTCATTTTGACCCGTTCACTCAGTATCGGTGATCAATCATATAGTCAACACTTTTGAAGATTCATTCGTCTCGGTCGGTCACTTCGTTCGGAACGATATGATGGAATTTCTTCCAATTCAATACTTTTGTTTTTGTTCGTTCCAATCGTCTTGTTCGCTCAAATGAACGTATCTTTCGTTCGTTCATATTCATCTGAGCGAAATGATCGAGATGATTCTCTCTCACCATCGAAAACATATTTGGTTTCCGGCTCATACAATGAGTCCGTATATGTCGTTCATTCTTTGGCGATTGCTTTCGGTAGTATTGACCGAACACAACCCTATCTTTGAATGAACGATTGATTAAAATGACAGAATCTTTTTTGGAACCAATACTTGAATGATTCGTTCGTTAGATTTAAACGATTGACACACGTCTAGGTGTTACTTGGCGTTTTGGTGCGTTTAATCGACTTTCAGAAGAGCCATACATGACAAGTGTGTTCTGTGTTCCATCTAAGCATATCGCCAGTTGTCGTTTTATGTCGTTATAAACTACTTTATCGACGATCGTAATACGGACGTAAACGGAAATAACTTTCGTGATCGGGGTGAATGCCTTGAGTTGATATGAAAATCCTTCGGAATGTATTTCGTCCCTTTTCCGAAGGTGTTTGAAGGAGATGATTGAACGACGAACTGTACAACGACATTGACCTAGTCAGAAGAATTCTATTGTTTCGACTTAGATAGCAATGTCATGTAAAGCGATTTTCTATCGACGCTCCGGCTTCGAATTCAACCTCGAGAAACAACCTGGTAGAGTAAGACTTCGTCTTTGATGACGTGCCCAGCTAGAAAGCGACCATAATCAACTGTATGTACAAGACCGCTTCGGGTAGGGGTCGAAGAATATACCCGAGGTAAGTTATGGATTTTAATATTATTCTCGAGAACATCGTGCGGAACTCAAATGCCAACACCAGAGACACGATCTTCCACAAATCTGTGCAAATGCTCGCATATGCCGATGCCATTGACATCATCGGAAGAACACAACTAAGGGGCTATTGTGAGCATCGAGACCCCAAGATGATGCGGTTAATGAGGGTAAGACAAAGTATATGCTGTCTTCAAAAAAGGTCCACCAACACCGATGTCTTGGACAAAACGTCACTATAGACAGCTATAACTTTGAAGTAGTGCAAGGCTTAGTCATCCTAGGCTCCGAAGTTAATACAAGCAATGACACCACCGGCCAATCGTCTCCTTTTTCGCACTCGAAAAGCCACTTAGGAATAAGGAGGGGGAGGATATCTACCTGGCTATGGCTAGGTCACGTCGAGCGAATGGACACCAAAAGGAAAGTCTTCGACTCGAACCCCGAGCGACAACGTGGTAAAGGAAGACCACGCCCACGGTCGCGCACGCAGCTGGAAGGGGACCTAAATAAGTTGAACGTGCGTGGCTGAAAGCAACTAGCACAAGACCGAGCTAGATGGAGAGACATGTTGGCTGAGGCCCAGGTCCACCCCGGACTGTAGCGCCAACCAAAGAAGAAGAAGAAGAAGGTATGGTTGTTGTAAAAGGCAATTAAAATCCTGAGCTAAAAGCTGATGGTGTAGGACCTACTCCAAAATTATGGTTTCAAGCTTGCAAGTAGTGCCCTATCTTATTATAGACATTGCACAATAAGTCATCGGCTTTATAAAAATATCGGCCAGTCCCAGGACTTAATGGCAACCTAATGGTAGCTTGACCAGCGGCAATAGTCAGGTCCCACTGGAGATCAGACTTACGCCCGTGAGACCCGCATAGGTCTCATCCTGATCGCTTGAGGTAGGCCCCCAAGTGGGAGCGTCGTGGTGGCTGTGGTTTAAAACCCAAAGTTGAGGGAAGTGGAGATATACCTGCAAGTCTAGGAGTTAATCTTGTTTATTAAGGCGATGTGCATTTGCGACTCTTCGACGTAAAAGGTATTGATCCAAGTCTATGTGGAGTTGCAGAGAACAACCGGGTGCTGCGACCCAAAGAGTAGCAGATGTGTTAAATGGACCTCGCCGCTCTAACAAGGTGAGGAAATACCCCCATGAGCTTATTTCAAAATTTGGAACTTGAGATTCCTACTTAAGGCATCTGGCCCAGCGTCGTAAAATGGTCAAAAGATTAAATGTCTTCTCTATATAGGCCTAACGCCAGGAGATCACGTAAAACACTTATAATCTGTATGTACAAGACTAGAGGCGCTTAGGCCAAGACCTTGCTAGCTGGAGTAGCATCTTGCTGACACCCAGCTCCACACCGGACTCCAGCGACAGCCAAAGAAGAAGAAACTTGACCGTAACACGGTAAAATAAAGCGATGGAAGTATGTCACACATATACCGAATGTGAACTAAAAGAAAGACTCAAAAAGTTGTCGGTCCCGTTGGCGGAGTGGGTTAGTGTGTTATTCACGGTTTTGCTTGCACATTTGTGTTCGATTCTGGCTTAAGCTACTTTTATTGTTTTAGGAAAGACGACTTTTTTCATTTTTTTACATTCATCCTTTGATATGACTGCCTTTTTTTTATAGTGCTAAGCTTCTCTTTACAGATTCATTTGGACATCGTTCCGGCTCAACTCTAAAGAACCGCAACCAGAAACATCTTAAATGGGCTCGAGTCATGAATACAAGAGCATACCACCTCGTCAACGGGCATCACAAAAGACCTTGTAGGCTACAAGGATTTCCGGCCCGCCAACGTGGCGACCTAAGCTATAGTGTTAAATACAGCGAATACGATAAAGTTGGCTCACTGTCCACAGTTTTGTAAATATTATACCTTTCATCTGGTGAGGCAGCATGGAGGCGACCATTGCAATGATAGAACAAAATTACTGCAAAAAGTGAGTGAGTAAGAACAAATTACTGCTCATCATGCGATTGGCATGGTTCTTCAGTGAGAAATGCCTCTAAGGCTTTGTCTTCAAAATTTGTCGCTTAACCACGCCTTGCTTGCCTTAGGTGTCACAATCACCACATTCATTGCGTCAAAAATGATAGCAATGCAACATATTTTCAGTAGCTCTAAGTTTGGTCGATATAAGAGATGTCTTTGTAGGAGACAGTAGTTGACTGATTGCTGTTCCTCATGACATGCCGCAAGTACTCAATTTTTCTCCTATTCATTAATAAAGCGATTTTTTTTGTCATTTCCACACGCCGCAAGGCTTAGTTGTTTGTCATTTTGTCAATCGAAGGAAAACGTAAAATTCTTCTGCTTCTATTAATTGGAATGCAAAAAAAGGAAGGTTCTTTTTCTGCAAGTGTGGCATAAAGAGAGCGAACATTTATACCTTGAGCAAATATAACACATTATCACTTTATTCCGTAGATGGCTTCTGAGAATGGCTCAGGCACAGCGATTGATCTATAGTCCATCTATAGTCCTTGACCTATTGATGAACGGAGCTGACGGTGGCGATGTTTCAAGTGGTTTCCTTGCTCGGCCTTCAGGGCGCAGTGCGAGCATTGCTTAATTGTAGCCACAACATACAGAAGTCACATTTGAAACACGGTGATCAAAATAGAAATACAACAAAAAGGATCAAACAAACAAACTACGAATAAAGTACTTCAAGCAAAAAATTGTACAACAAACTGAAGCAAAAAAAATAAACAAGGAAATCTAAAAAAGTGTTAAAACAAAACTAAGATCACAACAAGCAGCAGCTCACAACATTGACATCGCAAGCATCTCACCTATTTGTTGGACGTTCCCTAGATACGTGTTAGCCTAGTGTTTGATCCGCAATGAGGAATCGAATTGCTTATCGTCTCTTAAAAGTTATCTTCATAGTTAAAGGTATGATAGTTCACAAGCACAAACCAGTTAAATACAATTGAAGGTAAAGGGGTAATGGGAGTTATTTTTAAATAATACTTTCGGTTAAATATGAAACGCAGTCGCAACCACGTTTGGGTGACTTTCAAAATAACATACACACGCGCAAATACACTGTTATGCTCTGTCTCCTGTTTCTGTTTTTTTTCTTCTGGTTGTGGCTTGTTTTGAATGTTAACCTAGATTCCGCTTAAGGACTCTGGGGGGAGGATTGTTTTTGGGGAGAGGATGTTGTAGGTGTTTATTTTTAAAGGAATGCACTTGGTAAACCGCGTGGATCCTTCTGATTTCTATAACGAACTGTTAGCCAAACACCGACAAACTGTTAAGGAAATTCACTCCAGTTAGTTAGTTTCCAAACCAAAAATTGTGTCAAGATGTATGTGTTCAGCAGTGTAACTTACCTCGGTGAAACTGAAGAAAATACCAACGCCACCGCAGAGTTTGAATGCATAGTCGATTTTGTCCTCAAGCATTGGCAGGCACGGTGGACACTGACAGTTTCGGTCGTATGATCCGATGCAGCATTGCTTGTTTATGATATCACATGATGTGTTGTCTGTGGCGGTTGTTGTTGAATTGAAACCACAGCAGTAGAATGTGTCTTGGACCTCTTTTCGAATTGAGTCCGGTACGGTATTCCATCCTTGTTCGGCGAACTCCTGCTGCTGTGCGGAATTAACTGCCAGACAGGAGCTAGCAATGGAGAATTGAATGAGGAACAACAGGAAAAGGATGATCATGTACTGTTGAAGGGGTTAAGGAAAATACATAGATTTGATTTTAAAATGATAAGAACAACAGATCGCGAGGACAAGCTGCAGATTTCTTCGTGCTGCTGTTGTGATAGGGTGAGAAACACACGCGGGGGACTACACCTCCGAAAGGAGTAAGATCTATGCTTCAATGGTCTGAAATGTCCACATTATCAACCTTCCCGGGCGTGCCTTAAATGCGATACAATGTTAAGCAGCTTCCTCTCCGAAGGCAAAGAGCTATGCTTCAATGGTCTGGAATGTCCCCAGGGCGTGCCTTAAATGCGATTCCATCAGTAAGGCGTCCCGTTGGCAGACTCAGGACGCGGTGTGTGGACCAAGTCCAAAAACTCACTAGGTTGCGCCTGGGCTTGATGAATTAGAGCCGATGGCGGAGGATCGAGCGGCTTGGAGATCTCTTGTGCGTGCTTTATCCCCGCGACCATTCAGTGGATCATGCGGGTCTGAAAATGATGATGATGATGAACACTAGCTTCTGAAGGCAGGTTCAGCAGGTTGTAATTTTTTTGAAGATTGTTGAGTGTTCTTTAGAACTGTAAATGCGCAGGTCAAGTTGACATACAGTCTCTTAGTGGCGCCCTCTGGATCGCCTCTGCAGCAACAGCTTTTGAGGTGAACCAATGTTTGCAGTGGTCCCTTGTCCATGGGCTTAAACTAGGACCCGGTCTTCCAGGTTCTGTGCGGTTCCTTCTCCGCGTTGAGGTACCTTCCCTACCGTTCAACAAAAAAGCCACAAGCCTTGAGTGTTCTTTTGTTGAGTGTTCTTTGTGAGACTACACCATCTAGGTGCAAACGACATTCTGATAAGATAGCTTTAAAAAATAACCATTTATTTGCGTCATCACTGACGCCAAGACAATCTCTTGTTAAAATTGATTCTCCGTGCTTTCATGGTCGCACTGAGACCGGTTTAAGTTGAGAGGCCTTGAATGTTTGATATAATGATACAGTTCGAGTTCAGGAAGTCGAAGCAACGGAGACACCAAGAAAAGTCTCTTCAAACTCAGGCTGCTTTACACAACAAATTGTGAATCAACGAGAGACACATAATTTCATAATTTTTCAAAGCAAATTAAATAATTGCCCGGACCTATGACTCAGCTTCAGCACACAAAGCAATGAACTTAAAGATCACCGCTGGCTTACACACTTAATACCATCAACGACCTCTTCAACCAGCACTTGCAACACGAAGATAATCTTTTGGCGTGAAATTGAACAGCATCACATGCCACAAATATTTGTGCTTTTTTTATTATAAACAATTGAAGTGCTCTTCATCTATTTTGGCATTGAGATGATCGTATTCACAATCCAATTCCGCTCTAAATAATCTGCTGCTGAGCAACAACACATTGCTTGAGCAGATAGGCAATCACTAGTGACGCAAATCGAACATTAAATCGCAGCAGCTGATAAGGAAAAGGTACCATAAAGTTCCCCTGAAAAGTAAACAAAAATTGTTTACACTCTGACCTCATGACAAAGTTAGGAACCGAAAAAACGAAGAATTATGATGATGAATGAATTTTAAAAAGGATACAAAGAACAGCATAACTTGATGATGTTTCACAGCTCCCGCCAAGCCTAGCATGGATATCATTATAAGGATAATTCCACATGCTAGGATACCACCGACAATTGGAAGATTTGTAACGATAGACGCAGCACGTCCGTATACACCGACTCCAATCAGCAGGAAGCCCACAAGCTGGAAAGAGTTAAATTATCATAAATTCATCATTCATTGCCCTTTGTGAGGGTGAATTGTGCTCAAGACTAGCAGTGAACACAGAAAAATCAATAACTCACCACATAAAGGATATTTAGTGCGATGAGAGCGTTTTTCGAACACGTAAATCCTCCGCACATTGTGGACAGTCTAATTGATCAAACTGCTCTTTTGCACACTCGCTAAATGAAGTATTTAACTGATTTCACTTTGATTGAAAACCTAAATGGGAAATCAACTGGAGACGAACGAAAAAAAACACTTCCTCTTGCTGGAAAAACTGTGCAATGGCTCTTCTTGTTCTTTATTTAACTTGGCTCTCTTGGTGCACTGTCAACTCTCACTTTTGTTTGACAAAAAAAAAAAGAAGAAGAAAAGAAAACCTTCAGAACAAGTGTCTGGCACGGGGACCGTGCGAGTGAGGGAGCAAAGCAGAGTGACTTGTGATTTGACTGCTGGTTTTAGTTTTGCCAAAAGGTGGCGCTATAAGCGAGAGGAAGAACTTTTTTTGTATCTAACAGGAATTTGTGGAGAAATACGTTTTATTGATTTTTTTTGCTTTATCCTTTAAATCAAAGTGGTTTGGTACTGCGAAGGAGTTAATGTACTTCGGAGCATAATATGCAAATTTTACAAGTGACCTCTACGCAGTGCTAAGGGTACTGCGGCAGTAGGATAACACTTGGCAGTTGTTGATGATTGTGCGATTCGATTTGGATTTTCTTTTATTAAAAAATTAAAATGTGTATATGGTTGCCCGTCTCAGCATCGTTTGCCCGATCCTAAAGAAAAGAGAGGCTGTGCCACTTATAGAGGGATACGTCTTCTAAATATATCCTATAAGATCTTTTCTGCCGTTCTGTGTAAACGCCTGAAACCCTACGTTTGGTCAATATGAGTGCGGGTTCAGGCCGAAATCCACTATTGACCAAATATTCACTTTACGGCAGATCTTGGAAAAGATCCAGGAGATTCAAGTTGATACCAACCACCTATTCATCGACTTTAAGGCCGCGTATGACAGTATTTATAGAGACGAGTTGTACAGCGCAGAATGACGACAGAGAATGCCCGATGATCTGTCAAGGTCGGTAAAGATTGTACCGAGGCCTTTGAAGTTAGAAAAGGATTTAGAGAAGGCGACGCACTGTCACGAGACTTTTTTGATATTATTCTCGAGAAGATCGTGCGGAACTCAAATGTCAACACCAGAGGCATGTTTTTCCACAAATCTGTGCAACTGCTCGCATATGCCAATGACATTGACATAATCGGAAGAACACAACTGGGAGCGTCAGTAGGGCGTTTGTGAGCACCGAGAAGGAAGCGGCCAAGATGGGGCTTGCGGCTAGTGAGGAAGTCTATATATATATATATGGGTGGCGCTACAGCCCGTAGGAGGCCAGGGCCTAGCTTCTCAGCAACCACTCGAGTTGTGCGTGCTATTGTTCTCTCTCGAGTGGAAGGGACCTACAGTTTAATGCCGAATCCGAACGGCTGTTTTGAGAAGCTTTTTCAAGACAGGAAATACTCTTTGAGCATTGTCAGTAACTCGAAAGAGGTGGGGCCGTGAAAATTATTTCCGTCGCTCAGAGCTGGATTCGAACCTACGACATCGAGGTTGGGGTCGACGCACATACCCACAAAGCCACGGGCCACCATGCTGTCTTAAAAAAAGGTCCACAAACACCGACGTCTTGGACAAAACGTAACTTTAGATAGTTATAACTTCGAGGTAGGCTCCGAAGTTAATACAAACAACATACGAACATACTCCACAGTAGTGTAGAGATAAAACGGAGGATCATGTTGGCCAACAGCTGCATTTTCGCCCTCGGTAAGCCACTTTTCGAAAAACCAAGATATCCCTATATAAGACCTTGATAGTCCCAGTCCTGCTGTATGGCGCAGAAGCATATACAATAACTAAAGCGGACGAGGATATTCTTGGCCGCTTCGAGAGAAAAGTCCTCCGAATTATGTACGGATGGTGTTTGGAGGAGGAGACTGAACGACGAGCTGTACGGGCTGTACAGCGACGTTGACCTGGTCAAACGAGTTTTATTCCCCTGTTCTCAGATGGCTAGGTCACGTTGAACGAATGGACACCAATGCTCCGGAAAGTCTTTGACTCCAACCCCGAGGGACAACGCGGTAAAGGAAGAAATAAGTTGAACGTGCGTGGCTGGAAGCAACTAGCACAAGACCGGGCTAGATGGAGAGGCATGTTGACTGAGGCCCAAGTCCACCCCGGACTGTAGCGCCAGCCAAAGAAGAAGAAGATTCGGTTGCCCGTGCTGATGTGGGTATGTGCGTCGAATCATAGGAACTTAAAACTACGTGTCTTACTTCGAATCCCAGTGCAAGAAATAATAATTTTAACGGTGCCAGTGTGACACATCTTTCGAGTCACTGACAATGGTCAGAGAGTAATAACTATCCTTCGTAAACTTGGACGTTCCTAGTCGGTAGGTCCCTACTACTAGTGATAGAATAATAGCACGCACACACGAGTGGCTGCTGAAAAATTAGAGCCTGGTCCTCTACGGGCCACCCATAATAAATGTTACAAGGAATTTTCCAATAACGACTTTTCAACTTTTTTAAATAAAAGGACGTCACTTCAAATAGTCTATCAGCTTCAATTCTTGAGTCAGCTTGATCTTTTATGAGTGCAGAACAAGATCCCTACGCAAAATACGCCATAATGTGGTCTGAGCGATGCCCGTGGCCCTCGTGGCATTTACTGATATCTATCGTTTGCTACGGACGCCTGAACGGCAGTAATATTTTCGACAAATTTGTGCACAAGACTTGTTATTGACTGTCTACTGACTGCCTGATCTACTTGATCGAGAATTTCGACCGAAAATTGCAGTTAACGCTCTTAAAGTTGTGGTCACTGACTCCGAATCTCGGTGGAAAATTGTCCAGACGTTTCTAGTTCGTGTGCTTTACCACGACGAAATTGTTTAGTTGAGATTTTGATGATTATTCAAAGAGTGCTTTCACAAATGTCTATTCAAAAACGCTATATGTAAAAACCGTGTAGATTCTGTGGCCCTTCAAAAACAATGTCCAAATCATCGCTGTGTCTTTGGAAAGAACACCGATCTGGACTCTATGATCCTCAGAAGGGGAGCTCTATACCTATGCACACGGTCTTCATGATACCTCATGGCCTCTTCGAGAAGCACACAATCAGAAGAGCCCGTGGTGTTACTGGGAACGTCTGAACATAAGACGCTATAGCGAAGAAGGACACAGGTGTGAGTGATGGAGTCCACCCTAACGACGTGAACATCCAGCAGTCTTAGCGATTATCGAACCATTGCAGCGTCTTCCAGGCCGAAACCGTAGCAAACAAGGAAGCTGTGGATAAAGCTGGCTAAAAAACAAGATGGTATCGCGAACAAGTATTGTCTTCTGTTTCGACAACCAGGCAGCTCAATCAATCTGCTCTAAACTCAGTCATATTCAACTCTAAGACTGGCTGCAGTCTCTTAACGAGATGGCCAAATATTTTTTTATTTTTTATTTTTAATAATTTAACAAATATTTTAACATTATGAGGATGCCATGTCACTAACATTCCAGAGCATTGCAAAGCGGACGAAAGGGTAACAATTCTGTACTCTTTCCGGATGCCGACAAATCACCCACGCCTATCGCTACTGAAACACATCAACTGAAGCTGAACACGCTTGTTCAAGCAAATCGTTGATGATTAACTGGCACAGGATACCTCATAACAAAACAACTCTGCTCTATGTTACATCCTAAAGGATCACTTAATGTGATTAATATGAGCATACATAATCTAAGAACCCTCACTGGCGTTAAAACAGGGCATTGCGCCATTCGCACTCATACCTTCCTCGTCTAGTTGAAAAAATGGAGGCCGTATGTCGATCCGTATCCAATGAACGTTGAATCATGGACTACGCTTAGCGTTCTAGGCATCTGCTTCCATTTAGTGCTTATTCGAGACACAGTTGACGCGTAATTTGCCACGATTCTTAACACAACTCAAGTTCCTGTGCTAAGTAATGTGATTAGAAAATAATCACATAACATTTGCAAAAATCCCAATCGATCGTGAGGAACTTTTCCGCTCGACTCTCCCTTAAACTCTCTGAAAGTTCGACGCTGCATGCACATACAACAGAAGAAGAATGGAAACGATGTTAAGAAGCTATTAACGGAGCTGCCATTGATGTGCTGGATCTTACGACACCACCAAAAAGAAACCCAGATAACCGATGACGCTATCCGAAAATGCAGTTTGAGCAGTTGGAGATGGTCCGGTTGTCGTTTAAACTGTAAGATATGGTCGTCGTTTGTCCGATCCACATGAAGAGACAGCCTTTTGACTGCGCCAATAGTAGAGGGATCAGTCTTCTCAACATCGCGCACAAGATCGTCTCTGTCGTTTTGTGTGAACGCCTGGAACCATGTGTTAACAACATTATATGTCCTTATCAGTGCGGTTTCCGGCGGGAAAAGTCCACCATCGACATTTCACACTACAGTAAAACCTGGAAAAGACTCAAGAGATGCAGATCGAAACCCAGCACCTATTAGTCGATTTCAAGGCTTCGGATGACAGCGTGCATAGAGACGAGCTGTACAGCACCATGTCTAGCTTTGAAATTCCTGACAGGCTTGTCACGATGACAAGTGATGATGATAGCGAACTCTACCTGCTCCATCAAGGTCGGTAACGAACTCACTGAGACCTTTAATGTCAAAAAGGATTTTACACAGCACAACGCGCTTTTATGTAAAAACTCACACCCCAAAAGCAGTGGCGTGATCTTCTAAAATTGTGCAAGTTGCTAGTTTACCCGGACGACATTGAAGTGATTGGACGAACACAGCCAACCGTCAATGATGCGTTTGCTTGTATTGAAACGGAGGCGGCAACAATGGGTTTATCGGTGAATGATTGCATAACGATGTATATGCTGTCATCAAGGAAGGACACACAACATCGACGGCAGCTACATTTGAAGGTTGTAAAGGACTTCATCTACCTTGACTCCCAAGTTAATAGTATGAACAACATCAGTTCCGAGATTGAACGCAGAATAACTCTTGCTGCTGTTTCTTTGGGCTCAAGAGGCATTTAAGTATGAGAGCCCTTTCTCGAAGGACCAAGCTAACATTATATAAGACGCTAATCATCTCTGTTCTGCTCTAGAGCGAGGAAGCCTGGACTATCTCATGAGCGGATGAAGAATCCCTTGGTCTTTTAGAGAGAAAAGTTCTAAGTTCAATCTTTGGTATTATTTGCTACATGAGTCTAGCCAGGCGTCTACCGATTCAACGCCTAAGATGGACAACACAAGGCTTGTTGGCTAAGGCACAGGGTTACCTTAGGTTGTAGCGACTGGCGCCATAAACAGAAGAAGTTTAATTTTGGCCTTCTAGTTTATTTGAGACAACCACATTACTTATTCTACATCACTCATTATATTTTTAAGGAAAATATGGCAACAGACAAACTAGAAGAAAAGCCAGTCATACAATAGGCAGAATGTGGAACAGAACATGAAAGCAACGCACCAATCCTTTCCGCTAAGCCATGTGTTTTGTAGATGAAACATTAAATTACCAAACCGAAGACAATAGCATTGTGAAGAAGAATGAAATTTCGTGGTTATCGTGAGTGAATTGAACGTTGACTGATCGTTTCATTGTCGATGCCATTAGAATAGAAATTGTAGATACATATAAGCAATTGCTCTAGAGTTGCAGTTAATTGCGATAACAAGCGAAATAAAGGCAGTACTTCGGTGATAGGGTTCATAAACATCTTCAACTAAGCAATGCATTTCATCTGCAGCACATTGCATGCGTCAGTTCTACCTTGATCGATCATTTAGTATCCGCAGGAAGGAACCACATACCAGACCGAAGAAAATAAATTCATTAAAACCTACCGGACAACAGGTGTGGGTTTCTGCAGCCGAATCAAATTGTTAATTAGCATTGCATTCCGATCGTAGATTCAATTATACGGCAAAGCCAAACGTGTTACTGTTTGCCTGTTTGCCTACATGCTTAAGAACAAGTTGCGAAAATCAAACAATTCCAAGCACGTGTCAGCAATGTTATGCATTTTTAACAGCTTTGACATCTCGTCTAGTTAATTGGATCATTAAGCAATTCATGTAAGTTCTTTGTCAGATATTCAACTACAGTCGACTGTAATGTCTTAGTAGAATCTCTGAAACTTATTCATTGGGCATTAAGACTTTCTTTCTGTTTAATGACAAATACTGCTGTATGGAAAGGAAGATAAAATGCGTGCGAGTGAAGTGCTGCAACATGTAGAGCTATGGGGCACAACATGTCGCTGCCACTTCCACCGCATCATTGTACCCATGCACCATGCACTTGTGTCAACAAATGTCACCTGATCGTTTTCATATTCTTCATTGTCTTATTTGTTTACGCGTTTGTGATAAGTGGCGTCCTTTTTCATATTCCCTCTCTTCCTGTTTGTTTGTCCAATAAATGTATTAACTGTATTGTATAAGTTTTGTCAAGTGCATGGATGCTAAGCAAGTTCAGTTGTTAATACACCACTGATGAGTCAAGTCTGAAGTACCAATAAATTTGTTTCCAATAATCAAACACGTGTTTAATTCCTTCATAAAACTTAACTTGCGCTGAGAGTTTGGATTGCATCCGGCAACATTGGGATTTTGACCCCAAAATCCAAGCAGTGGTTAGTAAGGCATTTCTGATGGATTTCACGGCTCATCTTCCACCTGCCACAGCGGCCCTACTAGGCCTACCAATGACTTGCGCACACCGTTTTGCATGTTCTGGGGTGTGTATCAATCGATCCTGAGAGTTTGGAGTGCATCCGGCAACATTGAGATCTTGACCCCAAAATCCAAGCAGTGGTTAGTAAGGCATTTTTGATGGATTTGACGGTTCATCTTCCACCTGCCACAGCGGCTCTACTAGGCCTACCAATGACTTGCGCACACCGTTTTGCATGTTCTGGTGCGCGTATTAATCGATCCTGAGAGTTTGGACTGCATCCAGCAACATTGAGATTTTGACCCCAAAATCCAAGCAGTGGTTAGTAAGGCATTTCTGATGGATTTCACGGCTCATCTTCCACCTGCCACAGCGGCCCTACTAGGCCTACCAATGACTTGCGCACACCGTTTTGCATGTTCTGGGGTGTGTATCAATCGATCCTGAGAGTTTGGAGTGCATCCGGCAACATTGAGATTTTGACCCCAAAATCCAAGCAGTGGTTACTAAGGCATTTTTGATGGATTTCACGGCTCATCTTCCACCTGCCACAGCGGCCCTACTAGGCCTACCAATGACTTGCGCACACCGTTTTGCATGTTCTGGTGCGCGTATTAATCGATCCTGAGAGTTTGGAGTGCATCCGGCAACATTGAGATATTGACCCCAAAATCCAAGCAGTAGTTAGTAAGGCATTTCTGATGGATTTCACGGCTCATCTTCCACCTGCCACAGCGGCCCTACTAGGCCTACCAATGACTTTCGCACACCGTTTTGCATGTTCTGGTGCGCGTATTAATCGATCCTGAGAGTTTGGAGTGCATCCGGCAACATTGAGATTTTGACCCCAAAATCCAAGCAGTGGTTAGTAAGGCATTTCTGATGGATTTCTCGGCTCATCTTCCGCCTGCTACAGCGGCCCTACTAGGCCTACCAATGACTTGCGCACACCGTTTTGCATGTTCTGGGGTGTGTATCAATCGATCCTGAGAGTTCGGAGAGCATCCGGCAACATTGAGATTTTGACCCCAAAATCCAAGCAGTGCTTAGTAAGGCATTTCTGATGGATTTCACGGCTCATCTTCCACCTGCCACAGCGGCCCTACTAGTCCTACCAATGACTTGCGCACACCGTTTTGCATGTTCTGGGGTGTGTATCAATCGATCCTGAGAGTTTGGAGTGCATCCGGCAACATTGAGATCTTGACCCCAAAATCCAAGCAGTGGTTAGTAAGGCATTTTTGATGGATTTGACGGTTCATCTTCCACCTGCCACAGCGGCTCTACTAGGCCTACCAATGACTTGCGCACACCGTTTTGCATGTTCTGGGGTGTGTATCAATCGATCCTGAGAGTTTGGAGTGCATCCGGCAACAATGAGATTTTGAACTCAAAATCCAAGCAGTGGTTAGTAAGGCTTTTTTGATGGATTTGACGGCTCATCTTCCACCTGCCACAGCGGCCCTACTAGGCCTACCAATGACTTGCGCACACCGTTTTGCATGTTCTGGTGTGCGTATCAATCGATCCTGAGAGTTTGGAGAGCATCCGGCAACATTGAGATTTTGACCCCAAAATCCAAGCAGTGCTTAGTAAGGCATTTCTGATGGATTTCACGGCTCATCTTCCACCTGCCACAGCGGCTCTACTAGGCCTACCAATGACTTGCGCACACCGTTTTGCATGTTCTGGTGTGCGTATCAATCGATCCTGAGAGTTTGGAGAGCATCCGGCAACATTGAGATTTTGACCCCAAAATCCAAACAGTGGTTAGTAAGCCATTTCTGATGGGTTTCACGGCTCATCTTCCAACTGCCACAGCGGCCCTACTAGGCCTACCAATGACTTGCGCACACCGTTTTGCATGTTCTGGGGTGTGTATCAATCGATCCTGAGAGTTTGGAGTGCATCCGGCAACAATGAGATTTTGAACCCAAAATCCAAGCAGTGGTTAGTAAGGCTTTTTTGATGGATTTGACGGCTCATCTTCCACCTGCCACAGCGGCCCTACTAGGCCTACCAATGACTTGCGCACACCGTTTTGCATGTTCTGGGGTGTGTATCAATCGATCCTGAGAGTTTGGAGTGCATCCGGCAACATTGAGATTTTGACCCCAAAATCCAAGCAGTGGTTAGTAAGGCATTTCTGATGGATTTCACGGCTCATCTTCCACCTGCCACAGCGGCCCTACTAGGCCTACCAATGACTTGGGCACACCGTTTTGCATGTTCTGGTGCGCGTATTAATCGATCCTGAGAGTTTGAACTGCATCCGGCAACATTGAGATTTTGACCCCAAAATCCAAGCAGTGGTTAGTAAGGCATTTGTGATGGATTTCACGGCTCATCTTCCACCTGCCACAGCGGCCCTACTAGGCCTACCAATGACTTTCGCACACCGTTTTGCATAATCTGGTGCGCGTATTAATCGATCCTGAGAGTTTGGAGTGCATCCGGCAACATTGAGATTTTGACCCCAAAATCCAAGCAGTGGTTAGTAAGCCATTTCTGATGGATTTCACGGCTCATCTTCCACCTGCCACAGCGGCTCTACTAGGCCTACCAATGACTTGCGCACACCGTTTTGCATGTTCTGGTGTGCGTATTAATAGATCCTGAGAGTTTGGAGTGCATCCGGCAACATTGAGATTTTGACCCCAAAATCCAAGCAGTGGTTAGTAAGGCATTTCTGATGGATTTCACGGCTCATCTTCCACCTGCCACAGCGGCCCTACTAGGCCTACCAATGACTTTCGCACACCGTTTTGCATAATCTGGTGCGCGTATTAATCGATCCTGAGAGTTTGGAGTGCATCCGGCAACATTGAGATTTTGACCCCAAAATCCAAGCAGTGGTTAGTAAGCCATTTCTGATGGATTTCACGGCTCATCTTCCACCTGCCACAGCGGCCCTACTAGGCCTACCAATGACTTGCGCACACCGTTTTGCATGTTCTGGTGTGCGTATTAATAGATCCTGAGAGTTTGGAGTGCATCCGGCAACATTGAGATTTTGACCCCAAAATCCAAGCAGTGGTTAGTAAGGCATTTCTGATGGATTTCACGGCTCATCTTCCACCTGCCACAGCGGCCCTACTAGGCCTACCAATGACTTTCGCACACCGTTTTGCATAATCTGGTGCGCGTATTAATCGATCCTGAGAGTTTGGAGTGCATCCGGCAACATTGAGATTTTGACCCCAAAATCCAAGCAGTGGTTAGTAAGACATTTCTGATGGATTTCACGGCTCATCTTCCACCTGCCACAGCGGCCCTACTAGGCCTACCAATGACTTGCGCACACCGTTTTGCATGTTCTGGTGTGTGTATCAATCGATCCTGAGAGTTTGGAGTGCATCCGGAAAAAACTGAGATTTTGACCCCACAATCCAAGCAGTGGTTAGTAAGGCATTTCTGATGGATTTCACGGCTCATCTTCCACCTGCCACACTAGGAGTACCAATGACTTGCGCACACCGTTTTGCATGTCTGGTGTGCGTATTAATCGATCCTGAGAGTTTGGAGTGCATCCGGCAACATTGAGATTTTGACCCCAAAATCCAAGCAGTGGTTAGTAAGGCATTTCTGATGGATTTCACGGCTCATCTTCCACCTGCCACAGCGGCCCTACTAGGCCTACCAATGACTTGCGCACACCGTTTTGCATGTTCTGGTGCGCGTATTAATCGATCCTGAGAGTTTGGACTGCATCCAGCAACATTGAGATTTTGACCCCAAAATCCAAGCAGTGGTTAGTAAGGCATTTCTGATGGATTTCACGGCTCATCTTCCACCTGCCACAGCGGCCCTACTAGGCCTACCAATGACTTGCGCACACCGTTTTGCATGTTCTGGGGTGTGTATCAATCGATCCTGAGAGTTTGGAGTGCATCCGGCAACATTGAGATTTTGACCCCAAAATCCAAGCAGTGGTTACTAAGGCATTTTTGATGGATTTCACGGCTCATCTTCCACCTGCCACAGCGGCCCTACTAGGCCTACCAATGACTTGCGCACACCGTTTTGCATGTTCTGGTGCGCGTATTAATCGATCCTGAGAGTTTGGAGTGCATCCGGCAACATTGAGATATTGACCCCAAAATCCAAGCAGTGGTTAGTAAGGCATTTCTGATGGATTTCACGGCTCATCTTCCACGTGCCACAGCGGCCCTACTAGGCCTACCAATGACTTGCGCACACCGTTTTGCATGTTCTGGGGTGTGTATCAATCGATCCTGAGAGTTTGGAGTGCATCCGGCAACATTGAGATTTTGACCCCAAAATCCAAGCAGTGGTTAGTAAGGCATTTCTGATGGATTTCACGGCTCATCTTCCACCTGCCACAGCGGCCCTACTAGGCCTACCAATGACTTTCGCACACCGTTTTGCATGTTCTGGTGCGCGTATTAATCGATCCTGAGAGTTTGGAGTGCATCCGGAAACATTGAGATTTTGACCCCAAAATCCAAGCAGTGGTTAGTAAGGCATTTTTGATGGATTTCACGGCTCATCTTCCACCTGCCACAGCGGCCCTGCTAGGCCTACCAATGACTTGCGCACACCGTTTTGCATGTTCTGGTGTGCGTATTAATCGATCCTGAGAGTTTGGAGTGCATCCGGCAACATTGAGATTTTGACCCCAAAATCCAAGCAGTGGTTAGTAAGGCATTTCTGATGGGTTTCACGGCTCAACTTCCAACTGCCACAGCGGCCCTACTAGGCCTACCAATGACTTGCGCACACCGTTTTGCATGTTCTGGTGTGTGTATCAATCGATCCTGAGAGTTTGGAGTGCATCCGGAAAAAACTGAGATTTTGACCCCACAATCCAAGCAGTGGTTAGTAAGGCATTTCTGATGGATTTCACGGCTCATCTTCCACCTGCCACACTAGGCCTACCAATGACTTGCGCACACCGTTTTGCATGTCTGGTGTGCGTATTAATCGATCCTGAGAGTTTGGAGTGCATCCGGCAACATTGAGATTTTGACCCCAAAATCCAAGCAGTGGTTAGTAAGGCATTTTTGATGGATTTCACGGCTCATCTTCCACCTGCCACAGCGGCCCTGCTAGGCCTACCAATGACTTGCGCACACCGTTTTGCATGTTCTGGTGTGCGTATTAATCGATCCTGAGAGTTTGGAGTGCATCCGGCAACATTGAGATTTTGACCCCAAAATCCAAACAGTGGTTAGTAAGCCATTTCTGATGGGTTTCACGGCTCATCTTCCAACTGCCACAGCGGCCCTACTAGGCCTACCAATGACTTGCGCACACCGTTTTGCATGTTCTGGGGTGTGTATCAATCGATCCTGAGAGTTTGGAGTGCATCCGGCAACATTGAGATTTTGACCCCAAAATCCAAGCAGTGGTTAGTAAGGCATTTCTGATGGGTTTCACGGCTCATCTTCCACCTGCCACAGCGGCCCTACTAGGCCTACCAATGACTTGCGCACACCGTTTTGCATGTTCTGGTGCGCGTATTAATCGATCCTGAGAGTTTGGACTGCACCCGGCAACATTGAGATTTTGACCCCAAAATCCAAGCAGTGGTTAGTAATTCATTTTTGATGGATTTCACGGCTCATCTTCCAACTGCCACAGCGGCCCTACTAGGCCTACCAATGACTTGCGCACACCGTTTTGCATGTTCTGGGGTGTGTATCAATAGATCCTGAGAGTTTGGAGTGCATCCGGCAACATTGAGATTTTGACCCCACAATCCAAGCAGTGGTTAGTAAGGCATTTCTGATGGGTTTCACGGCTCATCTTCCAACTGCCACAGCGGCCCTACTAGGCCTACCAATGACTTGCGCACACCGTTTTGCATGTTCTGGTGTGCGTATTAATCGATCCTGAGAGTTTGGACTGCATCCGGCAAAATTGAGATTTTGACCCCAAAATCCAAGCAGTGGTTAGTAAGGCATTTTTGATGGATTTCACGGCTCATCTTCCACCTGCCACAGCGGCCCTACTAGGCCTACCAATGACTTGCGCACACCGTTTTGCATGTTCTGGTGCGCGTATTAATCGATCCTGAGAGTTTGGACTGCATCCGGCAACATTGAGATTTTGACCCCAAAATCCAAGCAGTGGTTAGTAAGGCATTTTTGATGGATTTCACGGCTCATCTTCCACCTGCCACAGCGGCCCTACTAGGCCTACCAATGACTTGCGCACACCGTTTTGCATGTTCTGGTGCGCGTATTAATCGATCCTGAGAGTTTGGACTGCATCCGGCAACATTGAGATTTTGACCCCAAAATCCAAGCAGTGGTTAGTAAGGCACTTTTGATGGATTTGACGGTTCATCTTCCACCTGCCACAGCGGCTCTACTAGGCCTACCAATGACTTGCGCACACCGTTTTGCATGTTCTGGTGCGCGTATTAATCGATCCTGAGAGTTTGGACTGCATCCGGCAACATTGAGATTTTGACCCCAAAATCCAAGCAGTGGTTAGTAAGGCATTTCTGGTGGATTTCACGGCTCATCTTCCACCTGCCACAGCGGCCCTACTAGGCCTACCAATGACTTGCGCACACCGTTTTGCATGTTCTGGGGTGTGTATCAATCGATCCTGAGAGTTTGGAGTGCAGCCGGCAACATTGAGATTTTGACCACAAAATCAAAGCAGTGGTTAGTAAGGCATTTCTGATGGATTTCACGGCTCATCTTCCACATGCCACATCGGCCCTACTTGGCCTACCAATGACACCGTTTTGCATGTTCTAGTGTGTGTATCAATCGATCCTGAGAGTTTGGAGTGCATCCGGCAACATTGAGATTTTGACCCCACAATCCAAGCAGTGGTTAGTAGGGCATTTCTGATGGGTTTCACGGCTCATCTTCCACCTGCCACAGCGGCCCTTTTAGGCCTACCAATGACTTGCGCACACCGTTTTGCATGTTCTGGTGTGCGTATTAATCGATCCTGAGAGTTTGGAGAGCATCCGTTAACATTGACATTTTGACCCCACAATACAAGCAGTGGTTAGTAAGGCATTTCTGATGGTTTTACGGCTCATCTTCCACCTGCCACAGCGGCCCTACTAGGCCTACCAATGACTTGCGCACACCGTTTTGCATGTTCTGGAGTGTGTATCAATCGATCCTGAGAGTTTGGAGTGCATCCGGCAACATTGAGATTTTGACCCCACAATCCAAGCAGTGGTTAGTAAGGCATTTCTGATGGATTTCATGGCTCAACTTCCACCTGCCACAGCGGCCCTACTAGGCCTACCAATGACTTGCGCACACCGTTTTGCATGTTTTGGTGTGCGTATTAATCGATCCTGAGAGTTTGGAGAGCATCCGGCAACATTGAGATTTTGACCCCACAATCCAAGCAGTGGTTAGTAAGGCATTTCTGATGGGTTTCACTGCTCATCTTCCACCTGCCACAGCGGCCCTACTAGGCCTACCAATGACTTGCGCACACCGTTTTGCATGTTGTGGTGTGCGTATTAATCGATCCTGAGAGTTTGGAGAGCATCCGGCAACATTGAGATTTTGACCCCAAAATCCAAGCAGTGGTTAGTAAGGCATTTCTGATGGATTTCACGGCTCATCTTCCACCTCACACAGCGGCCCTACTAGGCCTACCAATGACTTGCGCACACCGTTTTGCATGTTCTGGGGTGTGTATCAATCGATCCTGAGAGTTTGGAGAGCATCCGGCAACATTGAGATTTTGACCCCACAATCCAAGCAGTGGTTAGTAAGGCATTTCTGATAGATTTCACGGCTCATCTTCCACCTCACACAGCGGCCCTACTAGGCCTACCAATGACTTGCGCACACCGTTTTGCATGTTCTTTGGTGTGTATCAATCGATCCTGAGAGTTTGGAGAGCATCCGGCAACATTGAGATTTTGACCCCACAATCCAAGCAGTGGTTACTAAGGCATTTCTGATGGATTTCATGGCTCAACTTCTAACTGCCAGAGCGGCCCTACTAGGCCTACCAATGACTTGCGCACACCGTTTTGCAAGTTGTGGTGTGCGTATTAATCGATCCTGAGAGTTTGGAGAGCATCCGGCAACATTGAGATTTTGACCCCACAATCCAAGCAGTGGTTAGTAAGGCATTTCTGATGGGTTTCACTGCTCATCTTCCACCTGCCACAGCGGCCCTACTAGGCCTACCAATGACTTGCGCACACCGTTTTGCATGTTGTGGTGTGCGTATTAATCGATCCTGAGAGTTTGGAGAGCATCCGGCAACATTGAGATTTTGACCCCAAAATCCAAGCAGTGGTTAGTAAGGCATTTCTGATGGATTTCACGGCTCATCTTCCACCTCACACAGCGGCCCTACTAGGCCTACCAATGACTTGCGCACACCGTTTTGCATGTTCTGGGGTGTGTATCAATCGATCCTGAGAGTTTGGAGAGCATCCGGCAACATTGAGATTTTGACCCCACAATCCAAGCAGTGGTTAGTAAGGCATTTCTGATAGATTTCACGGCTCATCTTCCACCTCACACAGCGGCCCTACTAGGCCTACCAATGACTTGCGCACACCGTTTTGCATGTTCTTTGGTGTGTATCAATCGATCCTGAGAGTTTGGAGAGCATCCGGCAACATTGAGATTTTGACCCCACAATCCAAGCAGTGGTTACTAAGGCATTTCTGATGGATTTCATGGCTCAACTTCCACCTGCCACAGCGGCCCTACTAGGCCTACCAATGACTTGCGCACACCGTTTTGCATGTTTTGGTGTGCGTATTAATCGATCCTGAGAGTTTGGAGAGCATCCGGCAACATTGAGATTTTGACCCCACAATCCAAGCAGTGGTTAGTAAGGCATTTCTGATGGGTTTCACTGCTCATCTTCCACCTGCCACAGCGGCCCTACTAGGCCTACCAATGACTTGCGCACACCGTTTTGCATGTTGTGGTGTGCGTATTAATCGATCCTGAGAGTTTGGAGAGCATCCGGCAACATTGAGATTTTGACCCCACAATCCAAGCAGTGGTTACTAAGGCATTTCTGATGGATTTCATGGCTCAACTTCCACCTGCCACAGCGGCCCTACTAGGCCTACCAATGACTTGCGCACACCGTTTTGCATGTTCTGGGGTGTGTATCAATCGATCCTGAGAGTTTGGAGTGCATCCGGAAAAAACTGAGATTTTGACCCTACAATCCAAGCAGTGGTTAGTAGGGCATTTCTGATGGGTTTCACGGATCATCTTCCACCTGCCACAGCGGCCCTACTGGGCCTACCAATGACTTGCGCACACCGTTTTGCATGTTGTGGTGTGCGTATTACTCGATCCTGAGAGTTTGGAGAGCATCCGGCAACATTGAGATTTTGACCCCACAATCCAAGCAGTGGTTAGTAAGGCATTTCTGATGGATTTCATGGCTCAACTTCCACCTGCCACAGCGGCCCTACTAGGCCTACCAATGACTTGCGCACACCGTTTTGCATGTTGTGGTGTGCGTATTAATCGATCCTGAGAGTTTGGAGAGCATCCGGCAACATTGAGATTTTGACCCCACAATCCAAGCAGTGGTTAGTAAGGCATTTCTGATGGTTTTACGGCTCATCTTCCACCTGCCACAGCGGCCCTACGGTGTGTATCAATCGATCCTGAGAGTTTGGAGTGCATCCGGAAAAAACTGAGATTTTGACCCTACAATCCAAGCAGTGGTTAGTAGGGCATTTCTGATGGGTTTCACGGATCATCTTCCACCTGCCACAGCGGCCCTACTGGGCCTACCAATGACTTGCGCACACCGTTTTGCATGTTGTGGTGTGCGTATTACTCGATCCTGAGAGTTTGGAGAGCATCCGGCAACATTGAGATTTTGACCCCACAATCCAAGCAGTGGTTAGTAAGGCATTTCTGATGGATTTCATGGCTCAACTTCCACCTGCCACAGCGGCCCTACTAGGCCTACCAATGACTTGCGCACACCGTTTTGCATGTTGTGGTGTGCGTATTAATCGATCCTGAGAGTTTGGAGAGCATCCGGCAACATTGAGATTTTGACCCCACAATCCAAGCAGTGGTTAGTAAGGCATTTCTGATGGTTTTACGGCTCATCTTCCACCTGCCACAGCGGCCCTACTAGGCCCACCAATGACTTGCGCACACCGTTTTGCATGTTCTGGGGTGTGTATCAATCGATCCTGAGAGTTTGGAGAGCATCCGGCAACATTGAGATTTTGACCCCACAATCCAAGCAGTGGTTAGTAAAGCATTTCTGATGGATTTTACGGCTCATCTTCCAACTGCCACAGCGGCCCTACTAGGCCTACCAATGACTTGCGCACACCGTTTTGCATGTTCTGGGGTGTGTATCAATCGATCCTGAGAGTTTGGAGAGCATCCGGCAACATTGAGATTTTGACCCCACAATCCAAGCAGTGGTTACTAAGGCATTTCTGATGGATTTCATGGCTCAACTTCTAACTGCCACAGCGGCCCTACTAGGCCTACCAATGACTTGCGCACACCGTTTTGCATGTTGTGGTGTGCGTATTAATCGATCCTGAGAGTTTGGAGAGCATCCGGCAACATTGAGATTTTGACCCAAAAATCCAAGCAGTGGTTAGTAAGGCATTTCTGATGGATTTCATGGCTCAACTTCCACCTGCCACAGCGGCCCTACTAGGCCTACCAATGACTTGCGCACACCGTTTTGCATGTTCTGGGGTGTGTATCAATCGATCCTGAGAGTTTGAAGTGCATCCGGCAACATTGAGATTTTGACCCAAAAATCCAAGCAGTGGTTAGTAAGGCATTTCTGATGGATTTCATGGCTCAACTTCCACCTGCCACAGCGGCCCTACTAGGCCTACCAATGACTTGCGCACACCGTTTTGCATGTTCTGGGGTGTGTATCAATCGATCCTGAGAGTTTGGACTGCATCCGGCAACATTGAGATTTTGACCCCAAAATCCAAGCAGTGGTTAGTAAGGCATTTCTGATGGATTTCATGACTCAACTTCCAACTGCCACAGCGGCCCTACTAGGCCTACCAATGACTTATGCACACCGTTTTGAAGTTCTGGGGTGTGTATCAATCGATCCTGAGAGTTTGGAGTGCATCCGGCAACATTGAGATTTTGACCCCAAAATCCAAGCAGTGGTTAGTAAGGCATTTCTGATAGATTTCACGGCTCATCTTCCACCTCACACAGCGGCCCTACTAGGCCTACCAATGACTTGCGCACACCGTTTTGCATGTTCTTTGGTGTGTATCAATCGATCCTGAGAGTTTGGAGAGCATCCGGCAACATTGAGATTTTGACCCCACAATCCAAGCAGTGGTTACTAAGGCATTTCTGATGGATTTCATGGCTCAACTTCTAACTGCCACAGCGGCCCTACTAGGCCTACCAATGACTTGCGCACACCGTTTTGCATGTTGTGGTGTGCGTATTAATCGATCCTGAGAGTTTGGAGAGCATCCGGCAA